>CM067888.1:13912132-14299276 GCA_034621355.1 Mycalesis mineus
TATGAACGCATATTCTAAGGGCTAACGCTAAAACTGGCGCGGTTGCACGCTCGCGGGTGTATAATGAAAAATAGTATGGACAGTCGCGGGCGCGGGCGGCGGGTACACGGCGCGGGCGCCCACGACGGGTACACGCGAGCGGGTTTGTTTCTACAAATCAGTCGAGCGCCGCTAGATGCTACGGTCAAGTAAATATTTGTTGATTTTATTGAATAAAATTATACTAGCAGCGCTAACTGAGACGGGCGCACGCAACGGGTGCCCGCGCGCGGATTTGTGGCCCGCGGCGGGCGACCGCGCCAGTTTTAGCGTTAGCCCTAAAAATATAACTAAAATATAAGCGGCTGAATCTCATGTTATTGTTGTCGGAGAGTGCGCGACCAGTTTCGAACCCATACGGGGCTCCTAGTCATGAGTTTGCTTGTTCCCATTTGCTTCACGCCACAATAGTGCTACTCGGCATTAAGGTGAGTTTTAATCTAATATATAAAACTAGCTTTAGCCCGCGACTTCGTCCGCGTGGAATTAGTTATTACGGCAGCCTAATTTTTCTAAGCTTTGAATGTCATATTTATTAATATCTAATCAACTGCCTATGAAATAGGTCTTAAGCTTTCATACAACATTTCATCCCCCCTTTAACCCCTTACAACCCTTTTTTCGCAATAAAAAGTAGCCTATGTCCTTTTTCAGGCTCTAGACTTACTGTGTACCAAATTTAATTTAAATCGGTTCAGTAGTTGTAGAGTGAAAGCAAGACAGACAGACAGACAGAGTTACTTTCGCATTTATAATATTAGTTAGGATTTCCCTGTAACAATGTTAGTTACCGTACTCCTCCCAAACGGCTATACCGATTTTTACCAAATTTTGTATGCGTATTCAGCAGGTCTGAGAATCGGCTACTGTCTAATTTTCATCTATTTTTTTTTTAATTTTTCATGCAAAACAACGTTTGCCGGGTCAGCTAGTAATATGTAAAATATTCGCGATAGTTTAAATTCTAACATATTGTTACAGTTATCTACTGTTTTTCAGTATAGAATCTTTAGTCACACCAAATTAATAATTCCCCATGTATACTTAGATAATCGGATAATTCTATGTAGACGTTGAATCCGGTGATGTATAAACTGTATTATAGAGGCAGTAATATTAAAAACTCGTTCTTTATATACGCACGAAGTCTAAATCATGACTGACCGTTATATTATGTGGATTTTCTCTTAGGGCCGAAGTATATGTGGCGAAATTGCGTTAAAATATTAATCGAGCATTAATGCTCCTCATACATACATAAATCCTATTGGTTTTTTTGGGGTTTCCCAATCCCCAAAAAGTTAACGCCAGGTAAGCCATTACATGAAATGTTCAGTACATTAAGCCCGGAGTCTGTAAGTTGGTGGTGTTACACCCCCGTGCCTCGGAGAGCATGTTAAGTTGTGGGCACTATCATCAACATCTGATAGTGATCATTAATAAATGAAACATTATCACCCTAAGCCCGCCAACCAGCATTGGATGGTGTACGCTCCATATCCCCTCTCCTATAAGGAGGGAGGCCTGGCCCTGTAGTGGGCCGTTAATAGGCTGATAATGATGATGAAGCCAATATAAGTGCCGTAGTAATAAATGTTTTACACGCCAGATATGTACTGGCCCTTAAACAGACATAAAAATATTACGTTGCCATTATGTTCCTGTTACATCGCGTTATACCTATTTGCGTGGAAATTTTTATTGTTGGATGTTGCCATACTTCTTAGCTGACTTCAAAAAAGGAGGATTTGTCCGGTTACATGTATTTCAATGTTCCTACAAACAAACATTAGTGATAATTTAATGGAATAATTGGATGGATTGATAAATGGAATGACTGATCAAAATGAAAATAGCTTACGTTGCCGGCAAATTCTGCTGATACACCGTCTTGTACGAATAGAGAATCTATGGAGCAGCGTATTCTCAAACTTTCTAATTTAAGTAAAGAATTAAAACTAAGGCAAGCGACGCGTCGCATCACGATTGTAGCGCATAGAAAATTCATCTCTATTTTCCCATCACTGAAGTACAAAGTTATTTTCTATAAAAAAATCAATCAACATGTGTAACTGCATGTATGACCGCATATAATAGGGGTTAAAGAATGAAATTGCCGTTTTATTGTAATAGTTACTTCGAATTGACTTAGAACCTTCATGGTTTAAGATTTTAAAGTGAAACTTTTTTCATACGGTACGTGTAGTTCTTCTTTTAAAAAATATGCGAGCAGTGAAACAAACCCCGACTTATGAATCGATCTTCACCATTATTGCTCCATGATAACGCGAGACCTCATACAGCACGAGAAACAGTTTTAACTCTACAGGAACTGCAATTAGAAACCATTCGTCACTCTCTATTACTACTACTACCATTTTTTAGTGATTTGGATAATTCTACGTGATAAAAAGTTTTCTTCTCAGGAGGGAGTGCAAAATGCTTTCACACAGTTTGTCGAATCTAGATCACCAGAGTTCTATTATGTTAAATTTAAAAAAACGAATTTTTATTTTTCAGTACAAATCGGCAATTTCATACTTTAACCCCTGATATACATATAATTTGTCGAAAGAGGGTCAGACATAGTGAATAATATAATAGGGTCATCATCATCATCATCATTATCAGCCAATGGACGTCCACTGTTGAACATAGGCCTTTTTTAGGGACTTCCAAACACAACGATCCTGAGCCGCATGTGCCCAGCGGCTCCCTGCGACACGTTTGATGTCGTCAGTCCACCTGGTGGGGGGTCGACCAACACTGCGCTTTCCGGTGCGGGGTCGCCATTCTAGCACCTTCGGCCCCCAACGTCCATCAGCTGTTCGAACCACGTGCCCCGCCCATTGCCACTTCAGTTCTGCGACTCGCTGAGCTATGTCGGTTATTTTGGTTCTTCTGCGGATCTCCTCATTTCTGATTCGATCACGCAGAGATACTCCGAGCATTGCTCTTTCCATCGCCCGCTGAGTGACTCTGAGCCTTCTTATGAAGCCCGCAGTTAGCGACCAAGTCTCGGATCCGTATGTCATCACTGGCAACACGCACTGTTCAAAGACCTTCGTCTTCAGGCACTGAGGAATTTTGGACGAAAAGATGTCACGCAGTTTCCCGAACGCTGCCCAACCGAGTTGGATTCGGCGGTTCACCTCTTTCTCGAAATTGGACCTACCTAACTGGACCATATGCCCTAGGTATATATACTCGTCTACAATTTCGAGTGCAGAATTTTCAACAATAACTGGGTGGAGCGAAACATGAGCATTACACATGATCTTTGTCTTGCTCATGTTCATTTTAAGGCCCACCTGTTGAGAAACTCTGCTGAGGTCATTGAGCATATTATTAAGGTCATCTAGAGATTCTGCCATTATCACTACATCGTCGGCAAACCGCAGTTGAGTGAGGTACTCGCCATTGATGTTAATGCCAAGTCCGTTCCAGTCTAAGAGCTTAAAGACGTCTTCCAAAGCGGCGGTAAATAGCTTCGGGGAGATAACATCTCCCTGTCGCACTCCTCGCTGCAATTGGATTGGCCTCGTAGTCTCATCCTGTATACGGACTGACATGGTGGCGTTTTCGTACAGGCACTGCAACGCTTGGATGTACCGGTAGTCGATTCGGCACCTCTGTAATGACCTTAACACAGCCCAGGTTTCCACCGAATCAAAGGCTTTTTCATAGTCCACAAACGCCAAGCAAAGTGGCCGGTTATACTCTTCGGTCTTTTGTATAACCTGCCGCAGCGTATGGATGTGGTCTATGGTACTAAAGCCGGCTTGTTCGGGAGGCTGGAAGTCGTCAAACCTACGAGCGAGACGATTCGTGATGACTCTGGAGAACAACTTGTAGACATGACTCAGCAGCGAGATTGGTCTGTAATTCTTCAGCAAGGTATTGTCACCCTTTTTGAAGAACAGAACAACCACGCTCCTGTGCCACGCCTCAGGCGTCTTGCCCTCGTGGATGACGGAATTGAACAATCGCTGAAGGACTTTAAGTATCGGTTTACCACCCGCTTTCAGGAGTTCTGCTGTGATTCCGTCATCACCTGGCGCCTTGTTGTTCTTTAGGTGTTCGAGAGCCATACTAATCTCGTCTAGGCTGACGTCCGGGATATCTTCGGTATAGTGTCGGGTCAATTTGGCTCTGGGGTCTTTGGCCAAATTGTCAACAGGCTTTTGAGTTGAAGTGTATAACTGTCCATAGAACTTCTCGACCTCACCCAAGATCTCGGGCTTAGAAGAAATGAGATTACCGTCATCGGTCTTTAAACGCGTCAACTGACTGCGTCCAATAGACAGTTCTTTCGCGAACACTTTCGAGCCACGGTTGTGTTTTATTGTATCTGATTTTATTGTATATGATACGCTCGGTGTTGTAACGGCGCAAGTCACATTTCTGCGACTTAGAGATCTGTCTATTGATACGACGGTAGTTTAGAGCGTCCCCTGAAGACTGTAATCGCATTCCTTGTCTTTCTTCCATAAGCTTGAGTGTTTGGTCAGAGAATTTCTTGTTGGTTTTTGCGCGGTGGGTCTTATAGAACTTAGACCCAACCGAATGGACAGTTTCCACTAGCCTGTTATTCAGATCGTCCACGTCAACACAATTTGCTAGGCAATCGAAACGGTTCTGAAGTTCCAGTTGAAAGCTTTCGGGGTTTTGGATGTGAGCACGAGTAGGTCGGAGCGTTGACTTCACCAGTCGGTACCGTTCAAGCTGAACATTGATATTCAACGTGCCTCTTACCAGTCGGTGATCACTGCCGGTTTTGACCCTATTGATCACAGAGACATCGTTGAATATATGCCGTCTGGTCGACAAGATGAAGTCAATCTCATTTCTCGTGGAACCATCGGGGCTCAACCAGGTCCATTTCCTGTGTGGTGGCTTCTTGAAGAAGGAGTTCATCATAAAGAGGCCCTCCTTCTCCATGAAGTCAGCCAACATTTGGCCCCTGAGGTTCCGTTGCCCATATCCAAATTGCCCCACTCTCAACTCTGAACCAGTTCTCTCGCCCAGCTTTGCATTAAAATCCCCCATGACAACATTGTAGTAGGAGTTCGAAGCATGCAGGGCTTTTGATATATCCTCATACAATACCTCTACCTCCTCGTCTGGTTGTGCCGAGGTCGGTGCGTAAACCTGTATAACCTTCAACGAATACCGTTTGGTAATTCGGAGGACAAGGAACGCTACCCTGCTCGACACACTCTCGACTCGTACAACATTGTTAACGAGGGACTTGTGAACGATGAACCCAACACCACCTTGGGACAGATGTTCGCCCTCCCGGTAGTATAGTAAGTTGCCGGATTTCAGGATTATCGAGTCCTCGCCCTCTCGTCGGACTTCAGACAACCCTATAATGCTCCAGCGCAGCTTACTTAATACTTCTTCCAGTTCGATTAACTTTTCGTCAGTCCTCAAAGTGCGTGCGTTAAATGTCGCCAGGTCCAGTCGTCGGGGTTGGCAGCGGAATCTCTGCCGGAGATTCTTGACACCCTTGCCCCGCCGTTACCATGACCGCTGCCAGAGCCAGGAATAGCGGAGCTGCCGGGGACTAGGGGCTGTTGCTTTTGACTTTCTCCCATAAAAAGAAATGCCCTATAGTGACCACGCTGGGCAGGCGGGTTGGTCACCGCAGAGCTGGACTATTCGAACCAGTGTCACTGCTGCCTGACACTGGCCTCATTTTGTAGTCCAGCCTATTTGGAATGGTTATACCGCCATTCATCGGTCGCCAGAGCCTCGTCGGTCCATCTGCAGGGTGCACCGCGAGCAGGTGAGGTTGACATTTGGGGAGGCCGACTGGAACTATCATCCCCCTTACCCCCCATAATAGGGTAATCCTTTGTATTTAGAGTAATTATAACTAAACCACAAATAGATAACTAAAAGAATAATTAACGGCAACTTAATTAACATTGAATTACTACTGGCAAATTATGGTATTACAATGATGCGTAACGTCTCGTGTTAATTAATGCAACCCCAAGACACTGCGACTCAAGCTGAGAGTAATAATTAATTCGTTTGTACAAATTAATTATCAGAGTTGTCTAGGTTAAGCGATAAGCAAAGTACAACATCTGCACCGCGCCACGCCAGAGCCAAGACTGCCCGCCAGTTGTAGACCCGCTCCTTTTATACAAGTTAGAATAACTCAAGTAGTGGGGTGAGTGGGGGTATCGAACGATGCGTCGCCGTAAGAGGGCGTAGCTGGTACACGTGTAGTTCACAGACTTCTTTCTAGTCGTTAACGATGATGCAGCCGCCGTCACATTCATATGCGCGATAAATGTAGCTGAGTTGAGCTTTATGGCAGAAGAACTTGTACTGGTAAGATCTTTCATTTTGCACTTAACGTTGTCAAGGGGTCCCTTAAATGTATACACGTGTCACATGTCTAGAATTCTGTTCGGAGATTTCTTGTTTTAAAGCTAATCAATGGACAAACGGGGCAATCAAAGCCAACGGGCGAGAGTACATGTAATTCAGAGAGCTCCAAGCGTAGCGTATATGAGTAGGGAGGGCGAATGACTTTGACGGCCTCCGTAGCGAAGTGGTATGCGCGGTGGATTTACAAGACGGAGGTCCCGGGTTCGATTCCCGGCGAGGCAGTTTAAGATTTTTCTTAATTTGTCTTGGTCTGGCTGGTGGGAGGCATTCGCCGTGGCTAGTTAGAAAATAGAAAAAAAAGAATAAAGAAAATCTTTAATGATTTAATGACTGCACAACAGAAGTGACCTTTCCTGTCGTCCAGCAACCCGCACCGCTCCTATCTCAAGCTTTGGAACTCCTGAGCATTACAAATGACACCCTACCTATGTTCTAAGCTATCGTTATTCTTTAAGTTCTGTCGTATAATATGACCAAATTCGTCCGATACATGCCTGCTTTGAGAACTAGTAGCTCACATTACTAATAACGAATTTCTACAAAGTTCTTTCTTTTCGTTTCTATTGTACACTGTACTGCCGTCCTAATGAAGAGTGCAATAAGTCGAGTTTTTGTGCAAATTGACTTTAGTCCATATCCGTTATCAGGAAAATGAGCTCTATATTTTCGTCTTAGACGACTTTTTTGTATCTTTTATAGTTTCGGTTTTATTGGTTATTATAACTGCAATATGTAATATTACGATTTGTAAGTAGCTAATTATAACCGAAATATCTTGAGTTATGACTTGGATAGCTATTGATATTTTGTAATATTACATAAAATAAGCGCAATTAGTCCAATTATTGCACTTATGACTAGTACGTTAACTAATTTTTGGCACATTTACTAGTCATAAGCGCAACAAGTAAGAGAAATTGCAGTTATCATTAGGAAACTTTTTATTTAAAATGTCTAGCGTACTAAATGTATTATACTAAAGCAAAGTTATTGCACCTATGTTAAGGAAAACAGATGATTCGAAATTGTTTATACAATTAAAATCGCAATTTATCATGAAGTTATTGCGGCTACCAGTAGTAAAAACCCCGAGGGGTGCGAGGGGAAGGAGCATAATTGCAAGGAGACACGCGCCCGTTTAGTTTTCATCAAAAGATCGAAATGAAAGAATAGTGTCAGAATTGTTGCCTCTAATGCCAGAGACGAGAAGGAGTTTTTGGTTTAACAGTATCTTCAAAAGTGTCAAACATAGATCAAAATAAGATTACAATAACAATGCTTTTAAAGTTGCGATATATTATTTGGAAAGTCATTTCGTTTTTTTTATGTGGAAATGAAAGACAGTTTTGACAAGAAAAACGAAATGACTTTCCGAACGACCTATTACATTACAATCGTGATAGGACTGATTTAAAGAATGATCTCATAAAGTGCCTTATTAGATTAAGTATTAATGTTCTTTTATGTAAGCGAAGGGAAAATATTCTAAAAGATTGTTTAGTTTGTAATTACTATTAATATGTGTAAACACAGATTCTAAGTTCTGATTTGATTTAGGGTGGTGTGCATAGACTTCGGTTAAATGAACAGCCGATAAACAAGCAGCGTTTATCTACTGTTCATCATACGCATTCCAACTTCAGTTTGTTAACCGAGAGTTTGAACGAAAGGTGAATGAACGATTTGTGAAAAATATTACTTAACCGAATGTATTTTACTTTTGAATATAATGGACGTACCTTTATATCAAAGAAATCTCAATTTGGCATCCTAACAAATTTTGTAGACACAATTTGCTGTTTATTACTTTCTGGTGCATATTAATTTGTTTTTAATGAATTTAACGGCCTGGAATCGAGTCCTTTATGGCCGCATGCTAATTTGTCAAAGAAGATAGGTATTCACATTATTTTCTACGTTGGTATTCTGTGGGTGGTAAATTTTGTGGTAAATGAAAACGTAAAGTTATAGGTATACTAAAATTTAAAGTTATAATGTTTATTGCACTGTTAGTTTTATTTTAAAATAATACTACATCAAAAAAGCGTACTTCCAGTGTTAGTAGAAAATTATAATAAATGTTTTGATTTAATTGATACAAAAATATAAGAATATCAAAAAAAATAAGCGGAAAGACTAAACAACAAATGCTAGGAAATCACAACAAATAAAATATATATTAGAAATGTATCTGTCAAACTCTGTAACCGAGGGAAAACCGGGGAATGCGAGCTCGGTTAAGATAAACGCCCGGTTTACGTCCTTAACCGGCATACGGGTTGTGGTGAACAGTAAATTTATAGTAACCGACGGTTAGCTTATTTTAAACATCGGTTATGATAACCGAAGTCTTGGTGCACATAGGCCTAAGTAGTTGTTTATTATATTAGGCAAGAAAACACTTATTGATTTTATTTTCGAGAGGTATTTTTTTAAGTTTAATATTTTCTGCAATAAATAAATACGTAGGTATCTAAGTACTTTAATTGAATTAAGACTGATTTAAAGATGGGTGATTTTTTTCTTTCTTATTATTAGGATGGAGATAAAAATTTTGTAAAAGAGAAGAAATAGAAGAGAAGTTTGTTGTTTTTTAAAAATATTTTTTCTATTAATATGTGAAACTACCAGAGCTTCTAAGTTGCATTTTTTTTATTTTTGAAAGTAATTAGTATTTACGTAAAAAGACGCTTAGTGATTTCATTGATAACATTTGTTTAGATTTTTACAGTTTCATTTACTTGAACTTTATAAATAAATATTTATTTTCATCTGTACTAATATTATAAAGAGGTAAAGTTTGTAAGTTTGTAAATAAAGTTCTGTCGGGGCTAATCTTCGGAACTACAGATCCGATTTAAAAAATTCTCTCACCAGTAGAATGCTACGGTGAGTGTCATAGGCTATATTTTATATTTGCATTGTATATAGAGTTATCACAGTTTTTGTGGGGCGCGAGTCGGACCGTAAATTTATTAAATTTAGCTTTATGCGCGTACGCTGCCTTAGATATTGATACTGATATGCTTACGTTTACGTCATTATTTATAGGACTAAACTTAAATCCTTATCAAAATAAATTTGTAATGAATCACAAGGATATTATAGAGATAAGATTTGTCTTTTACAGTATGTTAATTAGTTATATAGTTTCAGAGATATCACAAAACTTCTAAAAAACAACACTGCCGCTATATCGTCCAAATAAATTGACCTCCTCCGTGTTATGTTATACGTACTGGATAGGGGTCAACATTTTGGTACTGATATTCTTTGAGAATTCGATCTTCAATATTTTCTTTCAATTTATTTGGCATGGCAGACCATATTTATATAACATACGAAAAAGTTTGTTCGTTTGTTTAAACGGCCTAATCTCGAGATCTGCATATCGGATTGTAAATTTATTTTGTTTATTATGAAACCTAGACTCAAAAGTGAAATACAAGCTATACACATTATTATTTATATGAAAGCCTGTCTTTAAAATTTAAAGGGTGCCTAAGAGATTTTCACGCGGACGAAGTCGCGGGCGACTGCTAGTACCAAATTATTTTGTTTTAATATATTTTCTTATAAACTTATTATGTTTTTGCAATAAACCATCTCTACCTTTTATCTAATTAAAATATTTCACTAAGGAAACCTGCAATAATTAGGACAGTTATTGCACATATGGTTGGAAGAAACTATAGGTCATTGTATAGTTTGTGCTACACAAAAGAGCAATATGTCGCCTTACTAACAGAAACTGCTATAAGTAGCGTTGTTATTACAGTTATTATTAGGAATGCTATATCAAAACAATTCATATTTCCTAATTATATATACATTATTGCATTTTTAGTGTGTATATAAACTCATGTACAAATATAATATACGACATAAGATTAAGCATTATTTTATCCGTCGTTTAGTAAAAGTTTGAAATATATAGCTTAAATAGTTACGAAGATACACACAAAACAAAAATTAAATCTCTAAACGCGATTATCTCGAAAGTAGTCAAAACCTAGTTATTGCACTCTTCGTTATGACGGCAGTGTAGGATAGTTTTCCGTTTCCGTCGGCGCAATATGCGTTCGACCTCACGAATGTGGCGTCATTACTCAAAGTCCGGTCCGCGCAACTAACACGCTTTTTTCTCGTATTATAGCAAAATATTCGACCATTCCCCAGCTTGTGAGATATAAATGAGATATAATCTCTATGAATGGAAAGCCATTTGGCGTACCGTGGTTAGATAGATGCTATAATTCCAACTTACTTTTAAAATGTATGTAACTATACAAAGATTCGATAACATATGATAGCTAGTGAAAATCGTATTATACTTCTTGAGTAATGCCAAACGTTTTTATTATTTTTACCTTTGCGTCAGAAGGAGGGTAATGTTTTTCGAGCGTATTTATGTATGTATGTATGTATGTACCTATGCCCATTTCTTCGGCACGCGCTACAGCCTAAACGGCTGAACGGATTTTGACATATGAGGTGTCGTTGACTTTGAAAAAATTGTGGAAGGCTATATGAATTTTCAAATGGCGGCTGTAAATGGGGGAAAAAGGGGGGATGTGTGTATTTTTTTTTGTCTTAGCAATATGGGTATCAAATGAAAGGTCGTAAAATGACCATTTCAAAAATATAAATATCATATCATGTTTATATTACTGTTTTAACAAAAAAAAATTAAAAAGTGTACCAAGTGTACCGTCTCATTTCTATTATTATTTCTATGCCACAAATTAAAACTAAAAAGTATCAAATAAAATCATTATTATAAAAACAAAAAACCCGACTGCATAGAAGTTAAGAACTGAAAAGAGAAAAACAAGGATCACTATATCTATATAAAATTCTAAATACTTTATGGTATTGCAGGCGGGGACAAACGTAGTTTTGATAGATCTTTCTTTCCCAGGTAGTAAAGTATTTTGTCCCCGCCTGCAGCGCCATAAAATATTTAAAATTTTATATAGATATAGTGATCCTTGTTTTTCTCTTTTCAGTTCTTAACTTCTAAGCAGTCGGGTTTTTTGTTTTTATAATAATGATTTTTTGTGTTAATTTACTTCACCATATAATTACGTTTTAGCAGCACGGTGGGTTTATGCTTCCATAGAATAGAGGAGCCATTAAAAATAAACTCGTGATTACTGTCCAACTAAACGAAAACCTGTGCATTGTATAATTTATTTCTTTAATTCTTTACAGAAAAGCTCTTGACTGCAACCACACTTGATGGTAAGTGAAGATGCAATCTAAGATGATAACGGGCTTACTTCTGAGGAGAAGAATGCAATCCACACCCCTTTTGGTATCTACACGATATTGCTCCGGAACGCTAAATCAATTGGCGTCTTTGTCCGTAGGATGGTAACTAGCCATGGCCGAAACCTCCCACCAGCCAGACCTGAAGCAAATTAGAAATGGCAAGCAATTAATCAGCCCGGCCGGGAATTAAACCTCAGCGTTATTATAAATCTACTGCACATACCACTGCGCTAACAGGTGAACAACAACCTGGCTTAAATAAACGAGTATGATTTCTTCCACGCGACAACGTACCGGAACGGTAAATTGTTTGGTTGTCTTTGCAAACATGGTAACTAGTCACGGCAAAAGGGGCTCGGAGTCATCTTTCATCGGCCCAGAGCCTTGTGTCGCACTTGCACCATGTGTGATAAACATGGCTCTGACATCGTATGCCGAGAAGATGACGACGGCAGAATGGGACAAAGTAGAAGGTCTAGGGCACTCAAAAAGGTTCATGAGTAACATAAAGGCAGGTTTTCTAGCGAAGGTAAGTCAACTGAGCAGGAAACAGCTACGGTATGCTATAGCAGCGAACACAGGCCATTATAGCACCAGGTCTATGCTCTGCAAAATGGGTATCTCCGAGGATCCCATTTGCAGGGCCTGCAACGAAGACACAGAGTCCATGGAATATATTTTGTGTGAATGTGACGGATTGGCTAGAAAGCGAATAGATCTCCTGGGGGTGGCATATCCACTACCAGAGGATTACTGTGTCTCCAACCTGAAAGCAACCACCCAACTCATAGAGTAGGTGTTTGAACTGATATAGGGGAGGTGAGGGCGGGGCGAGTACAAAAGATCCAAAAGGGTCGAAGTTGCGGTCCGATATGGCGGGCCTCACCATAATAAAGCCTGCCACCAATCAGACCGGTTAATTTTGAACATTTTAATCAACGCAGCTGGGAATTAACCTGCGTTTTTTATATCCACCGTGCCGCGTAACGGAGGCCGTCAAAACTCAGATCAATCTGAATCCAGAGCACAGCCAAACTAGACAGCGGAGACTCTCACACGGCGCAAGTACAGTAACCTCGTCGGTGATTATGTATTTGAGCCGTTTGGAGTTGAAACGCTGGGACCGTGGGGTCCGAGTACTCGCTTTTTTTATAGAGAAATCTCAAAGCGTTTAATCGACGCCTCCCGTGACCAGAAGGCTCTTTTTAGGACAGAGGATCAGCATTGCCATTCAACGTGGCAATGCTGCCAGCCTTCTGGGCACTTTACCGCTCGACACCGATTCGGAGGAATATTATGACGACTAAGTTTTTTACTGTTTTTTTTATTTTTATTGTTTAATATATTATATATAGTTTAGGTTATTGTAGTGTTTAAGCTTTTACTTTTTTATTTATTTAATTGTAAATATTTAATTCAATGTACATATTTAACTGTAAATCAAACATAATATAAAATTTAACTGTTGGGTACGTCCTATAAGGCTTTTGGAGAACCGATTCGAGGTTCAATTATAAGAATTTACCACACCCCCGGGACTGGGTTCTGACAGGTGAGTGCGCGTCGGGTCGGCGCAGGAGACGGACGCGTACGGAGCTGAGTCATTTCTTAGATCGTACGCGATAAGCGTGCATCTATAAATAGACTGGGAGTTGTTTGTTACTTTGTGTCGTGTTGTTTTCTTTCAGAGTAGTTTAAATAAAAGGCCCTTTTCAGGGCCGTTGTTGTTGTTACGTAGTTTATTACCGTCGTTGCTACTGTTAATTTTGTTGTTTTTCCGTGTAGGTAGTTACTAATTTTATTTTATTAATAATTTTGATTAACCGTCGGTAATTCTTGACCCACTTGTGTTGCTGGATGGATAAGTCTATTATTGTTAGCTAGTTGTTGTAGTTTTCTTTGTCTTGTTTTCATTTATTTTCGTTGTTTTGTTTGTTGGAGCTTGTTAACGTTGACCCGCCTGGCTTGCCAGACGGGTGAATGTTTGGAGATGGACGATGAGCAGTCATTGGGTATTGAGAAGGCATCTGTGCGAAGAAGTCGTCGCCTGGCCACCGGGATAGCCCCGCGTTACTTGCGCCAGGAGGAGTCTGTCTCGCCTAGCTCACGAGATTCATCCTTGAGTGGAATTGCAGCTGCTAGAGCTGAGTTGCATACCGATAGGAAGGAGGGCCATGAGGATGTATACAATAGGCGTATCAAGGACCAAACCAAACAGCGGGAGTTCACTGAGCCGATTCTGGATCCTGATGAGGGGACAGTAAGTGGGACCTCATGCCGCGAGGACCCCTTACAACTCACGGCCGAAGAGTTACGGGCCTTAGCGGGCCGGAGTGCTACCGCCATCATGCAGATGGCTTCACGCTCCGGTAACTTGAAAGGAGTGTACGCACGGCGTTTAAAGGAGGCGGCCACGGAGCTCCAAGTTATAGTGGAGGTCCTAGCATCCCGGACGGAGGGGAACGAGACGCGGAGGCTGAGAGCTGATAATAAGCGCCTGAGGGCGGAAATCGAGAAAGTCAAGGAGGAGTTGAAAGCCGCTGCCGTTGAATTCCATGATATACGGACAGCAATGAAGGCTTCAAAAGGGGCAACAAAGAAAAGCGCATCGGTTTCCACATTGAGCGAGGATGTGTTAGAGGAGCTCAAAGCCACTATCGTGGCTTCAGTTGGTGCTATGCTTGATGCCCGTTTTGCAGGCATCGAGGAGCGTCTCCTTCCTCAGAAGATTCCATGCCCCCTCCGGGCAGAAGATATCAGGAGGCCAGAAGAGTCTGATGGTGCAGCGACGGCTTCCCCTGGATTTCCGCCGTCTACAGCAGGACCTAGCGAAGTTTCACCAGTTACTGAGAGTTGGGCGGCAGTTGCTGGTAAAAAGAGGAAGAAGGCTCGTTCAGCGGCGCCTGCTTCTATTACCCCGACGGCTACACAGAAGGTCCCCCCCGCGGCTGCTTCGAAAGCCAGCCTGGCTCTCCCCAAAAGCGCTGCGGTCGTAATAACCTTGGCTCCGGATGCGGCAAAAAAAGGAGTAACCTATGCTCGGCTCCTTGAGCAGGCTGAGCGTAAGGTTGACTTAAAGGAGTTGGGTATTGGAACGGGCGTGAAAATCCGCCGTGCTGCCACAGGAGCAAGGCTCCTAGAGCTCCCTAGTGAGAAAACCCAGGAACAGGCGGAGATCTTGGCTAGCCGATTACGGATGGCTCTAGACGGTTTGGCGGAAGTAACCTGTCCGTCCAAATTAGCGACACTTCGGATCACTGGTTTGGATGACTCGGCAACGGCTGAAAAGGTGGCTGCAGCGATAGCCCAGTTCGGGGGTTGCCCAGCAACTGCAATAAAAGTTGGAGATGTAAAGCAGGGTGCCAGAGTAGGGTCGGTCACAGCACACTGCCCCGTGGTTGTCGCAAAGAAGGTCTGCGAAGCCGGACGACTTTTGGTGGGCTGGAGTTCAGCTGGTGTTGAGGCTCTGGAGCAGCGCCCCTTGCGCTGCTTTAGATGTATGGGTTTGGGTCATACGGGGTCCATGTGCACCTCGAAGACAGACAGGAGCAAACTTTGTTACAGGTGTGGAGTCATAGGGCACAAGGCGGCAAGCTGCACCGACATTGTTCGCTGTGCCATTTGCTTTGATGCGGGGTTGCCTTCAGGTCACATCATGGGGAGCAAAAATTGTTTCCCTCCTTCTAATAAGGGTGAAATTGGTTCTCAGCAGTGGGCCAGTGAAAGGCGAAGTCTAGAGCGGGAGGACGCGTCTATGTCCTCATAGACTGCGACTTGCGAGTGCTCAGATGTACGCGTTGAAACGTCAAAGTGGCTTAATTTTCAGATCCTTTGGCGCTTCAAATGAGACGCAGACGGCACCGCTGGGTTTTAGTGGGTATTCTGGCTGCTTCCCAGCCAGCGAGTCCCACATACCCGGACGAAGACTGCGCAGTTCTGCCTGCGCAGCCTTCGACCGGGATGCGTAAATGCATTTCCCAGCGATAAAAAAAAAAAAAAAAAAAAAAAAAAAAGGGTTCTGACAGGTGGGTTATAAATAGCACGTTTAACCCGGTCAAGCGAATATGACTTTATCTTTTATACATTTAATAACAAAGGGGAGAGAATCTTTACGAATAACCCTACAAAGGTAAGGGATTCTTTTTATTATAAAATATTCGATCTTTTACCTTAACAGCAGTTGGTTATAAATGATCCCTGTAGCGTTCATATTACAAATCTATACATTTCAAGAAAATCGCCTACGCGGTGAATAAACCTGGTATTACATCGAACATATTAAAAAAAGGCTTTTTTATCGACTACAATTTGGCCCTTGACTGCTATCACATTCACACCTGATGTTAAGTGATGATGCAATTTAACATGGAAGCGGGCTAGCTTGTTAGGAGGAGAATGAGAACCACACCCCTTTTGGTTTCTACACGATATCGTACCGGAACGCTAAATCTCTTGGCGGTAGGTGAAAGCCTCTCACTAGCCAGACCAAGAACAGTTAAGAAAAATCTCAATCTGCCCTCCCGGGAATCGAACCCAGGACCACCGTCTTATAAATCCACCGCGCGTACCACTGCGCTACCGAGGACGTCAGATGGCTGGTACGCTGATATTATAATGGAAACAGATTGATTACCCATTAACTTGTTTAAATCACTTGATATACTGAAATATCAAATTAACTTTTACTAGATATATTAAACACTCAATACAATGAAGTGTATTGCAAAATTAACAAGCCAACATCGGCCGTTGTTATCAATTTGTACGGATAAAATTTTAACTGGATATTTTATAGAGGCATAAATAACATAACAAACTGTTTGGACATTGGCTTAATACGAAATATAAACAAGTGAAATCAGTAAACAGATTTATTTTTGTATTTTATTTTTGATGGCCTCCTTGACGCAGTGATATGCGCGTCGGATGGTTCGATTCCCGGCGGGGCAGATTGAGATTTTTCTTTATTTGCTTGGTTTGACTGGTGGGAGGCTTTTGCCGTGGCTAGTTACCGACAAAGACCTACCGCCAAGCAATTTGGCGTTCCGGTATTATGTCATGTAGAAACCGAAAGGTGTGTGGATTTCATATTCCTCTTAACAAGTTAGCCCGTTTCCATCTTTGATTGTTTATCACTTAACATCAGGTGTGATAGCAGTAAGGGCATACTTGTAGTCGAAAAAAAAATACTATGTCGTCATTATCATCACTATCAGCTATCAGATTACTATCAGATGATAATAATTGTGACCGAGGCCGACGCCTTAACGTGCTCTCCAAGGCATGGGAGTGTAAAGCCATAAACTTCTCAACGGCTTAGAAATTACTGAAAATTTCTAAGAAAGGAAAACTCAGAATAACTTCTCCATCCTACCCAAGACTCAGAACCTCATGATCAAACCACTAGACCGCTGAAGAAATTAATAATATATTAACGGCCCACTACAGATCCAGGCCTCCCTCCTAATAGTAGAGGGGATATGGAGCGTACACCCACCACGCTGCTCCTATGCGGGTTGGCGGGCTTTGGGTGATAATGTTTCATTTATTACGAGCATTATCAGGTGTTAACCGGGACCGACGGCTTAACGTGCTCTTCGAGGCACGGGGGTGTAACACCTCCAACTTCCAGACTCCGGGATTGGAATGTACTGAACATTTCATAGAAGAATGAAAAAGCTCAGAATTATTTCGTGACCTGACCCAGGAATCGAACCTAGGACCTCGTGATCTATGCCAGATAGGCTAACCACTAGACCAGTGATTCTCAACCTTTTTTTTTGTTGCGGCACATATTTAATGATTTAAAAATTTGGCGGCACACAAAGAAAAAGATAAAAATTATTTACTTACTACAACTGCATAAATAGTTGATGACAAAAATTTTAAATACACCAAGACCCCGATTTGCGTCGCTAATGTTTGTTCCTGAAAAATGCGACGCAAAGTGAATCATAAATTTGGAAAGCAAGTAATAAAATAATTTATTTTTTTGTGGATGTAAGTATATATTCATGTTAAAAATATTTTTCTTTTTAAATGATTAAATTTGATAATATCAACATTATTATATATTTGCAAAATTTGGCGGCACACTTTTGAAATTTGGCGGCACACAAAAGTGCCGCGGCACAGTGGTTGAGAATCAATGCAGTCTATATCCTAGGTATTAACTAAGTTGTATTCTTTGTATAATGCTTTAGCTACACAAAGGTCCCTATTCTTCTATGTAATGTAAACCAATATTGTTCAATATATTTGTTAGTATAGCACTAGGCTAATACACGCCGTGTCGCGTCCTCCGCCCTGTCGACCAGTTGATTTATCGCAGTGGAGGCAGCGCAGGCTGTATTCTCAAATAAACCAGCCAGTGTCGGGCTACGTAACGCCTTTGCGCTATCGGTGACTTAGGTTTGACTTGTTTACTTCAATTTTATTCAGTGTCCCGTTGTTTTTAAGGGATTTTGTATTCATTGTTTGTTTTTCTTTTCACGAAACTAGGGCGGGTTATGACTGTGACGTACGTAGCTATATGTAGATATATACGACCATGGCTCTAATAAACAGGCATTATAAAAATATTGTAATTAATCCATTATTAGAGATTTATGACTAGCTAGACATTTTGTAATGCAACTCAGAAATGAATTTGGACTCGAAAGGTAAGTCTACAACGTTTGATCTTCGCCTGTGAGACTATTACCGTAGGGAGAGGTTTGTTACCTAGGTGCAAGAGATTTATAAAGGCAAATCCACCCGCTGGTTCCGATTGAGAATGCTTGTCAACAAACAAATTAAAATTGAAGGTAGAAATCACTAGTCATTTTACACCTAATTTTTTTCATTAACTAGTTAATGACGAATTCATGACAATAAATTAGATTAATAAGCTTTAAACTAATCAATTTATTCAATATCTTTTAAATAAGATTTTTTAAAATAACAAAACATAATTTTAAATTTATTAGGCATAAAATATGTTGCATTTTCTACCTTCATTTTAAATTTGTTTGTTGACAAGCATTCTCAATCGAGTTTGGCTTTACTATAGGTGCAAGAGATTTATAAATTCAAATCTTTTGCAATAGTCAGGCCTCGCGTGATAGCCAGCTGGCTAGTTCCGTGTATTCTTTATTCCAGTATTATGTATTTCAGCATTCCTGGCGCCTAAGTAAAATAAAATTCTACGAAACAAATAATGTATGCAATTAACAATATGTAATTAATTATATTAACATATTTTTAGAAACATCATCAGAAAGGGTTAAAAGGCACGAGCAGGAAAACCACATTAATCAAAATATTTTAATTACAAACTTTCTTAAATCAAATCAAAATGAAACAATCTGACGGTAATCACATACTTCACTTAACGAGCATTTACATTTTATTATTTTAATTTTATTAACCATATTAAGTTGTTTACATCTCTGTAAACTACTGGAATAATAAATTTATATGTCATTGTTTGAAATATCTCCCTAATTTATTACTTCCCGTAAGTTCCACACTTCATCGCCACTACATCGCTGATTTTGACCAATGATTTTGTCGGTTTTGATTTATTCATAAAAACATGCAAATTGTTGCAAATGATCCTAATATGTACTAAATTTTAGGTATTTAATCTCTCGGAACCCCAAACTGTTTGTAATTAACGGAGAAAAAATTCGTATTTCTATGAAAAGATATTTTCAGGAATAAGCGTAGATAAACTAGTACTAATTTTTAAAAGAAACCGTTACTATCTTTAAGTTAAAATGAAAGTTATGTTAATGGCTGCACAAAGACCGCCAGTCAACATTAAAACTGCGTAGTGGAAATATATAAGTACATTTTTTTTAATTATTGAGGTAATAACAGCATTTAGCAGTAACGTAGAACATTTGCTTATTAAAATTTATTAAAAAAAGCGCAAAGGATATTCAATTGGGCACCAAACAACCGATAACGGCGAGCAGTATGAGATCATAAGCACGCACCTGGATGAGGCCGCTCGTCGCGACCCCTCCAATTACGTAGATTTACGGCTACGGGCAAGTCGACCCCACTCATACAGTCGCTGGATGAGACTAACTGACACTGAAATTATGCAATCAATGTTCTATTGCGTAAACAATTTGCATCGTTCTCTGCTATTGGATATCTTCAACTTCTGGAGTTGTTTGTGGACCAAGACAAATTAAGAAAAATCTCTATCTGCCCCGCTGGGAATCGAACCCAGGACCTCCGTCTTTTAAATCCACCGCGCATACCACTGCGTCGTCATCGGTCGTCATGCTACTATTATAAAGGCAAAATCTTATAAGTGTGTATGTTCATTACTTCTCCATGTCTAAATGGCTGGAGCGATTGTAATAAAATTTGGTATGGAGTTAGCTGACATCCTGGATTAACACATTTTATTCCGAAATTTTCACGGGAACGAGAACTACGCGGGTAAAGCCGCGGTCACCCTCTAGTTCATAATTCTTATAATAGAAATCCGCACAATAATTACTCACATTTTGACGGCATCTATGGTGCGACCGTATACGCGTTGGAATTAAAAGATGTAGGGCCTGTGCGAGTCCCGGCTGGGCCGTCGGAAAATGAGGGAGGTCCTGGTCTGGCTGATAGGAGGCCTCAGCCGTTACCAAACGACCGTCAGGTCACCTAGCAATTTAACGTTCCGGTACGACGTCATGTAGAAAGTAAAAAGGGGTGTGGTCTTATCCTACTGTTAACAATTTAGTCCGTTTCTATATTAGATTGCGTCAAAACTTGCCTTCAGGTGTTATTTCAGTCAGTATTGTAAATAAATAATAACCAAATTTAAAGACTGTTTTATTATTTTTTAGTCATCTTTACCGATGTGACGGTTAAAGCACCGGTTAAAATGACGTCATAAAACATGTAAAAAGGAGCCGCTTGTCTCAGACTGCTTAGGACCGTTGTGTGCAGTAGCGAACGTCTATCAGCTGACATGATAACAATGATTTTTATTCTCCAAAAAAAATTGGTTGTCTGTAAAGTCGGTTTACTGACAATAGTTGAACGTGACAATGTCTTCAGAAAATACTGATGGAATGGTAGCATTTAATTGGTTATTAAAATTTTTAATTTAAGTATATTGTTATAAATATTAATAAAATAATTGATTTTGATTTTATAAATTTATAATAAATATATTATTTTATAAATATATTAATTTTTAATTTAAAATTAATCTAATATATAAAATTCTCGTGTCACAGTTTTCGTTGCCATACTCCTCCGTAACGGCTTGACCGATTTTGATGAAATTTTGTATGCGTATTCAGCAGGTCTGAGAATCGGCTACTATCTAATTTTCATCTAAATTTTTTTTTATTTTTTTAAGCAAAACAACGTTTGCCGGGTCAGCTAGTATATTTTATAATTATATTTCATAGACGAATGTCGAACGCTGCCGAACGCAAAGGCCGATTGTGCTTTCTTTGTCGCTCGTTCCGCGCTCTCGCTTGCACTTCAAGCCTTACATGGAACACCTCAAAGCGAGGTAACGACGCATGACGTCATGTTTTTTCGTGCGTGCAGCCGGCTCTATCGAATTATAAGACGTTGTCACGTCAAAAATTTGCGCGGTGTACAGTAAATGTCAAAAAAACATTATTTAAGGCGTTCTGCCAGACGTTATACACGTGCAGTCTGTGGGTCAAATATACGCAGAAGACGTACAATGCGCTTCGAGTACAGTACAACAATGCCTTCAGGGTGATGTTGGGGCTACCTCGGCACTGCAGCGCATCAGCCATGTTTGCTTACGCGAATACTGACAGTTTTACTACTGTCATACGCAAACGAACTGCGTCACTAATGAGCAGGGTGAGGAGGAGCACCAACCTCATGC
The DNA here is from genome assembly GCA_034621355.1 of Mycalesis mineus. Taxonomy (NCBI): domain Eukaryota; kingdom Metazoa; phylum Arthropoda; class Insecta; order Lepidoptera; family Nymphalidae; genus Mycalesis; species Mycalesis mineus. The sequence continues at coordinate 13,933,725 of CM067888.1, forward strand.
TGAGGGTGATTGCTGAGAAGCCTGACTGTCCTGTGCTGAGGCACTGGGTAAACACTCACATGTGTATACCCAGTGCGACAGCGCGAGCAGGCAGATATTTAAATTAATTTAATATTTTTCCAAGTAAATAATTTCAAAGTAAAAATTCGTTTAGAAATAAACGAATTTTATTTTTATTTTATTTTTATTTATTTTAAAAATACCGAATGCTTATGATAGATTTGGACTCATTTGTACAGCACTTAAGTAATAATTATTGAAAGTAAGATTTTTAATTGTCATTGATAAATAAAGCTTCAGTACTTTTGGCTCATCTAGGGAAGCAATATTACGAAAGCCAACACAAGGTACAAATTAAGGGAACCGTTGTGTAGGGCTTTATTTATTTACCTTAATTTAAGGCTAGGACACCATAATGACCCACTTGGACTCTAAAAGGTTTGACGCAAGTACTTAATGTGGAAAGGACGGGTAAATATTTGAAGATATCCTTTAGGTCTGATGTATTTACATCGTAAATGTTAACTCTGTTATTAAACTCGGGTGAACAGTCCAATTCGCAAAATTATTTACCTTCATATAGAGTAAGTTATTATACTGTATGGAGGTCCCAAACTTGCGCTAACTTAAATTAGTTTGTGAATGATTGAGAGCAATATTGTGATTGTTTTTTTGGTGTATATTTACATTAATCTGAACTTTTTGTTTGATTTGTGACTTGCGTTATATGTCTCAAAGTTCAAAAGTTCAGTGGTCTATTAGTAATCTCTATGGTAGAATTGTGAATACTTGCTTACCGAAGGTAGAACGGAACGGGGGAGTTAATAATTGAGGTCATAAATTCAGTTCTTCATTATTAAGGGATATGGAGCCAATGTAGGTTTCTTTAATTATTTAACGATCAGTTTCAGAGTATAATGATAGTGATCGTGACGGACGGCATAACGTGCTTTACGAGGTACGGTGATGTAACACCAAATATGCGGATGAAAATTTCCTAGAAGAAATAACCCCAGAATTATAAATTCACCCTACGTATTCGAACCCAGGACCCCGTGATCGAAACCACATCGGCTATCGAGACAGTCAACTAGGTCATTGGACGCTTAATTATAGTCATATCAGCTTATCGCCTCCGAAAAGTACAAAAATCTTTCGTAGGATTGGGTGTACTCTTCTACAAGAAGATGCCCAATTCAGTTTTAGATCTGCCATTGCATAAGTTTAAACAATGTATTAAAACTCACTTACTGAGCCAGGGTTATTATACTATCGATGAATTTTTAAATGACAAAGATGTTCAAAGGCAATCGGATCGGGTTTCAACTTCACACAGGAAGTAAAAAAAAATAACTTTATGTAACAACACACTTAATATTGTAAAATTGATAATATTATAAAAAGAGCAACTGTTGAGTTTCTTGCCGGCTCTTCTCAACAGGGCCTGCCTTCCGAGCCGGTGGTAGAGTCACTACAAATAGTCCAATTTGACGTTTCAAAAGTGCTTATAATAAGCCTACTTGAAATAAAAGATTTTGAATTTGAATTTGAATTTCTATATTATGTTGATTTTTGCAATATCTCGGAACAATTTCCAAGGTAATGTGAAAAGTCGAAGTTTATTATAAAGCTAATGGGCAACTTCATCTCTCTTACGCCTCAGAAAGCACGTTTAGCCTAGTTTAGCCGACCCGGTTATTATGGATAAATTTTAATACATAATCTATGCTTATGTTATATTGCCTTGATAGTTATGTGGCTTCAAATCATTAAGTTCTAGCTTCAAAGTAAAGCAAATATATATTGAGATTTTCTTTCTTTAGTAAAATTCTAAGCCTTCCGGACTTTTCGCAATCGCTGTGCCTCGAAGATCACGATGCCTTCAGTCTCTGTCACTGTTATTAACGTCTGATAGTGGTCATCAATGATTTAAACATTCTCACATAATTTTAAACTAAAGAAGTCGTATGATTTAAGTATTTGTATATGTAATTATTTTCAAAACAAATATCCTATTGGTATGTTTCATCATCATCATCATCATCATGAACCAGGAGCCAGGCCTCTCTCCTTATAGGAGAGGGGATAGACCCACCACGCTGCTCCAATGCGGGTTGGCGGGCTTAGGATGATAATGTTTTATTTATTAACGATCACTATCAGATTTTGATGAGAGTGACCAGGACCGACGGCTTAACGTGCTCTCCGAGGCACGGGGCTGTAACACCACCAACTTCCAAACTTCGAGCTTGGAATGTACAGAACATTTCATAGAAGAATGAAAAAGCTCAGAATTATTCCATGACCCGACCCAGGAATCGAACCCAGGACCTCGCCACATAGGCTAACCACTAGGCTACTTTAGTCTACGATTATAAGGTCCCAAGGTTGGGACGGAGCACATCATAATTTGGCCGTTATTGATAAGGATTTAAAGTTCCGCGATACTAACTAGTACATTGCGAAGATATGGTATTCATTTCCAGCTTCCGTTATCTCTGCCAACTATATAAAACTGATATCTTCGATTCAAAGCTAGAGACATATTATAGACAAGCGGCTTACACCGTAGACATCATTTTCGTATACCATCAGCCGTCACTGTAGCCTTTAACGTTAGTACGAAATAACGTTTATTATATTATAATAATTACTTAACTAATCAACCACTATTTAGGTTGGTAGGTCTTTGAAATCAAGGACAAATGCTATATATTTTTTTCTTCACTACTAGTATAAGATAACAACATTATGTGTACAAAAGAACAAATTCAATAGAGAATAATGGACATTAACCATTGTTAGTTAAGTGAGCTTTTTCGTGATCTAATACTACTCGTATTAGATCACGAAAAAGCTCATTCGTTGTGCGAATGAACGAATGAATGAACTGACCTCTATACACGCACGCCATCGTAGTAATCGGACACTCTCAAGAACTGTGTTACGAGAACAATTGTATTTTTTTTTTCGCACTAATACCTATTATCATGACCGCTTGGTGCCATCTTCCGGACAAAGTTTGGCGGTTAATATGCGAAAAGCTTTCCTGTTATCCACAATTGTGGGTAATCGAGTCCGGTCCACTCTCTTATGTCGTCTAGTTATTTCCTCCTTTGACGACCAGGTGTTCTCTTGCGCAGTATCTTCCCTTCCAAGATTACTGATGAAAAGGCAAACTCCGCATCCCTCTGTAGGTGTCCAAAGAAGCTCCGTTTTATATAAGGCAAAGTTTGTACGTGTGTTAAGTATTGAAAAAGAACATAATAAGGAACTTAGCTAACTTATCCTAATAACTACACAAATCATGCCCACGTGGAATGGTGGTAAGAATACTGGTTGAATTTCTGCGTTGGATAGCCGGCTAATTCTTTGCGTCATCATCATTATCAGCCAATAGACGTCCACTGCTGGACATAGGCCTTTTTTAGGGACTTCCAAACACAACGATCCTGAGCCGCATGTGCCCAGCGGCTCCCTGCGACCCGTTTGATGTCATCAGTCCACCTGGTGGGGGGTCGACCAACACTGCGCTTTCCGGTGCGGGGTCGCCATTCTAGCACCTTCGGCCCCCAACGTCCATCAGCTGTTCGAACCACGTGCCCCGCCCATTGCCACTTCAGTTCTGCGACTCGCTGAGCTATGTCGGTTATATTGGTTCTTCTGCGGATCTCCTCATTTCTGATTCGATCACGCAGAGATACTCCGAGCATTGCTCTTTCCATCGCCCGCTGAGTGACTCTGAGCCTTCTTATGAAGCCCGCAGTTAGCGACCAAGTCTCGGATCCGTATGTCATCACTGGCAACACGCACTGTTCGAAGACCTTCGTCTTCAGGCACTGAGGAATTTTGGACGAAAAGATGTCACGCAGTTTCCCGAACGCTGCCCAACCGAGTTGGATTCGGCGGTTTATCTCTTTCTCGAAATTGGACCTACCTAACTGGACCATATGCCCTAGGTACATATACTCGTCTACAATTTCGAGTGCAGAATTTTCAACAATAACTGGGTGGAGCGAAACATGAGCATTACACATGATCTTTGTCTTGCTCATGTTCATTTTAAGGCCCACCTGTTGAGAAACTCTGCTGAGGTCATTGAGCATATTATTAAGGTCATCTAGAGATTCTGCCATTATCACTACATCGTCGGCAAACCGCAGTTGAGTGAGGTACTCGCCATTGATGTTGATGCCAAGTCCGTTCCAGTCCAAGAGCTTAAAGACGTCTTCCAATGCGGCGGTAAATAGCTTCGGGGAGATAACATCTCCCTGTCGCACTCCTCGCTGCAATTGGATTGGCCTCGTAGTCTCATCCTGTATACGGACTGACATGGTGGCGTTTTCGTACAGGCACTGCAACGCTTGGATGTACCGGTAGTCGATTCGGCACCTCTGCAATGACCTTAACACAGCCCAGGTTTCCACCGAATCAAAGGCTTTCTCATAGTCCACAAACGCCAAGCAAAGTGGCCGGTTATACTCTTCGGTCTTTTGTATAACCTGCCGCAGCGTATGGATGTGGTCTATGGTACTAAAGCCTTGTCGGAAACCGGCTTGTTCGGGAGGCTGGAAGTCATCAAACCTACGAGCGAGACGATTCGTGATGACTCTGGAGAACAACTTGTAGACATGACTCAGCAGCGAGATTGGTCTGTAATTCTTCAGCAAGGTATTGTCACCCTTTTTGAAGAACAGAACAACCACGCTCCTGTGCCACGCCTGAGGCGTCTTGCCCTCGTGAATGACGGAATTGAACAATCGCTGAAGGACTTCAAGTATCGGTTTACCACCCGCTTTCAGGAGTTCTGCTGTGATTCCGTCATCACCTGGCGCCTTGTTGTTCTTTAGGTGTTCGAGAGCCATACTAATCTCGTCTAGGCTGACGTCCGGGATATCTTCGGTATAGTGTCGGGTCAATTTGGCTCTGGGGTCTTCAGCCAAATTGTCAACAGGCTTTTGAGTTGACGTGTATAACTGTCCATAGAACTTCTCGACCTCACCCAAGATCTCGGGCTTGGAAGTAATGAGATTACCGTAATCAGTCTTCAGACGCGTCAACTTACTGCGTCCAATAGACAGATCTTTCGCGAACACTTTCGAGCCACGGTTGTGTTTTATTGTATCTATGATACGCTCGGTGTTGTAGCGGCGTAAGTCACATTTCTGCGACTTAGAGATCTGTCTATTGATACGTCGGTAGTTCAGAGCGTCCCCTGAAGACTGTAATCGCATTCCTTGTCTTTCCTCCATGAGCTTGAGTGTTTGGTCAGAGAATTTCTTGTTGGTTTTTGGGCGGTGGGTCTTATAGAACTTAGACCCAACCGAATGGACAGTTTCCACTAGCCTGTTGTTCAGATCGTCCACATCAACACAATGTGCTAGGCAATCGAAGCGGTTCTGGAGTTCCAGTTGAAAGCTTTCGGGGTTTTGGATGTGGGCACGAGTAGGTCGGAGCGTTGACTTCACCAGTCGGTACCGTTCAAGCTGTACATTGATATTCAACGTGCCTCTTACCAGTCGGTGATCACTGCCGGTTTTGACCCTATTGATCACAGAGACATCGTTGAATATATGCCGTCTGGTCGACAAGATGAAGTCAATCTCATTTCTCGTGGAACCATCGGGGCTCAACCAGGTCCATTTCCTATGTGGTGGCTTCTTGAAGAAGGAGTTCATCATAAAGAGGCCCTCCTTTTCCATGAAGTCAGCCAACATTTGGCCCCTGTGGTTCCGTTGCCCATAGCCAAATTGCCCCACTCTCAACTCTGAACCACTCCTCTCGCCCAGCTTTGCATTGAAATCCCCCATAACAACATTGTAGTAGGAGTTCGAAGCATGCAGGGCTCTTGAAATATCCTCATACAATACCTCTACCTCCTCGTCGGGTTGTGCCGAGGTCGGTGCGTAAACCTGTATAACCTTCAACGAATACCGTTTGGTAATTCGGAGGACAAGGAACGCTACCCTGCTCGACACACTCTCGACTCGTACAACATTGTTAACGAGGGACTTGTGAACGATAAACCCAACACCACCTTGGGACAGATGTTCGCCCTCCCGGTAGTATAGTAAATTGCCGGAATTCAGGATTATCGAGTCCTCGCCCTCTCTTCGGACTTCAGACAATCCTATAATGCTCCAGCGCAACTTACTTAATACTTCTTCCAGTTCGATCACCTTTTCGTCAGTCCTCAAAGTGCGTGCGTTGAATGTTGCCAGGTCCAGTCGTCGGGGTTGGCAGCGGAATCTCTGCCGGAGATTCTTGACACCCTTTGCCCCGCCGTTACCATGACCGCTGCCAGAGCCAGGAATAGCGGGGCTGCCGGGGACTAGGGGCTGTTTCCTTGGTCCGTCTCCCATAAAAGAAATGCCCTATAGTGACCACGCTGGGCAGGCGGGTTGGTCACCGCAGAGCTGGACTATTCGAACCAGTGTCTCTGCTGCCTGACACTGGCCTCATTTTGTAGTCCAGCCTATTTGGAATGGTTATACCGCCATTCATCGGTCGCCAGAGCCTCGTCGGTCCATCTGCAGGGTGCACCGCGAGCAGGTGAGGTTGACATTTGGGGAGGCCGACTGGAACTATCATCCCCCTTACACCCCATTCTTTGCGTACTATGTAGGTATGTTACTTACTCCTTTACGATTACCATATTCCCACGGACACGGGCAGTACGCAGGCGAAACCGCGGTCGTCCTGTAGTATAGTAACAATAATGATTGACGGTTGTGCACTTAAATCGATACAAATATTAAGTTTTTTATCCATAATTATGATATGACTGTCGATTTAGTTCTGGTCAGTTTATTTGACTACCTACAGTTCAGGATTCAAATTTACGTAATCCATGTATATTTAAATTACCTACCTACTGAATTTGTTTAGCTAAAAAATAGAAGTAGACGTAGACGCAACGATTGTTTTACGTGTAAAAAATTTGTTATTTTATAAAAAAAATGCTTAACCTAGGCTTTCTACTGCCGAACTTTGTTTTTGATTTCGCCAAATAACTTTTCCGAGAAAGTAAGAATGATTAAGTACTTCCCTGTAACGATACGTACCACGATGAAATGTCTTCAAATTTCACTTTTCCTGGTTACATGAAAAGTTCAAAATGTACCATTTTTCATAAAAAACCTTTACTCGCAAAATCTATTCTTAATGTGATCTCATTTTGAATAAAACAAATGAAACTTTAAATAACAAAGGAAGTGTAGTAAGTAGATTTTAAAATAAAACCATATTTTTTTATTTATGGACCTTTTTTATAACGCAACCGTAAAGGCATCAGTGTACATAGAGCGTAAAAAAAAGTCTTATAATTAAAAAAGATAACACAATTACCAACTCCTTTTGTTTCCGCAAACAAAACAAAACTGAAAGAAATTCACATTTCGCAATCGTTGTTGACATTTAGACGATAAAATGTTGTTTAAAAGAGAAACTGTTAAAAGAATCAGCGGAATCCTAACGATAAACAGAAAGGGAATGTCTCGAGAGATATTTATCGGTAAAATATTCCCCCACAAAGCACTGTCTAGGGGTGGGGACATCATAAACAAGATGGTAGAATATGTTTTTCTTTTCTCGATCCGAACTTTTAGCTTTAAGTTCGGGGTAATGAGATGTTTACGTTTACAGTCGCGGTGGTAAAATAAAGGGTTGCGTTGGCTATTAACAAACGCGGCGCTTTTTTTTTACTTTTCTTTGAATAAAATTATTTCTGTGATAGGACATTGCAAGCTGTAAGGCGGAATTTGGAAGAACCTACAATATTTATATAAGATCTCCATGTACCTACTCAATTCGCAATAAATGAATTTGAATTTGAATTTGAAATTCGAATTCAAATTTGTGATCTTTTTTACCCGACTGCGTCAGAAGGAGGGTTATGTTTTTCGAGCGTATGTATGTATGTATGTCCATTTCTTCGGCACGCGCTACAGCCTAAACGACTGAACGGATTTTGACAAGTGAGGTGTCGTTGAATTTGTTAAAATTGTCGTAGTGACATAGGCTATATAAATTTTCAAAATGGTGGCTGTAAAAGGGGGAAAAAAGAAGGAATGTGTGTAATTCTTTTTCTTATCTTAGCAATATAGGTATCAAATGAAAGGTCGTAACAAGACCATTTCAAAAATATAAATATCATATTGCCGTTTTAACAAAAAATGGCAAAAAGTGTACCGTATCATTTCTATACCATAAATAAAACAAAAAATCTCAAATAAAATTATTATTATGAAAACAAAAAACCCGACTGCATAGAAGTTATGAACTGGAAAGAGAAAAACAAGGATCACTATATCTATATAACATTTTAAATACTTTATGGTGCTGCAGGCGGGGACAAACGTAGTTTTGGTAGATTTTTCTTTCCCCGCAGAAAATAAAGTATTTCGTCCCCGCTTGCATCTCCATAAATTTTTTTAACAAAAAATAGAACCGGCTCAAAACGCACTAAAAAGTGAAAAATAACTGTGTCATTTAGTTGCTTTAATTTACTTAAGCATATCTATAAAGTCGGTGCCAGCCAAGTTTGTTTAAGGAACATTTATTTTACGTAGTAAAGCAGTTTGTGGGTTCTAGGTAACGTCCTTGAAAGTAGAAACCTTGGCTGGCACCGACTCCTAGATATGCTTAAGTAAATTAAAGCAACTAAATGACACAGTTATTTTTCACTTTTTAGTGCGTTTTGAGTCGGTTCTATTTTTTGTTAAAAAATTTTATTTCTTTCTTTTTAGTGATTTATCGCCACGTATCGTACTCGTACTATACTGTCATAGTATATTATACGGCACTAGTAGCCAAAAAGCTACCGATACCGAGTCAAAAACTGAAATCGCTGTAAGCGTGCCTTCAAAATTTGAAGAGTTCCTTCAATTTCCCCAGGATATCATCAGCAGATCCTAACATGAGGACAATGGGACCACTTTGGATGTATGCCCTTTCTAATAAAAAAAGAATTATCAAAATCGGACAACACTGTAAAAAGTTATGCGTGGTCATACATAAAAAAAACAAATATACGTGTCGAATTGAGAACCTCCTCCGTTTTTTTTCGTCGGTTAATAAAGTATTTAAAATTTTATATAGATATAGTGATCCTTGTTTTTCTCTTTCCAGTTCATAACTTCTATGCAGTCGGGTTTTTTGTTTTTAGAATAATAATTTTATCCCCTCTAAGTATATTTTTACGCAATGCTGAAAACATTTTAAGCGCCAACCGTTGTTTTTATTGTGCTGATATAAATATAAGATTTTTTTTATTACTTAGGCTGAGGTTCCCAATTTCTAACGTCAAACAGACTTGGGTTTCTACCAGGATTTATTCAGGCCAAAATCGCTTTCATCAAACTAAGCTGAGTACCAAGTCTCAAAGGATAACCTTCGATACTCGTTTTCCCTTGCCTACACCAGCAAGAGTAATTGCAGCCAAAAAACTGACTACTGATTTCTAAATAAAAATATAATTAAAATATTATTAATTTATTTCTTCATAATTATGTTAAAAGTATGCATTCCAAACCCAGTTAATACTTCAACCATTTTTGGCGTATTAATTGCCATAAAGCTCTAAGAAGCCTTGTTAGCCACGCCAATTTAAAAACGGGCTCAGCCGTTTTCTTCCATGAAAACGGAACAAACAACCTCTTAATAATGTTTTTGAAGAGGGCTCCGAAATCTTTGAAGTGAGAGAGAGGTACCCTCGACTTGTATTTCGTATTGTATGGCCCTTAATTTATGCTCATTATTTAACAAATTGATCTTGAATTCTTAGGGCGATGCCTCATTAGTGCTCTGTGAAACGATTCGTCGTCGCGGCGTCACCGCTGCTGTGTTTTCTATATAAATTTTAAATGATATAAAAAGTGCACGTACATATTAAAGCTTTGCATCTTCGATTGCAACATTTTTTTTTGTCGATTACAAGTTGGCCCTTGACTGCTATCACACCTGATGTTAAGTGATGATGCAATCTAAGAGGGAAGCGGGCTAACTTGTTAGGAGTAGGATGAAAATCCACACCCCTTTCGGTTTCTACACGACATCGTACCGGAATACTAAGTCGCTTGGCAGTACGTCTTTGTCGGTAGGGTGGTAACTGGCCACGGCGATAGCCTCCCACCAGCCAGACCAAAACAAATTAAGAAAAATCTCAATCTACCCCGCCGGGAATCGAACACGGGCCCTTCGTCTTATGAATCCACCGCGCACACCACTGCGCCACGGACGTTGTCAGAACGTTGTCGTAAACGGTTCGACGGACAAGAGGTGAAGTCGAAGCTTCAGCAGTGCAACGATGGTCAGTATGTCACTACTTCCAGAAGGGAATATTTATCTGTGAGAGTGTATATCTAGAGGTGCGTACGTTGTCCCCTTGCGCTGCGACGTCTTATATTACATCGTTATAAGTATAATTATAATGCGTAGATCCGTTGCGATGACGTAACGCAACGCACCAATGAGGCAACGTCCTTATACACCTATAAGGTGCTCAAACATTTAGGTTGATTAAAAATTTCACTCGAATCATTGAAATTAATAAAATTAATTTCGCCGCGAACGATTAATTATATAACAGGCTTTCAATTACAATTGAATCACTCATTCATCATTAAATCGCAGTGGTTTCAAGAATATTTATTGAAAAATAAATTTAATTGACATATGGATGACTGTGATTTTAAAACAAGTGCCGGTTGTTAAGTTCATAATGAAATTATTATTTTACTATTTTTAACCCCCGACGCAAAAACGACAGGGTTTTATAAGTTTGACGTGTCTGTGTAAATGTGTCTATCTATGACATCGTAACTCCCAAACGGATGATACGATTTTAATGCGGTATAATTGTTTGAAATGTATATCAGTCGAGAGTGTTCTTAGCTATGTTTGGTGAAAATCGGTTCAGATCTTCAAGGTCATCAGGTCGTTTGTTAGGTGTGATAAAAATGTTACACGCTCAGTTTGCTTGAAAGCATGTATGTGATATGACATTTGAAACACTAATGTCTTCTGGAACCACTGAGCTGGTCTGATGATAAGGCTCGAAGGGAGGAGACGGAACCCTGATCTACCTTTTAGTAAACCCATCGAGTTTGGGCTCGTTGAATTTGTCTTGACTGGTTCTTTTCATGTTTCTAATTGACGAGGACCTGTTGCTGGAAATGGGATGTGGCATATGAAACCCTGGAATACCGGAATAAAACGGATAAACCTATTTATATTTTTTCTGAAGAATAACCAAAGTTTAATCTTTATAGCTAGATAGCACCTTGAACTATAATAATTCCTCTGTTTTAACAGATGCCATTGACAGACTTTCTCTACTTATGCGGTTTTTCTTGTAATTTCTTTTTTTTAATTAATTATTTTTTAAATCTATTCGATAAGTTATCGATTACATGTTGCAAAATGGCGGTGATTTTTATTCTTTCGTAAAGTGGACTGTATAAAAGGAAAAGAAGAGAAGGAAATTTACCTGGATTAGAATGGTTCGTTGGACGTGTTATCACCGCACATCTTGAACAATCTCATCACGTAGGAACGATCACTTATTTTTCACTACGTATGATTTATATTTTGAGCGTTAATGACACAGCGCGTCCGTTTTTCACTCACAGCGTAATTAAAGTGTAATAAAAGTCCAGCGCACACACACGACGTACGAGAGAAACGGAAGTATGGATAAGAGAGGGATGGGGCGTTAAAGAAAAAGGATGGGGATATATGGGACAGTAGGATCAGAAAGAGATGTCGCGTTCTTTACCAACCATCTCCCCCCGCGTGAACGATCGCGTTCGCAACAAATTGAGTATATAGAGTGTGTAGTGCGTGTAGAGCGTGTAGAGCGTGTAGAGCGTGTAGAGCGTGTAGAGCGTGTAGAGCGTGTAGAGCATGTAGAGCGTTTACTTAGCGTATAAATATTATAAGAATAAACTAAGAGAGAATAGAATACTAAATAGAGCGTATTTATATATTTACTTAAACTAATTTATTAAATTAATAAATCTTAATAAACTATTGCGAAGGCAAAATACAGAGTTTCACCATAGGGCGGATGAAAATGCCACTTTTGGTTTTTACTTCAGCGACCCGGGTGACTCCATCCTTGCCTGGTAATAAGCGGGTTATAACGCCCAGCGGCCATTGTAGAGGTGGAGCGTTTTCAACATTGATAAGGACTACCGTGCCTTCTTTTACCGATAGAGAAGTAGTAGCCCACTTCTCTCGCGTTTGTAAAGTATGAAGATATTCAACTCTAAAGCGCTTCCAAAAGGATTGAATAAGCGAATCTAATAGCATGAATCGGCTGAGTAACTGTTCTCTTTCTCCGCTTAGGTTAGGTGCAGGCAAAACCTCTAAAGGAACTCTATACAAAAAATGAGCTGGAGTTAGAGCAGAAGGCTCCGACGGGTCCGTACTCATAACATAAAGCGGTCTGCTATTTAGTATAGCCTCGATCTGAGTCAATACCGTTAGCATTTCCTCATAAGTCAAGATTTGTCTACCTATTACTCTGAAAAGCAGAGATTTCGCACTTTTAATGTTACTCTCCCAAATTCCGCCGAAATGACTTGCAGTGGGAGGATTCATCTTCCATATAACGCGGTGTTTAGCGAGCTCATTGCTAAAAGCTTGGAAGTACTCCTCACTTTGCAATAATGAAAATAATTCATTCAAGTAGCCCTTAGCAGCGACAAAATTAGTGCCGTTGTCACTATAGAGAAATTTACAGTTTGCGCCCGACCTAGCTCGAAATCTTTTATATAAGTTTAAAAATGAAGCAGAACTCAGGTCTGGAGCAAGCTCCAAGTGTACAGCTTTAGTTACCAAACATATAAAGATGCAAAGGTAAGCTTTCTGCGAGCGTATTCCTCTTCCTCTAGCAAGAGTAATGTAGAGGGGGCCCGCGAAATCACACCCGGAATGGGTGAAAGCGTTCGTTTGCTCTACTCGACACGGCGGTAAATCAGCCATAAGCGGGAACGTAGGTTTAGGATTTAATCTATAACATTTTACACATTTATGTATACGTTGTTTTATAGCGCGTCTAGCAGATAATATCCAATATTTCTGTCTGGTTATGGAGAGTAAGAGCTGAGGTCCAGCATGTAGATTTAAGCGGTGATAATAATCAATTAATAAATCTATAATATGTCCTTTTCTAGGTAACAGAACAGGATGTTTATGACAAAAATCTAAGGAGGAATAAGTTAAGCGACCACCAACGTGGACTATATTATCACGGATAAAAGGATTTAGCTTCTGAATAGCACGCGAACATTTAATCCCCTTCTTTAACTTTTCAATGTCGTCATTGAAATGTTTCTTTTGAAGTATCTCAATGACTTTTGTCTCAGCGAGGTTCAAATCCTCCGCGGTTATAGTATTTTGTTTAGGTAATTTTTTAAGAAACTTTAATACGTATACTACCGATCTTAGGTACTTATTCCACGAGGAAAACTTAGAACTCAGTGTCAATAAAGGATGTTCTTCAACAGCTTGCGCTACATGAGATAGAGTCTTCTGTTCCGGGAGAGCAGAAGTGCTAGGCGAGAACCTCTGAATCGGCCATTCATCCGTAGGCAACGAAGCCCATGCGGGTCCCTTGAACCAAAGTTCAAGGTTTAATAATTGCGATGGTAATAGCCCCCGAGATATATAATCCGCAGGATTCTCGGTACCAGAGATATGATAGAGGTCTTCGGTAGACAAAAGCTCTTGAAACTGCGATATCCTATTAGCCACATAAGTTTGAAATCTGTGAGGCGAGGATTTCAACCAACATAGAGCGACGGTAGAGTCCGAAAATACAAATATATTATCTATATTATGGCGTGATATTAAAGTGTCGTAGACGTTATGAACTAATTTTGCGAGTAATACAAGGGCGTTTAATTCTAATCTAGCTAGAGTGACCAACCTAGAAGGAGACGATACGCGAGATTTAGAACAAAGTAATGAGACTACAGGTCTACAATTTTCGTTTGTTACACGAGCATAAACCACACAACCATATGCCTTTTCACTGGCGTCGGCAAAAGCAAGTAGAGAAAGTTTTGATCCTTTCTCTACACCTAGGTGTCGCGGAATCTCCAATTTAGATAGAGAAGGCAGTTCGGATATAAATTTCGACCACGCTTCTACAATCTGAGCGGGGGGCATTTCGTCCCATGTTAATTTTGCGATCCATAATTCCTTAATTATTAATTTAGCGTATAAAATTACAGGCCCTACAAGTCCTAAGACATCGTAGAGTTGCGCGGTTGCAGAAAGAATGGAGCGTTTAGTCCAATTACAGGAGGGTGGAGATACATAAAAAGTCAATGCATCATGTGCGGGAAACCAATGTAAACCTAAAATCTTGAACGTGTGTTCATCATCGAATGATATACCTTCAACCTGTCGGTGCGTTTGAGGAATATTACTTAGGAACTCAGGCGAATTGCTAGTCCACTTAACCAAGTCGAACCCTCCGGATTTAAATATTTGAATCAGCTGTTTTGCTAACTCTACTGCTTCCGTACAGTCGGAGGCAGATGAAGCAAGGTCGTCCATATAGACATCTCTTTCGATTACAGCTGCGGCAGTGGGCCACCTTTCTTTTTCTTGTTTAGCCACTTCGCGTAGCGTACGAAGCGCTAAAAAGGGGGAAGAGCGTAATCCGAAAGTAACTCGGTTAAATTCGTATGTATCTAACGAATCATTACTAGAGAATCTAAATAAAATTCGTTGAAATTTGCGATGCGACGGATGAACCTCAATGCACAAATACATTTGTTTTACATCAGCGAAAAACGCGATTTTATAAAGGCGGACATTAATTAAAATATTAAATATTTCCGCCTGCAAGTTATAACCCGTGTGGAGAATATCATTCAACGATAGGCTACTATCTGACTTCATAGACGCGTCTAAGACGATTCTAAGCTTCGTAGTTGCTTTATCCTCTCGTATCACCGGTCTGTGCGGCAAATAAAAACCCTTTGACATATTTTCCATCGGATCAACCTTAGATAAAAAGCCACTCTCTAAGTAATCCCGAATAACCTTGTTATATTGATTTCTCAAGTTAGGCGATTTTTCAAACTTTTTCTCCAGATAAAGAAACCTTCTTTTGGCGGGAATATATGAATTCCCTAACATGTCTGGGCTTTCTTTAAATGGAAGTTGAACAACAAAACTGCCATCGGTCTTACGTGTTGTAGTTGCGTTATATATCCTTTCACATTCTTGTTCCTCGGGGCTCAGGATGGTCTTTTGCGGTACCTCTTCAACCTTCCAAAATTTTTCTATCAGAAAATCGATCGGTTCACGGTTTAAAGCGCAGAATACAGAAGTAGACTGAGAAGGATAATCAACAGGCGCGTCACCCATAATTATGTACCCTAGCGTTGTCTCTATAGCAGAGGGCAAGCTCTTATCAGCGGTAATTTTATTGAAAAGCAAAATATCACAATATGCCTTAACGCCTATCAATAAATCAATAGAACCAGGTTCAGAGAAGCTGTCGTCAGCCAAAGGAATATTTTTTATTAAGCCTTCGAGTGCGGTGAGGTTAACTCTAGCGTCTGGTAATCGAGAAGTAATACCTTCTACCACCAGGGGGCGTAAATCATATACTTTAGCGTTATCAAAGCGTGAGGTGAATTTAAGGTTGGAAACTCCGATTATCTTTTGAGAAGTTCCACCTATCCCTTGAACTTCAGCGAAGCGGGTTTGCGAATGTACAGGGAGCGATAATTTTTTACAAGCGGACATAGTGATATAATCACTTTGCGAGCCAGGATCGACCAGACATCGCAGAAGGTGAGTGCGGTTATAATTATCAATAACTTTTATTTTAGCGGTGCCTAACAATGTCGTTACGTTGCTCTCATTAAAGCCACGTGACATAGTACACAACGAGCTGTGTCCCGACGCGAGCGCATCGGTTGGCGATAAATTAGCGTTTTGCTCAGTTAAATTAACTGGTTTATTAGCGGGAGAATCAAAATTAGCGGATTTATTATCGGGTTCATTAGCGGAAGGCGAAACCCTGCGTACGTGCGATGCGTTTTGTACCGTGGATTTATTATCTATGGTACTGCGATTATTATTATTAGTGAGTGAAAAACATAAGAGCGAAGCATGCCTGCGATTGCAATGTCGGCAATTGAGCGTTGAAGAGCAAGAAGAGGTTTTATGAAGTGTAGATAAGCAGTTGGAACAATAAGAATTATTTTTAACTATCTTAAATCTTTCCTGTGGCGTTAATTTCATAAAGTTCTGACAATTATATAGGTGATTGTGTTTATAATTTTTACACAATACGCATTTAAAATTATTATCGCTAGACTTAACTTCCGTCGTTACAAAAGATTTGGTTAATTTACTAACCGGCGAATTTTTATTGTGCGGTTTACTAGGGGGGTGTGGTTCCAACCTTATATTCCCTCTAGAGAGAACTTTGCTTTGTCCTTTAACAAATTCCGACAACATATCGTAAGACGGAATTTTTTCTTTACGATAAGTAATTTCAAACAGCTTAACTGTCTCAGAATCAAGCTTTAAAAGCGCTATATGCAGTAACAGAAAGTCTGACAAATCATTTAGTCTTAATTGCTTGAGCGCGTCTACTGTTGCGTTAAAATTATTTAGAAAAGATTCAAGACCTGCCGCGGTGTTATTATTCAATGGTTTAAAATTAAGTAATTGATTGACGTAAGCACTTGCCAAGGCGCGAGGATCATCAAACTTATCTATTAAATTTTTCCAAATTATAGGATAATTCTCAGGTGTAGCGGGCAGACCGGCACACACCAAAGCGGCGTTATTTTTTAATTTACTAGTCAAATAATAAACTTTTTCAGTATCTGATAGCTTGGGATTTAAGTGAATCAAATTCTTAAATTGTTGGTAAAATAATGGCCACGTATTTGGATCACCAGAAAAATCGATTAACTCAATAGCAGGTAATCTAATTTTGGGCTTCGGATCCCGAGGATCAGAAAGGCCAGCGAGCTCCGAATGTTGCTGCTTATTAAGATCATTCGAATCCAATATTCCTTTCACGAAGGAAAACATTTCCTCAAACGCCGTCCAAGCCTGATAACTTGACGGCGCATTAGGATTTAATTTCATCGAACTAACGATATATAAATCTAAATTTTGTTCGAATTCCTTTCGTAACGTTTCAATATTGGAGGACTGCAATAATAAATTTGTTAATTCACTCTTATCAGTCTGAACTTGTTGAGCTAAATCATAGATTCTTTGCATTCTACCGAATAACACATCGCGTTTAGCTTCTAGCAATGCGAGCTGGCATTCATCTTGATTGTAAGCCTTGGGGGACGATAAGCCTTTTTTAGCCATTTTTTAATTTTAATTTATTAAATAATATTTAAAAATAAACAAGTGCGTCAAAAATACCTAACTAAAAATAATAACGAGTTACTCAACCGAGACAAAGGACACAGTATGTACCTATTGTCAAATCAGAAGGTAATTCAATAATAAAATGACGCGCGACGATCCACACCTCAACGGCGTATAGCGAACAATTATAAGCGATATTTATCGAAGAAAATAACTTATTCTTCGTATATAAATATATATTGTAGTGTATAATCTTGCAATAAATATATACATATACAAAATATAAATAAGTTAATAGCGAACTGTGATCGATCACGGCGGGGAGATTGCGTAAATATAATTTAAACAACTATAAAATGCGGCTCGACTAGGGCCAAAAAGTATGGCGGTGATTTTTATTCTTTCGTAAAGTGGACTGTATAAAAGGAAAAGAAGAGAAGGAAATTTACCTGGATTAGAATGGTTCGTTGGACGTGTTATCACCGCACATCTTGAACAATCTCATCACGTAGGAACGATCACTTATTTTTCACTACGTATGATTTATATTTTGAGCGTTAATGACACAGCGCGTCCGTTTTTCACTCACAGCGTAATTAAAATGTAATAAAAGTCCAGCGCACACACACGACGTACGAGAGAAACGGAAGTATGGATAAGAGAGGGATGGGGCGTTAAAGAAAAAGGATGGGGATATATGGGACAGTAGGATCAGAAAGAGATGTCGCGTTCTTTACCAACCACAAAATGTGTATTTTGTTTTAATGTAAATATCTTTTTACGTCGTGAAAGGGCTTGAATAGTAGAATACTACACTATGAAAAGTTTAAAATCCTAGATGGCCACCACATAAAAATGGTAAATTTGATTTTAGTCGGGCGTTTTTAAATTTTAAATTTATAATGTATTGATATTAATTTGTCACGTATAATCCTTGTTAATATCATGTCGAAAGTTTGGAAGTATTGATGGATGGATGGATGTTTGTTAATCTTTCACGCAAAAACTACTGAATGGATTTTGATGAAAATTAACGATAATATAGTTTACATATTACGAGTATTCCGACATTCGCACAGAAGGAGAACCGCAGGAGTCCTCTGTTTTAAATTAGGCACCTACTAATGTTATAGAATTTTTATAGGTATTCAGGAGGTTTTACTTAAAATAAGCAATATATAACAAAATAAATATTAATGAAAAAAGAATCGCCATCTTTTACTACACTCTCGTAAAGTGCTAAGACGGTTACTTTTAGGGAAATAAAATTATTATTATAAAAACAAAAAACCCGACTGCTCAGAAGTTATGAACTGAAAAGAGAAAAACAAGGATCACTACATCTGTATAAAATTCTAAATACTTTATGGCGCTGCAAACAGGGACAAAATACTTTAACCTGCGGGGAAAGAAAGATCTACCAAAACTACGTTTGTCCCCGCCTGCAGCACCATAAAGTATTTAGAATTTTATACAGATGTAGTGATCCTTGTTTTTCTCTTTTCAGTTCATAATTTCTGAGCAGTCGGGTTTTTTGTTTTTATAATAATAATTTTATTTGAGACTTTTTAGTTTTAGTTTATGGTATAGAAATGAGACGGTACACTTAGTACACTTTTTGCCATTTTTTGTTAAAAAAGTAATATGAACATGATATGATATTTATATTTTTGAAATGGTCTTTTTACGACCTTTTAATTGGTACCCATATTGCTAAGATAAGAGAAAAAAATACACACATCCCCCCTTTTTTACCCCATTTACGGCCGCCATTTTGAAAATTTATATAGCCTATGTCACTACCACAATTTTGATAAATTCAACGATACCTCACATGTCAAAATCCGTTCAGCCGTTTAGGCTGTAGCGCGTGCCGAAGAAATGGACATACATACATACATACATACATACATACATACATACATACGCTCGAAAAACATAACCCTCCTTCTGACGCAGTCGGGTAAAAACGGCAGATTCCTCACAACTCTATTATAGCAGAATAAACGTACATGCAGCCAAATTACAAGTAAAAAAGACATACATACTTAACTGTAACAATTTTTTTAATAATTTTAAATAACCTCTATTCAACTTTAACTAAAAAAATTCACGTTAACAAAAAAAAGCAAAATGTTACCTACGTTGTATTTTTATTTTTCATTTTCGCCTTTACTTAATCGAGCGATTTTAAGTTGTGGCTCTGAAATAATGGACTCTCTACACCTCCATTATGAGGCAACCACGGGGCCTGGTGCTGTCGTAATTTTTAAATTGAATCAGTGTAAACTGCAGCACCTAAGCTTACAGCTTTTTTAATAGACTTTACTACCTCATGTGTAGATTTAGCTGTAAAAGCAAGCCAGCAAGGTGGTAAGATAATTCTTAAATATATATATTTTTTTTTATCGACTACAAGTTGGCCCTTGACTGCTATCACACCTGATGTTAAGTGATGATGCAGTCTAAGATGGAAGCGGGCTAACTTGTTAGGAGTAGGATGAAATCCACACCCCTTTCGGTTTCTACACGATATCGTACCGGAACGCTAAATCGCTTGGCGATACGTCTTTGTCGGTAGGGTGGTAACTAGCCACGGCGAAAGCCTCCCACCAGCCAGACCAAGACAAATTAAGAAAAACCTCAATTTGCCCCGCCGGGAATCGAACCCAGGACCTCCGCCTCATAAATCCACCGCGCATACCACTGCGCCACGGAGGTCGTCATGTGTAGACTTAGCTGAAAAAGCTAGCCAGCAAGGTGGTAAGATAATTCTTAAATAAACCTATATTAATTTAAAATTTACTATAGTTACCTATTTTTCAATGTGGACAATGTTATTTTGATGGCCTCCGTGGCGTAGTGGTATGCGCAGTAGATTTATAAGACGGAGGTCTCGGGTTGGATTCCCGGCAGCGCCAGTAAAGAATTTCTTAGTTGGTCCAGGTCTGGCTAGTGGTTTGCGGTTGTGTGCGAGGCCGTTCCCATGGCCCAGTGTAAAGGCTACGGGTTGCTAAGCCGTGGGGTTTTAGTCGGTAGGAGTCCGACATAACCTGTTTGCCTCCCCTGGCAAGTGGGTATCCATGAGGATTTCCCCACGAAAAAAAAAAAAAAAACATTTCACGCGAAGGGTAGGAACACCGTGAGGTTTTAGTCGGTGAGAGTCCGACATAACCTTCTCGCCTCCCCGTAGCGAGAGGGTATCCATGAGGAAAAAAAAAAGTCTGGCTGGTGGTAGGCTTCGGCCGTGGCTAAATACCACTCTGCAGGCACCGACGTACCGCTAAGCGATTTAGCGTTCCAGTACGATGTCGTACTGGAACGCTATTTCATTCTACTCTTAACATGTTAGCCCGCTTCCAATTGAGATTGCATCATCACTTACCATCAGCTGTGATTGCAATCAAGCGCCAACTTGTAGTACTTAAGTAACAAAAAGGCACTCAGGCATACTGAGAACGAACTTCTTAAAAATATTACGAACAAGATTTACAACAATGGAACTATTGGTCTCGATTAATTCAAATTATAAAATTGTCTGCCCATCCAAAGACTTCCTGAAACACAAACAAACATCCATGTTTATCACTATGTAGAGCATACTTCGTTCAATCAAGTGTAACACACAAGCATGTTTGGATTCTTTCACTCATAGAGCAATCTCACTATGGAACGCACTCTCTGATGACATACGAGGGTCAAAATCGTTAGCGATATTTAAAAACAGTGTTAGACAGCACTATCTATCATTGTAATTTATTTATTTCATGTACAAATATATATTTATGTGTATTTATATTTTTGTATGTATTTATTAGTATTTTATATATTTTTTTTATATGTAGGTATATGTTTATTAATTTGTATGTATAATATATATTTTATTGTATATGTAATCTATTATTGTACCTTTTCAATTGTACAAGACGTACCGCCAAGCGATTTAGCGTTCCGGTACGATGTCGTGTAGAAACCGATAAGGATGTGGATTTTCATCCTACTCCTAACAAGTAAGCCCGCTTCCATCTCAGATTGCATCATCACTTAACATCAGGTGTGATAGTAGTCAAGGGCCAACTTGTAGTCATTAAAAAAAAAAAACAATAATTTTTCTTTATTTTTATTGCAATTTCCCGTCAATCAAATGTAAAGGTCCGATAATCTAGGTTACCTGGAAGAGATCACTTCTAGTCATAAGGTCGGCTTTTGCGCTAAAGTTTATATTGTACCATTGTTTCTTTTTTTATTTGCAATACAGATGTTTAAATAAAAATAAATAAATAGAATTAAAATATGAAACAAAATAATGAAAGTAGATCCTAATGGTGTTTTACGCTTCAATGCATCGCTGAAGCTAATGGAATTTTTAAACAAGAACCTTAGCAGTATTGCGAGAAATTTCCACTCGTATAATTTGAGAGTGCTACAGGTTTTTTGCTCTAAATAAAAGCATTGTTACTTAATTGCAGCTCTGACTAAAATTTCTTTAGAGAATACTTTTTTAAATAGTATAATTTTTATTTTTGGTACAATTTCGCACTGTAAACTGTTTCGCAGTTTAAAAAATCTGCATTTTTTTTATTTCGTAACAAACAATTTGATAGGAATGGAAGATTTTGCTTTAAAGGATACAGTTTTAAAGTAGGTAACAATTATTATAAATATGAACCTGATTTATAAACGCCGACGATTTTTAATCGACAAACTCACATTAAGCAAAATTAGTAAAAGCAAATCTTAATTATCGATTGCAGTAAGTAAACATTGCATGTAGATGATATCTAATGTGGCTGCAACACCAAATTTGTATCAAATAACCAATCTCTTTGTACTTCAACCTATTGTAGAATTCAGCTCAAAGTAAAATCAAAATCGGTTCATCCATTTGGGAAGTTCCCACAGGCAAGTTCACACACGTCGAACATATAACAAACCTTACTTTGTGTTAGGTTTAATAAGGATCCTTTGCTTAGTCATTGAGATGAAATATCACTGTTTGGAGTACAATTTATCAAAATCATTCTTACGTCGTAGATGCTCTGAGGCGACATCTGACACATACAAATAGAATCCATCATACTTGACGTCTAGAAGCGTCATCAATCCTTGATAGTGCTAGCCAAATCTAGGTTTTACCTAAAAAACTCTAGGCCTACTTAAATGTTAGCTAAACTTAGGTTTTCTTTATCGATTTGAAATTCTTTTTGTTCCAACTAATGTTCCGAAGCACAGGTTGTAACATCTCCAAACCTCAAGATTGTAGCCTGAAATTGAACTAAGAATTTTTTGAAAGAAAAAAAAACTCAATATTTTTTTCCCCACTTGTAGACGCGTAACTTTGTGAAGCCAGATAGGCTTACGACGAGATTAACGACTTAACACATTTATTTATTTTTAAATAAAAAACATTAAACTTTGTTTGATTTTGTTTTTTTTATATTCTTCAACTAATTTAAAAGCTTGGTCTTGGTAAACAGTTGCTAAAGCGGTCTTGTTCTACGTCATGGGTTTTAGTCGGCAAGAATCCGATATAACCTCCCTGCCTCCATGTGGTGAAAATGTATAAGAACTTCTCCACGGAATAAAAGAAAAGCTACCCACTTGCGGCAATATTGTATGGGAATCCGCTCTATTGAGGAAATAAAGAAGCTAAGTTACAAATCGAAGATACTTTTTATTCTCTACGGGTAATAAATATAGCGTACAGTCTGTTATGTGCTATTACATTATAAGTAATAATAAGCGTTTATTAATATTTTATCTGTAAATGGTTTAAATTATGTGGATTAATAGAGCATAAACGTGTAAAACAGACTTAATTCGGTTAATTAATAATTTATTAAACAGATTTGATCGGATGCACGATAATGTGGGTCGTTTTCAAGCGATGGAATTTCATTATAGTCGATTTGCTATTTGATAAATACGCGCTCAGTTGGAAAATTATAACTCAAAATTAAATAACTTGATCAATTTATGTAATACAAGAGACTGTTTAAAAATAGGCTTTGTTTACAAGCACTTTTGAAACTCTATCGCCGGCAAGATACTTTAATAAATACCTGTTGTTTTTTAATTTTACTGAATTGGAGCGATTATGAATACATCATACTATTAAGACTATACATACGTTTCCTCTTATATTCCCAAAAAAAGAGCACGGGAATCAAACCCACCTACCTACCTTGTAGCGACTTTAATGCAGTCATTATCCACTTGGTACAGACCATTCTGTGAAAATATTGTAATTAATGTAAATGTTAGGTTGTAAAAGATACATAATGTTATTTGGTTATTTGACTTTATTTTACGTTTGTATTTCTGTTTTTGTTAGATATCTACCCACTGTCCCTAAAGGCAATACACTGGCCTTTAAGATAAGGACAAAGATATTGTAATTAATGCAACTAAGCATGTTTAATAAACATTAGATTATTTATATTTCGTCAAAACTTTCTTCATTCTTTTTATCCTTTAACTGAAAAATTAAAGCAAATTGCGTTACAGATATACGAGTAAAAGCTTTGTTTAAAGTGACTGTACCTACATTGTACCTGCACAACAAATGGTGTTTTCAGAAAAAAGCACGTAGTTATTGTGACGTCTTTTTACTTCTATTTTATATGTCGGATAGCGGCGACATCTTTTCGACGCAGGCACAAAGACTGCAATCATATTTAAATTGAGAGACACTGAGAGAATAACTCCGAACGTGGCTGAGAGAATAACTCCGAACAGAGCCCGAGACTTATGACACGGGTGTAGGTTTAAAAGAGATCTCTTAGTGACGGCCGTCAACACTCACCTCCTCTGTTCAAGTTATTCTCCCTGCCCAGCCAAATTTAGGGATGTTTGTTTATTACATTCGATCAATAACCCGACAAATTAACTAAGGAATAATCACAATGATTACCAATAATAACCAATTAAATAAAATATTTACTAATTGAGCTATCAATAATAATGTTTAATAAATCTGGCGTGATCTGAGTCACGACTGAGAGATGTGGTCGCAGTGAACGCCACGAAGAAAATCAGCATCGACTCTTTTTTTTTCTGATTGTGTAATTGCCGTAGTCTCCATACGGGACCACAGCGGCGTCACCGGCGTCTCCAGACCGCTCCTTTATATCGGCATCGATCCGTCATCCACTACCGAAATTCGCCGAGTGGCTGTCATGATACTACTCCGCCGACATATATTTTTTTTATAACGAGCTGACCAGGTGCCCTTCTTACCACCTTCAAATTAAAAAATAATAATATCAGAACCAATAATATAGTGCTTATGCATATATTTTATTATTGTTACCTCGCTTTAAGGCGTTCCATGTAAGGCTTGAAGTGCAAGCGAGAGAGACGAGAATGTATTTGTATTTTTAGAAACAAAGTAAAACATTGTAATATATATCTTATTTTATTGTTATACAGTCTAATTTGCAACGGTTTAAGTGCTTGCAATAGGCCTTTGACGTTGCCAGGCAGCGTTTTTTGACATGGCGTCTATTAAATATAAGTATTAAATAGTATTAATTTTAAATTAAAAATTTAATATATTTATTACAAATTTAAATTATAAATTTATAAAATCAAAATCAATTATTTTATTAATTTAAATTTTTAATATTTATAAAATTTTACTTAAATTAAAATTTTTAATAACCAATTAAATGCGACCATTCGATCAGTATTTTCTTAAGTAACATTTTGTCACATTCAACTTATTATATTCAGAATAATACCAAAATTTACAAGACAACCAATTTTGTATAACGAGCTGACCATGTGCCCTTCTTACCACCTTCAAATTACAAAAATAATAATATCAGAACCAATAATATAGAGGAAAATGTTTAAATCGGTCCTGCATACATTTTATTATTGTATCTATCGATAAATGTATTTAAATCCGTTGTGCTATAGAATAAGATAATAAGTTGCCTTGTCGAAGTTTGTGAAAGTCTATTTTGTGAAATATCTGAAAAAATTAAGAATTAGGTTACACTTAAAAATAAAGTCAATGAAATCACTTTATTTGATAAAAATGTTTTATTATCTTTACACTTCATACAATTGCACAAAATGACTTAAGTCCTTAATATTACGTAGATGTTAAAATTCACACTTTGTACGCACTAAACTATTTTCGTGACTAGATTGTATAATCACAAAATTAGTTTGATAATATATTCAATTAATATAAATATTATAATTGTTATTGACAAACATAAAATATTATTTATCAATTCCTATGTAAACAACATTTAGGTACTTTGATGAAAATCAATCCATTTTTAGGGTTCCGCAGTCAAACAAGGAACTTAGTTTTGTCATGTCTGTCCGTAAGTCCTTTAACCTATCTGTAATAGCCATTGAAGATGTATTACAGCGTTACAGATTGTGTGTCCTGTTAAATCATATTCAGTGTAGGAACCTAGGAAGCCGTAACTCGATACTTATTTTATGGTCTCAAATTTCGTGGCAATACATAAACCAATCTAATATTATTTTAGTCTTTAAGAGGATTTTGTGCATCCAAATGAAAGCGTGTAACTTATAATCACTTGTGTCTATGAGCCTGCGATTTCAAAACAGCTCCGAATCATTAACAATAATTTCTATATTTATTTGATCAAGAATTTCAGATTGTTAACGCTTTAAAAAAAATAACATAAAGTTTTCGTATATTTTACCAACAGAGAACAATGCAATCCGACTATCGGGGAATCGTATAAATCGATCAACTCAGCCCACAAACTCAATTGGCAAGCGCTTCTCCTAAGCAGTCATCGTCGTCTCATAGGAAAGTCCCCATGAGTGTCACTGCGGTGCATAAATCGAACCCCCCTTGTTATGGCGTTAAGGTCCCTTTAAGGAGGCCACAGCAAATACAATACAAGAAAAATAAATAAAAATATGACCTTTTTGTTTTCTATACATATTATACGTTTATTTATTTTGACTACGGAACCCCGCCTTGTTCAGATTATAGTATTATTGTTAGTAACTTACTTATACACACTCAATAACTTATTAATATAATTGGTAAACAAATAATTATAATTTTCTAATCATAAAAAATATCCAGACTTGCTATTTTAAAGACCAGTAATATGAATATAATACGCAATATAATGTACACTTTTTTATATTATATTTCACAATAATTAATGAATTATTTATTATTAGTTACCTTATAAACCAATTCCATTGTATTCAATTAACCAAGTAAGGTAGAAAAAATGATATATATCCGTATTGATTTTAACACTTATTTTAATATATTTTAAATATATTATTATATTTTATATTATTTTCCTATTTAGATAGGTTTTATATAATTACTAAAGGATCCACAGCTCCAGTCAATTAACCGAGACAAATAATATATTATTACTCGCCTAATTTGGCACTATATTTACCTAAATTACGTAAATAACAAACACTTCAGTCATTTTATTTAGTAAACGAGTATTATTTATCAAAACCATTTTCTATTATTTCTACAGTTCATAATTCCTTTAATATCTAGACGTTAAAAGTCAAATTCCAAAAGAAATACGATTTAGATATTACATTGGGGTGGCCCGTTCCGGTTCCTTTTCTTCCTTCAGGGTATAGACTGATCGACGGATTGCACCTCCTTCATACCTTGGGGCTGGAACATGATGTAGGACTTCGGGCAGTGAATCCGCTTCAGAATTAATGGCAGTCTCTTCTGTGAAATTACCACTTTCGTCTCGTCAAGATCGTTGCAAAAACTCCGGTGTCAAAATCTTCTGAGTGTTCCCTTTCAGTATCTTTTCATGATGCCTTAATCGGTGAACTATTTCATCGTGCAGAACATTGAAACACATCGCCGTTAGAGCCAAACCAGTCATTATGTAAATGGAGCAAAACCAAACTGTGCCTGACGATGCACCATTTTTCTGAGTTAAGCCTGGAGCCAAGTGCCCAAAACCGATAGTGCTAAGACTCATGAAGCAGAAATAAACTCCATCAATAGGGCTCCACCCTTCCAGCTGATATAAAACAAGAGCACCAAAGAATATGTAAGTAAAAATTGCTGTTAAACACAAAGATATTGGTGCAAGAATGGAAAAACCACGCAGAGATACTTTAGAATCCGTGTCTGCACAGCTCATGGAATCACAGTCGCGTAAAAAATTTAGTCCGCTCGTTTTATCTTTAATGGAATTTGTACTGAGACTGTTAGCTTGAGACGCAGATATAATAGTGCCTGATGGTGATCGGACGTAATAGGGTTCTTGCAAATGTAACGTTTGAGTCCTATAATCATCCGGACGCCGTATTTTATCTTTACGATCCTTGACAGCAATCGTTCTTTCATCGAGGCAGCAATACCCGCATTTTGTACAAAGACAACAACACAATGCTCGACTAAACACACTCCGAGCAAGTCTTGATAACAGAGCTCCCACAACGGATAGATAGAGAAGTGTTAATGGTATGCCTATAACAGCGTATCCAATGGTAACTGCTTTACCTAAAGCAGTCTTTGGAGCTACACTGCCGTAACCTGGGAACAAAACAAGTTAAATTAAAGGAAATCAACATTTTTTACAGTACTTTAATTTTTATTTAAATATTTACCAATAGTAGTAAGGACCGTCAAGGAGTAAAGAAACGCTTTAGCGAAATTCCACTCATAATCATCATTGATTGCCAAAGCTGGTGCAGACTCTAATGCCCTCGCCCCACCATACTGTTCTGATACATCAGCAGCAACCCTCGCAACTAGTTTTTCTTGAAACCTTGCAATTTCTTGTGCAGCTAGTCTCGTCCAATTTTCTTTATAGAGAATATTCAAGGAAACTGTTATTTCCCAAATGCTTTCGACAGTTTGTGATCTCAAATCAGCGCTAACTTGTGAAATACTGCTATTGACTTTGGGTATAGGATTCGATTTTTTATTTTCATTTGCATGATAAGAAGTTGTGGCCAATGTCTTCTGGTGCACCTTTGCAGCACTGCCTTCAATGGCTAGGAATATAAATGCTCCAACTAAAGTGTATATTAGAAGAATTATAAATATCCCTAAGTTCGTTATACATCCAGCAATCAAACTCTTCTTTTTGCTCTTTTTAGTTTTAACGCACAGACAACACGTTGTAACAATATCATCATAATTATCTGTCTTTCCGTTTTTCTTGTATTTTCCATTCGCACTAGTCTTTTTCTTATTTTTTTCCATATTTGAATTCAGGAGACTGCACGAAAGCTCATCTCTTCATATGCTTCAATAATAAGTCGTAACAATCAATTTTATTTCCGTAACCTGGAACAAAATTATAATTTTAAGTTCTGATACTTAATAGGTGTCTAAAATGAGAGCACAGTCGTGTACTGCCCAACATATAAAGTATTAATTGTAAACTTTAATTATTAAGCTTTGCTAGGTTTTTTCATGACGTTCTTTTTCAAGGCGTTAGTGTAGTACATTATATTCGAAGAGCGAAGAAACCATAAAAGTTAATATGAAAACATCAACACTAATTGGCAATGTATTTAAGGCTGTGTTAAAAGCACTGTCTTTTAATACTCGTAATGGAACCTATCTTTGCAGAGATAAAATTGTTATTATAAAAAAAACCCGACTGTTTAGTCGTAAAGAACTAAAAACAAGTCTACTATATTTATATATTATTCTCAATACTTGATGGTGCTTTAGGCGGGGATAAAAGATACGGGCAAAGAAAGATCAACCAAAACTACGTTTTTGTAATGGCCGACGGCCGAGTGGCGCAGTGGGTAGTGACCCTGCTTCTGCGTCATAGGCTGTGGGTTCGATTCCCACATCTGAAAAATGTTTATGTGATGAGCATGGATGTTTTCCAGTGTCTGGGCGTTTATCTATATATTATAAGTATTTATGTATAATATATATAAAAATATTCATCAGTTATCATAGTACCCATAACACAAGCTACCTAAGCTTACTTTGGGGCTATATAGCGATGTGTGTAATAGTCCTATAATATTTATTTATTTATTTATTTCTTCTAATGAACTTCTTCGGTCTTTTAACGAACTTTCATTTGATACCCATATTGCTAAGATAAGAAAAAATATATACAAAGGGGGATGCCAATTTTTCCAAATTTACAGCCGCTATTTT
Organism: Mycalesis mineus; assembly: GCA_034621355.1. Lineage (NCBI taxonomy): Eukaryota > Metazoa > Arthropoda > Insecta > Lepidoptera > Nymphalidae > Mycalesis > Mycalesis mineus. The sequence continues at coordinate 13,963,234 of CM067888.1, forward strand.
AAAAATTAACACTGCCTTTGTCACTACCACAATTCTGATGAATTCAACGACAATTCAACACGTCTTATGTCAAATTCTGTCTAGCCGTTAAAGCTATAGCGCGTGCCAAAGAAAGAAAGCAGTCGGGTAAAAAGACACGCACTCCGATTCATTGAGCTGCACCTGTCATCCTGCAGAGCCTCAAGTGTCTATAAAACGTAAATATGTATTCATAAAATTCACATAACGTAGATTTTATTTCACAGAAAACGGATACTCTCAAAATAAAAATAAACGAGACGGTGAACGGAAATTCCCCGATTTATATTTAAATGTTATCGGTGATCTTGCGCTGATTATCATTCCAATAATAGCATTCGTCGTAAACCTGTACCGTATAAGGAATATAATCCGAAATTCAGCAAAGGAAAATAAAGCAGCTCGACTAGTAAAAGGCGTGTCGGAAAACGTAGAAAAAGAGAAAGGATATCCAAAATGGATATCGTGAATAAATACATATTATCCGTGATGTTTTAAGAAAACAACTTAAACATGAGCCTTCTTTGAATAAGACTCCTTTATTGGTTTTTACTTTTTTTAGGTCCTGTACGTTCGGATAAAACAACGAAACCCATATATCATAATGGGGTCATCCATAAATTGCACTACAATTTCATTATTAGTTAGCTCTCCCTTGTCATGGCCGTCACATGTTTTGTGAGAATCTTAGAGAAAAAAAATTTCAATTTTACCTCAAGAAATTATTATGTTTTAAATACCACATCCAAAATTAATTTTATTCGACAAACCCGAAATGACAAAAAAAAACGAAATATTTCGTTACCGCGGCTAAGAACCTAGACAAGTTGTCTCGTCGAGTGACAAAAGGCCCGGCTTATTTTTTGCGCAAAGGATCCGCCTGACAGCCCAATGTGGGAATGCACCATTATTCTTGCCATATTTTTCAATATTAATATAAAAATAAGTATAAAGAAAAATACCTTAGTCCCTTAAAAATTAAAAACGATAACCCAAAAGTCAAATCTTAACGAGAAAGGTATACGATGTCCATAGATAAAGCCAAGCTTACTAAAACGCTTACGTCGTTCCAGCGGAGCTTATAGATTACACACTTAGTTCACCCGCTTAAGTTCGTGGAGTGTTTCAAAGAACATTACATTATCGTTATGGCATCCCTTCCGCTACATTAGTCAAAGCGAGCATTGATTATCGCACACGTACACTTTAGTAATGATTTTTAACAATAATTAAAATTGACCCTCCGAGTTAAGATTCCTTTAAAACTGATATTAAGAAGTTTTAATTACCAATATAATTAAATCATTAAATTAAAAAATAAACACGTGTTTATTTTATTAAGGCAGTATTGAAAATAATGCCAGAAGGGAATAAAACTCAAAGCACATATGCAATTTATTTACGAAGACATCAAATATGATTAAAATGAAACAATCTTACGGTTACACACAAAACACTATTACGAGCAAATGTACAAAATAAATAGATAATACTTGTCAGGCAGCATAAATGCCTACAGCTGGAATTGGAATAATGTTGACCAGACTTCATCGCGCTGTTGCCACACAAAGGTATCATTGTCGTCTACAACTCCCGTCTCTCGAATCTTGGCTTTTTAAGCTTTCCTCTTACAATATTCCCAATAGTAGATTCTTAAATACGAAACTCAACAAACAAACAGAAAGATAAGGTAACTTGTTACGTGCATCCAAGTCAAGGACGCTGCCGTGTAAGCGATGGCCTAAAAACCTGCACACTGAACCAGTCACACGAGGCGCTGACATGGCAAGATGTACATGCAAGTAATTAATTATTAATTAAATAATTATTACGTATCGTTGCATTTCTTTCCTAGCCCCTAGCTGCCCCCTAAATGTAAGTAACTAAGGTTCTATTAAAATCTAGCGTTGAAACCTCATGGATATTTTTTCTGAGAAACTTAGAGTCCATTGATTTCTGAGAATCTTCGCATCCAACCATTTCTGGGTTAGTAGCCATCGACTTCAGGATACCTATTCTATACGCAGTGGATATTTTTTATATTGTTTTTAAAATGTGACATTTAGTTATTGTTTACGTTTGCTTATAACAAGATAATAATTTTATAATTCTCTCATGTAGAGAGAATGGATGAAAGAAGATTAACAATAGAGATTTATGAGGCGAGGGTGAATGGAAATGTTGGAAGGGGAAGGCCTAGGAGAATGTTCCTGGACCAAATTCATGACATTTTAAATAATGGCCAGGTCAAGAGTACCCTAAACCGACGAACTTGTGTGAAAGGATTAATGAGAATGGAAGAAGTTAAGGAAGTATGCAAGGACCGTGACAAATGGAGGGAGGTTGTCTCTGCCTACCCCTAGGGGAATAAGGCGTGATGTTATGTATATAAATATGCATCTAATGCAGTTTCCGTGAATAAAGTATCAAATATTTAAATTATCTGTGTACTTAATCCTATATCAAAATATATATTATGCCCAAGTTAGCGATTAATGCCGTAGTCATAATTTAATCGACAAAAACTTGTCCACGTAAAGTTTACAACTAAAATCACTGCACAAGTTTGTCGTAACTTGTAAGTTATGAGTTGAACTGTTTGTTAGATGTACAACTTTGTAAGTTTATAGATCTTTGTAACCGGCAACAAAAAATATTTTATTTTATCTTAGTAAAGGAGGTGGTCAAATCAAATATAGATAATAGTGGTTTTTATTTTACTGGAGTACGCCCGAGGTTTCACCAGCGTAATTTTTTGTTTTTTATCGTTTACAAGTTGGCCCTTGATTGCTATCACACCTGATGTTAAGTGATGATGCAATGTTCTCGATCCATCCCGTTGGAATTTCGGGCTCAAATGTTATCCTGATATGTAAGCTATAATATCATTGTGAAGTTTTATCAAAATCCATTCAGTAGTTTTTGTGTGAAAGCACAACCATCCATCCAATATCAATCCAACCATACATACAAACTTTCGCAATTATAATATCAGTAAGGATGGTGTCCCATTATGTCTCTATTGGCCAATTTTGTGCTTTTTCAATGCCATTATTAGAATATTTTTAAATTTATTTACCCAATTTATTTTTTAGCAAAAAGTTAATTAGTACTCTAGACAAGTATTTTTTAAATTTCATAAAAATATAAAAGTGGATGCTTGAATAAAATAAAAATCTCTTATAAAATCCAAATCCAACAAACATAATTTTTTATCTCGATACAATTCTCACTTATGTGGCACAGATTCATCATAACAGAGATCGTCAGGCTTCACACCAACGATACAAGGGGCCTCATAAAAAATAACTAGGGGAAGGAAATTGTGTCGTCGTGAATACGAGGCTTAGCACGCTCCTTAATCATGCAGGATTTTTGTCATACAATTTCGTTGTTGTGCTTACAAAAACACGGCAGGCTTTAGAAACCATCGCTGCTTGTTCCTGCCTTACAATACGCGTCTACAATAGCTTTTACAAAGTTGCTAGGCACACGCTACGTCGTTTTATTTTATTAGGCGCTAAATTTCGTTTTAATATATTTATATTTTTAACCGACGAAAAAAACGGAGGAGGTTCTCAATTCGACACGTATATTTTTTTTTATGTATAACTATTTACAGAGATACTTCTTTTATATACTTCCAAGGTGGTCCCATTTTCATCATGTTAGGATCTGATGATGATATCCTGGGGAAATTGAAGAAACTCTTCGAATTTTGGAGGCACGCTTACAGCGAATTCGGTTTTTGTCTCGGTATTGGTAGCTTTTTGGCTACTAGTGCCGTATAATACGAATATATAATCACTAAAAAGTATGACAGTTTTAACAAAAAATAGAACGACTACGTTACGTGTTTCATTTGCTTAAGATAATTTACTAAAACAACTGCTTTAGTTCCATGTTCTAAATAAAACTTTTAAGTAAATTAAAACAACTAAATGTGACAGTTATTTTTTTACTTTTTAGTGCGTTTTGAGTCGGTTCTATTTTTTGTTAAAAAATTTTTGTCGAAATAATTCGGAGAGTCATCGCTAGGTTGACTGACGACATTAAACATGTTGCAGGGAGTCACTGGTTACAATTGGCTCAAGATAGTCGTATTTATCTCGGAAGCGGCTTTTCATTCCCGTGGTCCAATTTTTTCACGCGGCGAATAGGAACACCGTGGGGTTTTAGTAAGAGTCCGAAATAACCTCCTCGCCTCCTCGTAGCGAGTGGTATCTTTAAGGATTTCCCCACGAAAATTAAAGGATAATTGTGGTCCCTAAAAAAGGTATATTGAGCAGTGAACAACCATCGGCTGATTCATCATCACCATGGTGGTGAAATAACTGGATAAAAATTGGTATAGCATGTATAACAACCGAGGGATCATATCCCTTATAAGAAGAGAGGCCTGAACCTGTAGTGGACCGTTAATAACAACTGAAGTAATAAGATAATTCTAAAAAGGCTACTTGTACTCGCATGAACGTTTAAATCACTCGTATGTTATGAAGTAACATGGTGGATTTTAGCTGTGTGTTGTGTATCAGGAAGATTGCTTTACATTAAAAGTAGTACAGTATTCTAAAGAGATGGTACCTACTCCGAAGATATATCTAACTCATTGATATAATATTTAAGAGAAAAAAGAAAAAAAAGATGGTTTGGACATGTAGAGAGAATGGATGAAAGAAGATTAACAAAAGAGATTTACAAGGCGAGCGTGAATGGAAATGTTGAAAGAGGAAGGCCTAGGCCTAATGTTCCTGGACCAAATTCAGGACATTTTAAATAATGTCCAGGTCAAGAGTACCCTAAAATGACGAACTTGTATGAAAGGATTAAGGAGAGTGGAAGAAGCTAAGGAAGTATGCAAGGACCGTGGCAAATGGAGGGATGTGGTCTCTGCCTACCCCTATGGGAAGAAGGCGTGATGTTTATGTATGTATGATATTTATTACATTTTGTACATACAACTTCGCCAATTAAATCGAAACAATATTGAAAATCATACTTTAACACGTAGGTATGTACTTAAATTTAATTTTATCAACAGAATCAATATAGAATCACCAACTTAAAAGAATGTTAAAAGATTTTAAACACCATTTTATCCGAAGCTGTGTGCCGGTAAAAATCCATTTCCAGGTGTCTTCGCCGATAAAGGAAGATTAAGAATAAATGGATGATAATCCAATATTTTAGAGACTAAAGCTTCCCAAACACCTAAAGTGCTATTAAAACCTCTATTCCATTCTAAATGAGCCATTTTATAACCGTGCGTCCCGCCCTATATAATTATGAGTATATTTATTATGAATACAGCCTCGTTGGTCACGTGGTCAGCTTATGCGGCTTCTAATCACGAGGCCCTAATTTCAAGTTCTATGATATAAAGAATTTTGTTTTTTCCAAGAAGTTCCCATTAAAATTCTGATATAAACGTTTGAATGTTAATGATATTACACCTTAAGTACAGTCAATCTGAGTCATTATAAATAGACGTACAAAATCAAACGGTATCACACTAAGGTTTGACGACCTCCGTGGCGCAGTGGTATGCGCGGTGGATTTATAAGACCGAGGTCCTGGGTTCGATTCCCGGCGGGGCAAATTGAGATTTTTCTTAATTTGTCTTGGTCTGGCTGGTGGGAGGCTTTCGCCGTGGCTAATTACCACCCTACCGACAAAAACGTACCGCCAAGCGATTTAGCGTTCCGGTACGATGTCGTGTAGAAACCGAAAGGGATGTGGATTTTCGTCCCACTCCTAACAAGTTAGCCCGCTTCCATCTTAAACTGCATCATCACTTAACATCAGGTGTGATAGCAGTCAAGGGCCAACTTGTAGTCGATAAAAAAAAAGCCTGACAACATTCACTGGGCAGCGGTGTGGATCTAAGTTCCATAAGGGAGGTCTGGTCGATGATGATGTTGATAGTAACTACATCAATATCAATTAATATCACACTCTTAATATTGATAAATCTTCTAATATCAAAAGCGATTGTGATTGCTAGTGCATTGTCCCATTAAGCCCCAGAATCTAAGCTTCCAAGTTCGCAATATAGAACTAATCGGTAACTTTGGCTGTGCATATGAGAACTTTATGCAGATTAGGACGATAATGACCGCAGCGGTATTACAACTCGTATCTTCCAAGTGCCTTGAGGGCGATAATGTATTCAGGTGCCATGTCTTGGTGTTAATAACTGATGCCCAGATGGTTGGGGCGCTATAAATGTAAACATGTATACCTACTGCCTTTTCGTATAGGTTCCTGTTGGAAATAGTCTTACCGCAACAATATGTATGTGATCCGGATTAAAGACTGGTATTTTTATTACCCGACTGCGTCAGAAGGAGGGTTATGTTTTTCGAGCGTATGTATGTATGTATTTTTGTATGTATGTATGTCCATTTCTTCGGCACGCGCTACAGCCTAAACGGCTGAACGGATTTTGACATGTGAGGTGTCGTTGAATTTGTCAAAATTATGGTAGTGACATAGGCTGTATAAATTTTCAAAATAGCGGCTATAACGGGGGAAAAAAGGGGGGATGTGTGTATTTTTTTCTCTTATCTTAGCAATATGGGTACCAAAAGTCGTAAAGTCGTAAAAAGACCATTTCAAAAATATAAATATGATATCATGTTCATATTACTTTTTTATCAAAAAACGGCAAAAAGTGTACTAAGTGTACCGTCTCATTTCTATACCATAAACTAAAACTAAAAAGTCTCAAATAAAATTATTATTATAAAAACAAAAACCCGACTGCTTAGAAGTTATGAACTGAAAAGAGAAAAACAGGATCACTATATCTGTATAAAATTCGAAATACAGATACAGTGATCCTTGTTTTTCTCTTTTCAGTTCATAACTTCTAAGCAGTCGGGTTGTTTGTTTTTATAATAATAATTTTATATACGGTATTTTTTTTAATTTATTCAGTTTAAAATTCTTAATTTTAGTTATTCAAAAGTGTAAAAAATGCCAGGAATATTTGAAGAGTTCGAAAAAGTAAGTAACAGTAACGAGTTGTGGCAACCAATAGAAGTGTATTTTGGCATTTGTTTTGACGGCCGAGTGGCGCAGTGGGTAGTAACCCTGCTTCTGCGTCCTAGGCTGTGGGTTCGATTCCCACATCTGAAAAAATGTTTGTGTGATGAGCATGGATGTTTTCCAGTGTCTGGGTGTTTATCTATATATTATAAGTATTTATGTATGATATATATAAAATATTCATCACTTATCATAGAACCCATAACGCAGGCTACCTACGTTTATTTTGGGACTATATAGCGATGTGTGTTATTGTCCTATAATATTTATTTATTTATTTGTGACGTCACGGTTTATGATCTCATTGCATGCTAAAATTACAATAAAATACACGCATGAATATTACGAATCGTCCCACTCTTACTCATAGAGAAGAATTTTGATGAATAAAAATTTTTAAATAAAAATAGAACCGACTCAAAACGCACTAAAAAGTAAAAAATAACTGTGTCATTTAGTTGCTTTAATTTACTTAAGCACATCTATGAAGTCGGTGCCAGCCAAGTTTAAGGAACCTTTATTTTACGTAGTAAAGCAGTTTGTGGGTTCTAGGTAACGTCCTTAAAGTAGAAACCTTGGCCGGCACCGACTCCTTGAGACTCGCCTGGAATGTAACCTTTCGCCCGCTTCCCCTGTAACTTCATTATAATTCACAATGTTTGGTGCGAAAATCGTACAGTGTAATCATTACTGGTAACATGGACTGACAGTTGTACTGAAGGTGGTATGATCGACAAGATGTTCATACGATGTTTCAAGAATCGGTATACTGTTGCGGCATGGTATAGGAATTCTCTCTCTGAGTGATAAAACACCCAGTAGTCACATAACAGATAAATCATCTACAAAACGAAGCACGAAAGATCTCTTTGATCGTTGGTTAGAAACTACTTGGCGCTAACTATTCGAGCCAAGTTCCAAGACTACTTCAGTTTTTGCATCATACAATTTCAACTAATAGGTAAGTTTAGTTTAGCATAACGGGAAACTTTGGCTACGCTTCACAGTTGCAATAGCGTTGCAGATTGCAATTCCCTAAGGACTAATGTGCTTATACACCAACTGTTATACAGGAGTCAAATAAGTTTCCGCCGTTTTTTAACACAAATTAAATATTTATTATAAAAGAACGGTAATATAAATTTATTTACAATATTGCTTATCACTTGCAACCACTTTTTCCCATCTCTCAGGCAGCATTCGATCCCATGTCTGAAGAACTCCTTGTCTTTTGAGGCTATCCACGAATCAACCCAATTTTTGGTATCCTCATAAGATGTGAACCGCTGCGCCGTCAGAGCATGTGCCATGCGATCTTTGCCTTCTACGTCGAAATCGCCGTTTATAAACTTTTGAAACCACTCTCGACACGTTCTCTCACTCAAAGCACCCTCGCCATATGCTTCTACGGGCAATTGATGCACCTCAGCAGCAGATTTCTTTAAATTAAAGAAGTAAACTAATATTTCCCGCAAATGACGCTTACTTGGCTCAAATTTTGACATTTTCAACTTATAAAAATTATATTTTACCAATATAAAATCAATAATATTAATAGGTTATGTTGTTCTTGAATGTCCAAACTATTTTTTAAGCCGATTATCATCTGCGAAAGCTAACCGAAACTCCGTGTCGCACCATCTACAATAAAACGGCGGAAACTTATTTGTACTCCTAATACTTTTTATAAAATTATTCTAAACTATATTTAATTAAACCCCGACGCAAAACGACGGGGTGTTGTAACTTTGACGTGTCTGTGTAAATGTGCATGTGTCTGTCTGTGTGTCATCGTTGCCCCAGGCTGTCGAAACGTAAGCACATATTTAACTATTTTATTTAAATACACAATTAAATATAAACAACTACCCATGTTTCATAGCAATCACTTGAAAATATAAGAATTTCAATCGATTTTTTGTGTTCTGAATCACGTGACCATCGTCATAGTATGAAAAGTTAACTTTTATCAACCTTCATAACTTTTATCAGCGACTGCTTAGCTGCAAGTAACTTTATTATTATATAAATAGAAGATCTATTAAATGACATATATATCATCCTCGGGGCATCTCTGGAGCAGACTTCCATACATTTTTTACCTATATCCTTTAATCTCAAAAATAAATAAGTACTTATTTTATGAAGAATTTTCCATCAAATCTCAAAATAAATTAAATCTTTATCGCCCTGTAAATAATCAAAACAAATTATCTGTGCCCTTTTTCCTTTTTGTTCCGCCTTGAGCAAAAATTTTACAAGGAAAAAAGAATGCTTGTCGGATGTCACTTTTATCTTTAATTTGAGTTCTAAAATAGATTGTCCACGCATTTTTTGCCTGCTTTATTTGTGCTCATTACTTTTGGCTAAACTCTGATTCTTATATTGAGTGTCCTTTATTTTAACATTGACTATAATATTAATACCTTTATAACACACTTAATCTTAAAAAACGTTATTGTATAAAAGTAAGATCGTTTAGGCTATTGATATTATGAAAATGTGACAATGTTTAGGCCAGAGATTCTCAACCACTATGCCGCGGCACTTTTTATGACGTTATTTTTCAAAAAATAATTTACTATTATGCAACTTTACAGAAATAGTGTGCCGCCAAATTTCGAAAGTGCGCCGCCAAATTTTGCAAATATATAATAATGTTAATATTATTAAATTATATCATTTAAAAAGAAAAATATTATTAACATGAATTTATATTTAAATCCACAAAAAAATAAATTATTTTATTATTTGCTTTCCAAATTTGTGATTCACTCTTGCATCGCATTTTTCAGGAACGCATTAGTGACGCCAAGCGGGGTCTTAATGTATTTACAATTTTTGTCATAAACTATTTACGCAGTGTGTTGTAGTAAGTAAAAATTTTTTTCTTTTTCTTTGTGTGCCGCCAAATTTTGAAATCGTTAAATATGTGCCGCAACAAAAAAAAGGTTGAGAATCACTGGTCTAGGCTATTGATATTATAAAAATGTGACAATGTTTAGCGATCTAGAAATAGCCTACATACATCTTAGATTGCATCATCACTAACCACCAAGAGTAATTGAAGTCTAACTTGTACTGAATAAAATAATTTTATTTTCAAATGTTTTTGAATGTTTATTCATGAGCTAACAACGAATAGAAACGCCTACTAAGATTTTATTATCAATTCCAGAATTTATGCCTACGAATCTCGCTTACAATCCGTCGGTAGAAACGCAGGGTAATGAAATAACTCATTTAAATTGGAATAGAGATTTCAATGGGACATTAGGCGTTCGGGGATGCTAAAGCCCCTGTAATATTGGATTATATCACTGATTTATGCAGAATCTTTATCGGTGGCGACACCTGAAATTGGATTTTATCGCTCGCGGTAAAAGGGACGGAAAAGATTTGATTTTGCCCATTATTTATTACGAGAAATGAATCTTTGGTTTTGATTTAACATAATTATAAGAAGTTACAAGATTATGCTGATCTATACTAATATTATAAGGCTGCGGCGTTTGTTTGTTTGTTTGTCTGTTTGAATGCGCTAATCTCAGGAAGTACTGGTTCGAAAAATTAAAAAATCGTGTAGGATATCGAGGAATGTTTAGATTATATAACATCACGCTGCAACTAATAGGAGCGAAGAATCAATGGAAAAACCGGTGAAAATCTTTGAGAACTAATATAACACAATAAGTTATAAGGATATACTCAGGCTATTTTTATTTTCGTAATCCTATATATTTTAATTCCATGCAGACGAAGTCGCTGGCATCCACCAGTTATGAATAAAGCTGCAACTTGTCTTGAAACTTTTTCACTAGTGAGGGATAATGTAATAAAATGTTATAGACAAAATTCAGCGTAAATTTACTTTTAGTTGTTTGTTAATTACAAAATGCGGATAAATAGGTACATGTCACATATTTGGCAGTATGGTCAAAAAAGTTTTCCGGAAAATTTGAAGATTGGTAATTTTATAGCCGAGTAGTTTCCGGTTGAGTGATAATAAATCGAATAGTAAGGACTTTAGTTTTCTCAATCTTCCTCTACGGCTCAGAAGCATGGACAATAAGAGCGACAGACAGAAAAAGGGATAGATGATTGAGATGTGATGTTGGGGGTGGAGACGGCCAGAAGAACAAATGCCTCGATCCTAAATCAGCTGCAAGTTGGCACTAGGCTCTCAACAATCTATTACCAGAGAATTCTCGGTCATTTTGGTCACATTGCCCGCCGCCCTCCTGATAACCAAGATAAACTAATAGTGGTAGGTAAGGTGGAGGGAAAACGACCACGCGGCCGATCACCTAGCCGCTGGTCAGACCAAGTGAAGTCGCTCACGGGTCTTCCCCTTACAACAGCCGTCAGAAGAGCGGAGGACCGGACTGAATGGAAGGAGATTGTGAACACCATAACAAGGACACTGCAGTGTGGACACGACCTTCAGTAATGAAGAAAAGACGAGGAAGAAGATAATAAATCGCTAACACTACGACGAGAGAGGAATATAAACGGAAAAAACCGAGGGCACAGATATTATTAAGGCGAAAGTCCTAACTAATATTATTAAGGCGAAAGTTTGTAGGCATATATGGATGGATGGATGTTTATCGGTGTTTCACGCAAAAACTACTAAATGGATTTTGATCAAATTGTACAATAATATAGTCATATCAGAATACCACATTGGCTATATTTTATCTCGAAATTCCTACGGAAACGAGAACTACGCGGGTGTAACCGCGGGCGTCCTCTAGTATGTTAAATTTAAATTATGTTAGAACGCTCTAGGGTTCCACCTGTACAAACCAGCGCAATCTTTCGTAATTCTTCACAAAGAATTCGCGTAGAAAGAGTCCTGCATGATTAACACTAGAAAGACGGGAGCAGTCATTTGACTGCAATTTTAATTTAAATGTTGATTAACTGAAAAACCATTTGACTTAACGTATTGAAATTTTGTGACTTTTAATAATATTAGTAGTTAAGTGGAACTATGTATAAAAATAAATCACATCTCTTTTGTTTATTATTTAAAATCTTGATATACCGACAAAGACGGCGGCAGTCATTTGACGGCTGAGATCCGATAAATGTTTACAATTGTAATATGAGAGGGTAGAACATAAATTAGGTACGCTTATCAGTTGTTTGTGGTTTGTAAGTCAAAAAAGTTAGTATTGTTTCGACTGCCCATGAATTTAGCCGAAATTATTGTAAGTCATTTGTGAAAAATGTCTCGAAGGCTTCAGGATAAAGAAATACTGTCAATCTTGCAAAATATTCGTGAAGATGAATCGGATTGTGGCTCTGAGAGTGCAGAACGCGATAGTGACGATGATTGTGCGGTACCACAATTCAGTTCGAGTTCCTCTTCGGAAAAAAGTGATCTGGAAGATCAGGTACCTCTGCAACTTTACAAAACGTTCACAGTTCGAGTTCTCGTGGCCATGGTCGTGGCGGTGCTCGTGGTCGAGGCCGTGATCGAGGCCGGGGCAGGAGTCATAGTTCAGATGATTCTGAGCTTCAAGGTCTTATCACCGCTACCGACGGTACGTCTTGGTCACTTCAAGTGGAGTCAACTCAAAGTGGTCGCCGAGCACGGCACAATATAATAACTGAGCAAGCAGGGCCTACTTCATATGCAAGAAGAAATTTCACTGGAAGTATATTGGATTCGTGGAGGCTTGTGATTGATGAATCTATATTGAGACATATTCAGAAATGTACTCAAGAAGAAGCTAATAGGCAACTAGGCCACAACAATTGGATACTAACTTTGGAACAGCTGGAAAGTTTTATCGGTATTTGCTATGCTTGAGGTGCCTTCGGTGCAAAAAATATTCCAGTAAATGAGTTATGGAGTAAAACTTTTCACAATTTATCAAGGAAAACGAAACAAAAACGTGTTATTGCTTAGCACGTTACATAATAATGTTGAAATAGACTTCAATCACCCTAAGAAAAAACCAGAAACTGTGACTTTTTACAATGCTACCAAGTACGGCGTGGATATGGCTGACCAGATGGCAAAAAAATATAGTGTCAAAGCGGCATCTCGAAAGTGGCCCGTACAGGTTTTTTTCAATATACTAGACCTAGCAGGGATAAATTCTTTCATTTTGTATAAAAAAATGTCAGGTATCAACATAAAAAGAAGAAATTTCATACTGAGTTTAGCTAGTGAACTTTGCGGCAAAGTAAAAATCGATGCCGAACTTTCTGGAACCCAAGAATTGCCTAAAGAGTCTACACCATCTACTTCTCGATCTTCTATTCAAAATCCGGAAACTCGGAAAAGGCGGGAATGTTATGTACAAAAGTGCAAAAATAAAACTAATAAAGTCTGCGACATTTGTAAAAAGCCACTTTGTGGCATTTGTAATGTAAACAAAATGTTTAAATGTAAAATATGTCTATAAATATAATAAATAATCATACATGAAACCCTGTTTTATTACTACAGTTACCAGTTTTAACAGTTAAAATAAAATAAAAAATAAAAATAATGGAGGAGTCATTTGACCGGTTGCCGTCTTTGTAGGTAGATAGATTTTCCCGACTTTCTAGTGTTAAGGAGTATTCTGAACCGTGCATTCACCAGGGCACAATTTCCTCTCCCCTTGTTATTTTTTACGAGACTTGCCATAATATACACTGTCCGGGCGATAGCTGATATAACGTCGCCCAAAGTAGAAATGTCGTTTAGGCGGTCTATGAACGACTATAATATAATATTTATCCGAGAAGCTTTCTTAGATAAATATCAGTACAAAAATAGAATAACGAAAATGTAATAGAACTATCGATGTCTCGCGGTTTCATTTGCGTAGATCTAGATAGGTATATTGTGATAAAAATTAGCCTATTTTACACGGTCCCGTCCACTTCATCCGCTTCAGAGATTAGCAGAAACAAAGAAACTGACAAACAAACGAAAATATTTTTTTTTTGCTTTAGTACCGTATTATACTTTCATTTAAATTTAGTAAAAAGCTGTTAAATAAAATAATAAGACACAGGTATAGATAAGAAAAAGTAGTAAAATTATTAGATGGTGTTGCTTCACGTATAGGATGTTATTTAAATGGCGGATAAAATTCCCCAAAAGACCAACAAAGCTATGTGTTTGGTGCTGTCGCTGATAAATATACAGTCTAAGATCCGAACTAAGATCGACCTTCACCGAACTGATAATAGGATGAAATATATTTCATGACAAATTTAGTATATTAGAAAATATATTGAAAATAGGTTGCCTAAAAAAATTCTGGACAGACTATTTTTTATTATTTTAAAAAAAAATTTTTAAAATAATAAAAAATAGATAATAAAAATTATTATTTTAAAAAAAATTCAATAAATATAAATCATATATATTAAATATAATATGACACCATATAAAATCAGCTAAATCAATAAATATTTATCAAAATTTATATATATATATTTATATTGACAATTGAATTTATTATTTTTTTTACAACTCAGAAATAAGTTGCTTCAAAATAACGCTCACTGTTTACTGGAGTATAAAAATTATTTTTAAAAAATAATAAAAAATAGTCTGTCCAGGATTTTTTTAGGCAACCTATTTTCAATATATTTTCTAATATACTAAATTTGTCATGAAATATATTTCATCCTATTATCAGTTCGGTGAAGGTCGATCTTAGTTCGGATCTTAGACTAATATGACATTGCGGACTTTTTTCTAGCCTTTATAAAGAGGAACAATCCCACCATGCATTGTTTTCGTATATCTCAAATAGATAAAGCAGCGTTTTGATTCCAGGCGGTTTTTAAATTTTCCGACTTCTCACAGTATTTATTGTCATATTATTTCAGTCGGCTTGCACAAAACCTTAACAAATTATATACCAAAACATTTCTCAGAAATTACGCTATCCATTGGTGATATAAAACCGCTGAAAATACAGTCAGCAGTTTCTGAGCTTATCACAAACAGACAGACAGACAAGGCGGGGAACTTTGTTTTATAACATGAAGTGACAATCTGACGGTGAGTGGTTGCTACACAATTCGTAATCATTTAATACTGAATTTCTGCTATGCTTACGTTACTTTTGTTTTCATACACACACACACCCACACACGCACACACCAACATACAAATATGTTTATGCGTGTGTATGGAAACAACAGCAACAACAGTAAGGTTGTCATTTTACTACTACATCCAAAGAACACGTCATCAAAAACACATGTCACTTTATATGAAACAATTTAAATACAGTCCACGTATTTGTTGTACGGTGCGAGATATTTTGGCTGCACTTTTAACATTTCTACATAGATGCAGGAAAAGCCTTGGATTTAGCGGGAGCAATGTGGAGCATTTTCAGGGTTATTGCAGGGAGCAAAAAATTTGTCACATTTATCTAGTGAAGTCTTATTATGCCAATAAAGATATTGTTCTAATTATATTTAAAGTAAGTTTGAGTCAAATTTTAAAAAAATTATCATCCCGAGAGAGAGCTTTTGAAATCACAGTGTCTGAATCGGCAAATTTTTAAAAATGATCATAGCACATTTTCTTTAGCAATTTATTTAATAGTTGTCTTTAAAATTTTGGTGGAATTAAGAAAAACATCTTGTAAATATCAGTTCACATCTTAATTAAGAATATTTAATCTCTTGGAAGTCAGATTTGACCTACAGTACGAAAAAAATAATGACTAGAAAAGCTTAAGTGCAATTCGCGGAATATTAGGTATATTCCACGAATTCTACTCATTAACTTACTTAGAGCAATTATAGAAAACCGCTTGACTTCCACTAGCTACTTGATACTTTTTTCTAGGAAAGCACATGTTTTTACAGATAGAATAGAAGACTCATAGTTTTTATAACATTTTTAATAACAATATTTTAAGACGACATCAAAATATTTTAAAGGTAGAAGTGAAGTATTCCAATATATTTTAAAATGAAAACCTCCACGAAGCAGATTAAAGTTGCAAAACAATTTCGGTTCATCGTCGTGTCAAAGGTGAATGCACGGCCGTGCTTTTGAAGATTAACACTGCAGCAATGAAATACGCCGTTTCGAGCCTAACAAGTCGACGCGATGTATTGGACGAGCATGTCCGATACACGGACGAAGTGAACAACATCCAATTATATTGGACAGCGTCAACTGGCTTCTAATTAAATTGGATGGGTCGGATGCAGTTCTGACAATAAATCCATAACAAAAAAACAATTTTTCAACCCCGCCAATCCTCTAATTTTTATCGTTATAATTTTGTATCTGTCTGTGATATTATAACTTAGAAATAAATGGTATAATTTTGACGTGGCTTTAAAATAGGGATTTTTAAGAAAGAAAGTTCTCAGATTTGTAAAGTGAAGATTGAATGAGTTATCCGTATAATAATTTTTTTGACGGCCTCCATGGCACAATGCTATACACTGTGTCTGTTATTTATAAGATACACTGTTATTTATAAGATAGAGGTCCCAGGTTTGATTCCCGGTCCAATTGAGATTTAAGCAGCAAAAAAATCCCACAATTATAATACAGGTACCTATAATATGTCATTTATAAAATTTCACTTCTAATTGATTTATAGAACATTTGTAAAATAAACGTGATATCAAAAAATGAAAAAATGGTTAAGACTTTCCAATAAAAAAAAATAAACATTTTTTGAAAGTTTCGCTTTTTGGCGACCTTAACAAAATACGCTAACCATACCATTACCATTAAACAGCATGCAAATAAAATAAATAGATCATATGGGTTTAAGTTAAGACCCCATCCATGAATCCTTTTACAACTTTATAACATAAACAGTTTGTTAACAAAATGGTGACGCACGTCAACTGGCTTTTAAACCACAAACGTGGAGGAAATACGAGTAATATAGATGGCCACAAGGACATATCCAAGAAACACAATAAAGTATACAATGTCACAGATAACAATATACCTACGCGATAAACGACAGTATAGCAAACTCGTAAAATACCGCCACAAACGAATTTGAATGTCCAAGTTGATGGCCGATGAATTAAACCTCGTAATATATTTCACTCTGTTATAGACTAAGAGCCGGTGATCACCAGGCCTTCGTCATTTTATAAGACCTGAAAGTTTGTCAGCTCATGCCCCTAACTAAGTACGGGAGGCATTTATGGTGTTTGGACTGTGGTGGCTTTGGAATATTTTTTATTGCTTTGCGGCTTTTTGGAGTTTTAATTGTTTAAATATGAAATGTAAATTTAATATATTGTTACCTAGAGTTCATGGATTAGGAGAATAACCACAACTAGATACATTTTTTACTTAAACGAGAAGAATGAGCACCGTAGCACGTTGCGACGCCGCCAGTCAGTGCCCTCAGGTTTGAAGGAACTCCATCAACCGCGACAGGGATTTGCCTGGGCGTATCAACACCTTTCCCATCTCTACTACACTGGGAGACCAAGTTCAGACCACCTTCCTTAATCCTATACTAAGTCGCAGGAAGCACCTCCCTACACTCCTTCTGCCATCTTCACATACTTATTATAAACTCTCAAGAATATGCAAGAGCTTCCATTCCTCTAAATACCAAATAACTTGAATTGTTTCAAAGTAATACCACTCCTTAAATCCTCTGAAGGGTCATTCGTAACAATATTTTGTTCAGGATATCTCAAGTCGCTAGACACTAAATGTCTTTGTGGCAACCCAATGCTACTGATCATCGAAATTTGATCTTTAACTGTGTTTTTCGAAGAATGCGCAGCTTGTAACTGGTGATTTGGGAGATGATTTCTCATATTATGTGGAGGAAGAATTAAGTAAAAGATTTTCTTTATACTCTAATCCGATCGTCATACGGACTTATGGTCTGAACTCTTGAAACGGGGCACCTCTCAAAGCCTCTAAGAGCCAAAATCCCTAGTAACCGTTCTTACTATGGCAAGAGCATAAGCTGAGAAACTTTCAGCTATTACAAATGACGAAGGTCTCTCTGACACGAGCTTTCTATCTATAACAATGTAGTAGTTATTAAAGCATATTCGCAGGGTTTTATTGGACAGTGAATTGTTACAGGTTCGTTGGACTGTTGACTATAGAACAGTTTCGGATTTATAACAGTTTTAGTATTATAGTACAGATAGCGCTCTAGATGCATGGTCTTCGTAGAAATTTTGCTGTTTGTAGCGAATTTTATATGCTTCACGCCACTCGTAGACGTGACAAAAATATTTACTCAGTATACGGGATAAGTCATGTCGAATTTAAAATTTTCGCACCAATGGAGTAACGTTGAAAATTGTGTATATGATTTTCTTACTCAAAAGTGATATAGTCAAATAAGCTATAACAAACAATAGCTAAGCCGTTAAAGACTTTAAGCTATAATAAAAGGTAATTAAATATTAATTAAAAATTAAATATTAAAGCTATAAAAAAATTAAGGTCTATTCATCACAAGCTTGGCCTATTTTGATAAACCACTGCAAGGAGTTGGTATTGCCGCCAAAGAGGTTTACAAAGTTGCCATCGAATAAAATTAATATAAGTATATACAAAAAGGACAGAATTGTTAAAAATAAATACATGCTAATTTTTGTATATTAATATACAAATTAAGGCGCGTTCTCCTTTTTGTAACATTTCTGTACAGGATAACACTAAACTCAAAAATCGTAACACAATGCATAAACAAAGGTAAAATAATTTTGTGTGACAACGGCATTCATTATCTCCAGAGCTAAGCAGGTCAGGAGCTTTTTATGTAGATACCCACCTAGTCAGTATGTTCATTTAGTTTTTGTAAATGCATTAAACACGGAAATAATGACTGCTTTTAATGCTGCATTAATGGAACTCCAATTATGAAAGGAATTCAACTCGGATCTGCCCAGGCCAGCAAAATATGAGAGGGGGATGAGACATAGTATTTTGATCTGTATATGTCACGAAATAGGGTATATTTTACTGTAGTATGACGCCACTGTAACTGAAAGTCCACTGTATTAACAGTTCTTTTGTATGTCACACGTTTAAGTGGCTTTTGCACAAAGACTGAACTGAAGAGTGGTTCAAAGAGGTTTTTTTTTCTTTATTTGTATAATATTTTTTGTGTATAGTGATATTTTATTTACGTAAAACAACAAAGGTTGTTCGAAGCCCCGGTTCGGAAATGACAAAAGCTTTGAAGCTTTATGTTCAGAAAATAAAGTAGAGATAAATATTTCAATGTCGATTCTTTTTAATTTAATATAAAATCTTTATTATTGAAATACTAGCGGATACACTCGTCTATGTCTGCATGGAATAATAAATTATAATAAATATTATAGGACAATTACACACATCGCTATATAGCCCCAAAGTAAGCATACTCGTAAGTAGCTTGTATTATGGGAACTATAATAACTGATGAATATTTTATATGTATTATACATAAATACTTATATTATGTAGTTAAACACCCAGACACTGGAAAATATCCATGCTCATCACAAAAACATTTTCCAGACGTGGGGATCGAACCCACTGCACCACTTGGCCGAATGCTTTTATCCCGACCTCCAAACTTAATCAAATGGCTTTTAATCGGAAAAGCTCTTAATAAAAGAAATAAATAATGGGAACCGAAATACATTTCGGTCTTGTGCCTTAAAAAAAGACTGGACAGTTTATTGTAGGTACGACTACCTCGTTGCCTTGTCGAATCTAGTGATTAGTCGATGTGGTTTCGATGACTAGAATTCGAGATTTTCTTTCATATGAAATTCTCAGTAAAATTCTAAGCTCGGAGTCCGGAAGGTGGTGGCGTTACTACCTCGTACCGCTGTCATCAACATGTGATAGTGATCGTTAATGAATGAAATTATCAGTCAAAGTCTGCCAACCCGCGTTGTGGGTCTAAGTTCTATATAATTATCCTCGTTCTCGGCGGCGGGACATCTGTGCCAAATGTCCCTGTCGTTGCTGTCATTGTAGTCGCCGATGTCGGCATATTTAATAGGCAGATCCTTGATTGTTGACAGCTTATAAATAGAAAACGCAGTTACTTAATCCCTGTGACTAATGCCAATGACCTTGTATAACATTCTCCTATATAAGTAGGTGCGGGAATCGTTGTTTGAGAATTTGCGGATATTCTTTAATATTTGATTCAAAAACTAAAGAGCTATCTTTGTTTCAAATATTTACTATAATTGAAACAAAAACTGCTTAATAAGTTTTCTAATATAAGAAATAGGTTTAACTTTTAAATGACATGTTTTTTTTTAAGGAAAACCTATTTATTTTAAAATTATTTGAATTAGTTCAGTGTCTATAGTTTTTTGTGTTGTTGAATGCTATTGCTAATTTTATGGACGACCTCCGTGGCGCAGTGGTATGCCCGGTGCATTTATAAGACGGAGGTCCTGGGTTCGATTCCCGGCGGGGCAGATTGAGATTTTTCTTAATTTGTCTTGGTCTGGCTGGTGGGAGGCTTTCGCCGTGGGTAGTTACCACCCTACCGACAAAGACGTATCGCCAAGCGATTTAGCGTTCCGGTACGATGTCGTGTAGAAACCGAAAGGGGTGTGGATTTTCGTCCCACTCCTAACAAGTTAGCCCGCTTCAATCTTAGACTGCATCAACACTTAACATCAGGTGTGATAGCAGTCAAGGGCCAACTTGTAGTCGATAAAAAAAAATGGATATATTTAGGAATATTAAGTCTTTAAAAAAATCTTATTTACACCAATTTTAGATTTAGCAGAATAGCTTGTTATATTAGATCCGAATTATTTTAAGCACAGTCAACTATTATAGTCCATTTGTATATATTTTGTCTTTTATACAGATAATTTCCACGGAAAGTTCTAAAATAAATTGACAGTTAGTGCTAACGTTCTTGTACTATAATCTCCCCGCATCGTAGATAGAAAGTACAACCTTTAATCTTCTTAAGGTTACTACCAAAATAACTCGGGCGTCAATTGCTTATTTCTGACCTCGACTATAACAACTATACTATACTCGACTATAACGACTGTACTGCTTATAACTTTACAGCTGCTGGCATTGTATTTTCACCCCAAATACTATGTTTCTGTGATTTACATTATGCGTATTTATCAATACATCTCTTCTATTCAATAGGTAATAACTGACTTTTAATTTTGGAAAAGCATAGATGGGTAATTTTAACGTATAATTAAGCATAAAATTAAAATCAGTTTAGCATTTCCATTATATACCTATTTAACTAATAATTTATTAGTATAGCTATATAAAATAATAATTTACTTACCATTTTCATAAGCATCTTCAATTTACATCAATTATCCCATCCTCAGTACAAAGTGCATTTTTTTTTTACATTTCAAACTCTGCTTCCGAAATCAATGCAGCTCGTTTACAAAAGATAATTCAGTCAACACAATTAATTCACGTAAAACATTGCAGTCTCTCATCTTCCCTGATTACTGATCTGTCAACAACCAAAAAATCTAAACGAACGATCGCTATCTATACGTGAAAAACACCCATCGTTTTAACTATCTGTGCCTGACTTCTATAGTGCTATTTATTGCGTATTCACTTGAAAATGTCAACGATATTTTTTATTTATTACACAGTAACTCACTGGGATGAGTTTAGTGCCGGGTTCTGACCGCCATCTTTGGTGTATCACTGCGCATGCCTGCACTTGCCTTTACAATGGACACATGCGCTTTGAATTCTGTTACACTTTTTGACCTGAGTGTGAAAATTAAAAATTAACTAGAAAAAGTGGGTATTACAAAAGGAGCAGTTTGGTGAAAAAATTAATTAAACTATACGAGTAGATAGAATTTCTCTTTTAATTCGAATTTTGACACTATCTTAGATTTGACTATAAGAGTTTTTTTTAATTAGCTTGTAGATGGGTTGTTCCCTTTTTGTCAATCATTAATCTGATGTCAATCAATTCTCCCATCACCTCTAATCTTTAAAACCGTGCGAGGATAGCACGCTTAAAACATGTTTGACAGTGTACTACGCACTTCAAATTGAGGCACAGATAAGGATGGGAGAACGCCTTCTTCAAATTGTTTACCTTGGTACTTACGTTTACTTCTGCTTTGATACTGTGGTAATTGGCTAGTAAAGTAAGCAAAGCTTTCTGAAACAATACGTCCTAAAAAAACCACACAGTTATAAAACAAATCTTTAAACTTCCTTATTTGCTTCATCATCTATGAAATTATGAGAACTAATCACATTTTTGCCTACCTATCACAATTTGTCGTCTAATTCTAATTGTGGGCAAGTACGAGATTAAAAAATAGTAAAACGACTTGCATTTAGTACCTACTAAAAATATAATTTTCTTACGATAAACGAGAATTTATACATATTATTAGCTTCATATGAGACTGGATCTGTTTTATACGAAAAAGGTTACTTTAAAAAGGTTTTGGTTCAATAGTGGCGGACCGAATAAGGGGTTCCATTTTTTTAGTTCCGTCGGATATTTACAACTGTCGCTGTATATCGCAACGCTTTTCCATCAACTGTCCAGGATAAAGTATCGCCTGGTCACCTTTAGCTTTTATACGGACAAAGGAAATACGTACCTACAAAAATGTGAAACTTTTTAAGCAAGTATCTACGAGTGCTTAATAATGACGTTACCGTAGAAGAAAAAAATACCCAATTAAAATAATGTAAATTTTAGTTTATATATTTTTAATCTTTGATTATCAATTTTTAAATTACCTTAGACTAAAAAGTGTCTTAATATTTCCGAGTGGCTTTTTCAAATATTATATACCACTTAGAACTAGAAGTTACCACCCTGCCGACAGAGGCGTACCGCCAAGCGATTTAGTGTTCCTATACGATGTCGTGTAGATATTTAAATAATGTCAATTACAGACTCATAGCTAAAATATGCACTAATTTTATAAAGAGGAAAACTTTGTTTGTTTGTTTGTTTGTAATGAATAGGCTCAAAAACTACTGAACCGTTTTTTAAAATTCTTTCACCATTCGAAAGCTACATTATCCACGAGTAATATAGGCTAAATTTTATTTTGGAAAAAAATAGGGTTCCGTAAAATATTTGGGTTTTTCGGACACAAGGTGTAAAAAATCAACCAGAAAAGTTACTTATTTTGCGTACGCTGCCTAAAATTGGAGATCTTATAAATATCTACAAAAAAGTCCGCGACATACTATACCTATCTATGTCGAGTGAGGCACAACAACCATTTTTTTATTTAAAAATCTTGATTTTTTTTGGACTTCATTTAAACGCATTTATTTTACTCATGCTATTAATTCTTATCAAAATAAATTATTTCATCACTAAGTACAGTTTATGTAGATAATATTTGGTATTTTAAAAGATTAAAATTGGACGTTTGGTTTTGAAGTTATGGCGAAATTAAAATATTACTATTTCTGCATTGCGAAGTGAGCGTCACCAAGGCGTTGGTGCGCGTGCGTGAGGGAGTTTAGATCTATGTTATAATATACGATGATGAATTAAAATTCGATTTTTGTTCAAATATCGATTTAGTACACGGAAGAGTTTGTTCGTTTGTTTAAATCGATTGTAAAATTATTTTTGTTTATTCTGAAGGCTAGATTCAACAGTGAAATATACTATTTAATATCAATTTATACCCATCAGTTTGCCATAAATATATATTGTTAATGTTAATGTCCTGTAATACCGTACAATGTTTAACAAAAATGTAGACCTTTAGTACACGGGACGGGACGGAGGATATTGCTTCACGGGAAACTATAAAAAAATTAAATAGAGAGGGTCTACTAGAAGTCGCGGGCGACTGCTAGTATGTAACAAGAAGACAGGAATTCATTTAAATTTCACGCATTTACTTATATTCACCAGAGATATAGAAAATAAATCAGACTATTTCCTAAGAAATATATAGAACTCTATTAATTTTCCGCTCATTTATGAATTCTAGCACTGCAAATTAGTTAAATAGTATTCCTAATATTTGCTTTAGTTTCAGTGCTGGTATTTTAAGATTTTATTAATATCAGTGCTGATATTTTAAGATTTTATACTTTTAATATTATGTTTCTGAGTAAATATAGTAATGAGACGGTATTTATGTAGTGCTTCACTAAGAATATATTCTGTATTTGTGAATTCATTAAATACAATTTATTACTTTAATAAACTAAGCACACAATTTGTAATATAATTATAATTATCAATTTGCTGAAGATACGTTCTAGACTTACATCGTGGATCTAATAATAATATAGAGCCTACATGACAGTATATTATAGTTCACTATAAGACGCCTGCGGTTTCACCCGCCTAGTTCTCGGTACCGTGGGAATTTTGGGATAAAATATGGTTTTAGTGTTATTCCAGGATGTCAACTAACGCCATACCAAATTTTATTAAAATCTGTTCAGCCGTTTAGTCGTGAAGAAGTAACAAACATTCGCGTTTATAATAGTAGTATAAACGTAATATGTTTAAAGATAAAATTTTTTAACAAAAAATAAAAGCAACTCAAAACTTCCTTCAATTTTTCCAGGAAATAATCATCAAATCCTATCATGATAACTATGGGACCATATTGGAAGTGTGCCCTTTCTAATAAAAAAAGAATTATCAAAATCGGACAACTCTGTACAAAGTTATGCGTGGTCATACATAAAAAAATATATATGTGTCAAATTGAGAACCTTCTCCGGTTTTTTTCGTCGGTTAAAAAGTACGAGTAGGTATGGTGGGCTGGTCCCCAACGTTTAGGAATTTTTATTCTTTTTTAAGGTCATTTGACTAAATGACATCTACACTAATATTACTCATATAAAGCTTGGAGTTTGTTTGTATTGACCCGATAATTTCAGGAACTACTGGACCGATTTCGAAAATACTTTCACAGTTAGATATGTATATTATACGTGATCCCTGCACATGGTCATATGTTCATGAATGTGACCGGGACCGATGGCTTAACTTGTTCTCCTAGCAACTACACCAACTGCCTAACTCCGGGCTTGAAACGGTCTTAAATTTCATAAAAGACTGAAACAGGCAAAATGATTATGTATAGTAGCTCGTGATCAAACTAATATAGGCTATCCACTAGACCCACAAGGCAGTTTACATTTATATGTTATACTATTTTGTTACAACATCTAAATCCAATGAGAAGCAATTTGAATAGCATTGTGATTTGCAAATAAATGACGTCTTATTAATATTCCAGCGACGTTACACAATATACTTGTAACATTATTACTGAATTAACAATTTGCAAGATTTGTGTCCTTATTATGATTTGCAATTAGATCTAGATATTATTTTGGTGTGCTGTTACGCGAATGATATTTTCAACCGTCTCTGTTTGTGACATTTTTAAAGACCGGCCGCATATTGTAAGAATTTTTCTGACAGAAAATATTGATGCTCGCCCGACGCATAGATTTAAGACTACTAGATAGAGCCCATAGCGTGTCCACTCGTGAGACAGCAAATCAGCCTTATTGACATGACATGTCAACATTTAAAGTACATCATAGAACGTTATGTTTTAAAATATCGAAAAATACGAAATATTACTTTATATAATATAATTTAGTAAACGCATAATACATGAAATTTGCTAAAAAATAACATATCTAAGCTTTAAATCATCAATCAATGAAGTTTATGTCTACTTACGTATGAAACGTAATTCCTTCGATTTTCTGTTCGCTGCGACTGTTGCAGCCGAAAATATT
The DNA here is from genome assembly GCA_034621355.1 of Mycalesis mineus. NCBI lineage: Eukaryota > Metazoa > Arthropoda > Insecta > Lepidoptera > Nymphalidae > Mycalesis > Mycalesis mineus. Next base: position 13,989,038 of record CM067888.1, read on the forward strand.
ACAACCCACCATAGCACGATAACGTTTAAATTAATATAGTAACCGCAAAGTTATATTATTTATCAGAAAATTTAATAAAAAGCTAATAATTGCTCAGATATGTCCCTTGTCTGTCTCAAATTCCTCTCTTGACAAACAATAAAAATTTTTTAACAAAAAATAGAATCGACTCAAAGCGCACTAAAAAGTAAAAAATAACTGTGTCATTTAGTTGCTTTAATTTACTTAAGCATATCTATGAAGTCGGTGCCAGCAATTTTAAGGAACATTTATTTTACGTAGTAAAGAAGTTTGTGGGTTCTAGGTTACGTCCTTGAAAGTAGAAACCTTGGCTGGCACCGACTCCTAGATATGCTTAAGTAAATTAAAGCAACTAAATGACACAGTTATTTTTTACTTTTTAGTGCGTTTTGAGTCGGTTCTATTTTTTGTTAAAAAATTTTATTTCTTACTTTTTAGTGATTTATCGCCACGTAACGTACTCGTGCTATACTGTCACAGTATATTATACGGCACTAGTAGCCAAAAAGCTACTGATACCGAGACAAAAACCGAAATCGCTGTAAGCGTGCCTCCAAAATTTGAAGAGTTCCTTCAATTTCCCCAGGATATCGTCATCAGATCCTAACATCCGGACAATGGGACCACCTTGGATGTATGCCCTTTCTAATAAAAAAAGAATTATCAAAATCGGACAACACTGTAAGAAGTTATACATATAAAAAAAAAAAAAAAAAAAAAAATATACGTGTCGAATTGAGAACCTCCTCCGTTTTTTTTCGTCGGTTAAAAAACGAACACGCTGAAAGGGAAAAAAAATATTCTTGTGTCACTTTCTAATAAAGGCCGAATGAAATAAGTCTGTCACGCTCTTGAACCTACAGCCGCGTTATGACTCCATCTAGTAATCTTTAATCTATGACCCGACGCAATCCGTTTATATATTTTGCTGTGAACCCTGCATGATGTTCGTTTCTGATGAGCGCCGGATGCAAACGATTGGACGTCAGAAATTTTTTCGATATGATTTTTTTAAACTAAGTAGAACAATAACGCTAATGAAAGTAACTGATCGTCGTCCATTATGTTTTTTAACCGACGGAAAAACGCGCTGGAGGTTCTCAATTCGACACATATATTTTTTTTATGTATGACCACTCATAACTTTTTACAGAGATGTCCGATTTTGATAATTCTTTTTTTATTAGAAAGGGCCCACATCCAAAATGGTCCCATAGTCATCATGTTAGGATCTGATGACGATATCCTGGGAAAATTGAAGAAACTCTTCAAATTTTATAGGAACACTTGCTGCGATTTCGGTTTTTGTGTAAGTATCGGTAGCTTTATGGCTACTGGTGCCGTATAATATACTATGTGATTATAGTACGAATAGGTTACGTGTCGATTAATCACTAAAAAGTAAGAAATAATTTTTTTTAACAAAAATAGAATCGTCTCAAAACGCACTAAAAAATAACTGTATCATTTAGTTGCTTTAATTTACTTAAGCATATCTAGGAGTCGGTGCCAGCCAACGTTTCTACTTTAAGGACGTTACCTAGAACCCACAAACTGCTTCACTACGTAAAATAAATGTTTCTTAAACTTGGCTGGCACCGACTTCATAGATATGCTTAAGTAAATTAAAGCAACTAAATGACACAGTTATTTTTTACTTGTTAGTGCGTTTTAAGTCGATTCTATTTTTTGTTAAAAAATTATATTTCGTACATTTTGTAAGCCCAGCTATGCTGTCGGCCAGTCGCGAACTAAACTCAGACTCGCCGGAAGGAAGTTTCTGATAGGTATCGACGGGCGTCAGAAAATTTCGAAAAGAAAAATTCTTACAATAGGCGGCAGGGCTCGAACATAATACACCTATACTAAAGCCAAACTCGATTGGGAATGCTTGTCAGCAAACAAATTTGAAATGAGGGTAGAAAATGCACCACATTTTATGCCTAATAAATTTAAAATTATGTTTTGTTTTTTTGAAAAGTGTTATTTAAAAGATATTGAATATATTAATTAGTTTTAAGCTTACTAATCTAATTTATTGTCATGAATTCGTCATTAATAAGTTAACTTAAATTAGGTGTAAACTGACTAGTGATTTCTATCTTCATTTTTAATTTGTTTGTTGACAAGCATTCTCAATCGAGTTTGGCTTTAGTATAGATCATATTCTTGTTTAATGTTAAAACTGGCATTCACATTCTTTGGTATGGAGTTTAGTTAGTTTAGCTACGTAATCAGCATTCAAATCACAGATTAGTTTAATAAGAAAGAGTGTTATTGGAATTTTTCTTCTCTACCATCGTTCTGTGAGATACCAAGTGTGATTTCATCCTTAGTACTCGTAAACAACGTTTCTCGTTTTCTTTTCTTACACATATGGGGGGTTACCAGGGGGGAAAGGAGGTCTAGACGACAAAGCCTATGACTAATATATAGAATATCCTTTCCGAGTATGTTCCAGATTAACATAACTTAGTATTTTTAAAGTACTAGACTTCTTTTAGACAACCGAGTTCAATTTTAAATCACATCTACACTAACCATTTGGTGATATTATTATTTTTATAAGACGGAGGTCCTGGGTTCCCTGCTTCGGCCGTGGCTAGTTACCACCCTACCGATAAAGATGTACCTACCGCTAAGCAATTTAGCGTTCCAGTACGAATCAATGTCGTATAGAAACCGAAAGAGGTATGAATTTCATTATACTCTTAACAAGTTAGCTACTGCCACTTATCATTAATCAATAATCATAAATTATTACCATTAAGTTATAAATATTAACTCACTGGAACCCCAGAAAGCAGGTTGATTTTTTGTAATAAAGGCGTGTGTGGGTTGTGTTAAATGCGGGTGTGAGATCAAAGTGTATTTATCTGTAGGTGTAGTTTAACCCCAAGTCCCAATCCGGGTTAGTTAAAATAGAGTTAAGCTCATGTCACATACGGGACCACGAGCTTTGAAAGTTCACTTAAACTGTTAATTGCATTCTCTCATATATCTTGTACTAAATGTGTATTATTGCATTTGACTACAGATAACTACAGTAAATATTTCTATTGGCCCACCTCTTGCAATAATGACCTACCCACAGAAATTCGATTTCGAAAATAGACTTTTGTAAAAAAATTATTATTATAAAAACAAAAAACCCGACTGCTTAGAAGTTATGAACTGAAAAGAGTAAAACAAGGATCACTATATCTGTATAAAATTCTAAATACTTTATGGTGCTGCAAACAGGAACAAAATACTTTAACCTGCGGGGAAAGAAAGATCTACCAAAACTACATTTGTCCCCGCCTGCATATAATAATAATTTTATTTGAGACTTTTTAGTTTTAGTTTATGGTATAGAAATAAGACGGTACACTTAGTACACTTTATGCCATTTTTTGTTAAAAAAGTAATATAAAAATGATATGATATTTATATTTTTGAAATGGTCTTTTTAAGACCTTTCAATTGGTACCCATATTGCTATGATAAGAGAAAAAAAATACATACATCCCCCCTTTTATCCCCTATTTACAGGCGCCATTTTGAAAATTTATATAGCCTATGTCACTACCACAATTTTGACAAATTCAACGACACCTCACATGTCAAAATCCGTTCAGCCGTTTAGGCTGTAGCGCGTGCCGAAGAAATGGACATACATACATACATACGCTCGAAAAACATAACCCTCCGTCTGACGCAGTCGGGTAAAAAGAATGTGCAAAATGTAGATGTGCAGCATTTTCGAATATGAAACATTTCTAGGCTTTTGTAGGACTTAATTTTTTTGGAGAAGAGAAGAGAGTGCGCTATTTTAGCACCATACATATATCTAACCCAAATACACTCAACTGGTGGATTGGTACCATTCTGCTAAAAGGGGTCAAATTGATATTTAATTTTATTGTTACCAAAAATGTAAAATCGCTATTCTTCGAAACAAATACAAGCATTTTTGAAACTCAAGTCTGTCGGGTTTGGAAAGCAGATTCTGCCGAGAGATTAACCTTTTTATGTAGGTATACTAAAAAGTAGTATACTAAAAGGTATACCAAAAAGTGACTGCCTCGTTGGTCTAGTGGTTAGCCTATCTGGCTTCGGTCATGAGGTCCTGGGTTCGATTCCTGGGTCGGGTCACGGAATAATCCTGAGTTTTTCATTCTTCTATGAAATTCTCAGTAGGTACATTCCAAGCCCGGAGTCGGGAAGTTAGTGGTATTATACCCCCGTGCCTCGGAGAGTACGTTAAGCCATCGGTCCCGGTCACTGTCATCAACATCTGATAGTGATCGTTAATAAATGAAACATTATCACCCTAAGCCCGCCAACCCGCATGTGAGCAACTTGGTGGCTCTACGCTCCATATCCCCTCTCCTATAAGGAGGGAGGCCTGACCCTGTAGTAGGCCGTTAATAGGCTGATAATGATGGTGATGATGATGATACTAAAAAGTACGGGTCGTCAACTATAACTACGTACTTTTAAGGCCTCTGCCAACCTGTCTGTTTGTGATAAGCTCAGGGACAAATGAACGGACTGTCATGCGGTCATCATCATCAGATAGAGTGATTCTTGAGAAGGATTTTAGTTATAATTTGTTAAGATTTTGTGTAAATTAGCTGAAAAATATGGCGATAATTGTTGTAAAAGTTGGAAAAAAATAAACCACTTTGGAGCTTTCATTAATTCGCTGCTTTATCTATTGGAGATATAACAAAACGATGTAAGGAAGACTTGTTCCTCTTCGACTGCAAAAATATATCTTCTCAGGATTGCTCATTCCTTCATTAAATAAGGATCACGTTTTTTTTTGCTTTATTGGTGTTTGCAATTCACTGATTTGCACGCGAACGAAGTCGCTGGCGTCTGCTATGCAAATTGTATATGATATAATAAGCTAATCTCGTTCCTAAGAGTACAGTTCGCTCCCGAATTAGATATTCTTGAATTCATTATTTCCAACAGATGACGCTGATTATTATAGAACCGCCCAATCTCATTATCATACATTAAAATTAATTATTGTTACTCAAATTTTCACGGCTTGGGATAACATTGAGAATTTCTACCTTACACAATAAATTATGGAACAGCAAAAGTTGACGTGTTTGAAAATGGTCAATCTTCTAAAGCGTTATTTTTAAAATAATATTTTACTATTTATGAATTTTGGAATTATGATTAAAATAAATAAAGATTCTAGAATATAAGTAGCCTTAGTTACTTCTAGTAACTTTTTCTTCTTCTAGTAACATTAACTTATCGGCGAGTGAAAGTCCCTTCAAAATCGGTCGGCTGTTTCGGACATTAACCAGGAACATATAGATAGACAAATAAAATATTTGAAAATTGCATTTCGCGAAATTCTTAAAATTACAAATAGAGACTGCAATATTTATATTTTTACTAGCTGACCCGGCAAACGTTGTTTTGCATTAAAAAATGAAAAAAAAATTTAGATGAAAATAAGATAGTAGCAGATTCTCAGACCTGCTGAATACGCATACCTCTTTTACGTTTTAAAGATTGCGCCAAACGCCACATAACCGCTTTTAAAATCGACCACGAGAGTTGGGAGTGACTCGCAGAGGACAGGAATGAATGGCGTCAGAAGGTAAAACAAGGCATGGAGTGTCATAACAGGGAGTGGTTGAAGTTGCTGGTAGACAGGAGACAAAAGAGAAGGGCATTTAATAGCTCTCCCAGCTCTTTTCTTTCTTGTGAGCACTGCGGCAAGTTGTGTTGTTCTGGAATTGGCCTTCATAGCCATCAATCTAGATGTAACCCAAAAGATGCTGCTTAAATCATCTGTCACAGACGAATAGGCCATGACTGACTGACTGACTGAATACGCATACAAAATTTGGCAAAAATCGGTAAAGCCGTTTCGGAGGAGTACGGTAACTAACATTGTGACAGGAAAATTTTATAAATTAGATTTGCGCTATGTGTAGATAGTAATACAACTCCCCAATGTATTAAAATGCAATATATTTATTGTAAACCAAAATTTAAACTGGACAAGGCCTGCAAGATTTGCTGGTAATGAAATAAAAAACATTGACCTAATATGAATTAATTTATTACAACTAGTCTATTATCCAACGTCGGTACGATCGGTGATTGTCTTCGTATATAATCTTCTACTATTTCTGAGTCCCTGCCCACTGTCATCATATTCCTTCCATGTTTCTTTAACATCTGAAATCAATATCTAATTAAGTATTCGCATAATATAATGAAAGGGTGTCCTGCATAAGCGACAAAAATGACGCGACGCGAGGCTGCCTACGAGACGAACGCGATCAAAACAACGGCATTCCCTACTTGAGTCATATGATGAGGGTAAAAAGTTAAGCTCAAGGCCCGCATCCTGCAGCCGATCCTTAGAGGGATCGAGGGAAGGCGCCCGGCACAGCTGTTGCGTCCTTTGTAGCAGTCTGTGGCGGGACGCAACGTAATGGGCACCTGTGTTGCGTCGCGTAGCACCATAGATAAAAGACAACTTGATAGAGCCCATAGCGTGTCCACTCGTGAGACAGCAAATCAGCCTTATTGACACGACATGTCAACATTTAAAGTACATCATAAAACGTTATGTTTTAAAATATCGTAAAATACGAAATATTACTTTATATAAGATAGTTTAATAAACGCATAATAAGTACATGGAATTTGCTAAAAAATAACATAACTAAGCTGTAAATCATCAATCAATGAAGTTTATGCCTACTTACGTATGAAACGTAATTTCTTCGATTTTCTGTTCGCTGCGACTGTTGCAGCCGAAAATATTACAACCCACCATAGCACGATAACGTTTAAATTAATATCGTAACCGCAAAGTTATATTATTTATCAGCAAATTTAATAAAAAGCTAATAATTGCTCAGATATGTCCCTTGTCTGTCATAAACTCCACTCTTGACAAACAATAAAAACGAACACGCTGAAAGGGACAAAAAATAATCTTGTGTCACTTTCTAATAAAGGCCGAATGAAATAAGTCTGTCACGCTCTTGAACCTACAGCCGCGTTATGACTCCATCTAGTAGTCTTTAATCTATGCGTAGCATCATAATATCGTATCGTGTCAAGTTTGTCTCTTACGAAGGATACGTCCTTAGGCAGAACACTCCGGCCTACACGGCTACGGATTATATGGTCCAAAGTTCGAGTCTCTCAGTTCAGGCTATGATATTAATATATAATATTTCTTAACCCGAACCTAATTTTATACCTAATAAATATTATTTTTATTGTTCCTAAGGTATGTTAAAAAAATCACCTCCGCTTGCAGGACCTTACAGTGATGCATTAGAAAGTGAAACTTTAGCTTTTGGACCAAGGAATTCTTCTCAGTTAACTTAACTAAAACGACTATGGGGAAAATAACTTGATTATTTAATTCCAACGTTTCTCACAACGGTGGTCTCGTAAGCAAGGTCCAAGTATTTCGATACGTTTTTTATTTTTCACCAGATTATCGTCAGGTAGATTAGTAACAATAACAAAAGTATGAAATGATTCCTAAAAACAGTAGGTAGGTAACTATTAGAAGTTAAGATAATTTCTGAAGAGAGTAGGTACATTAACAACAGTTTGCTGATCACTTACACCAAAACCGTTGCCGCCTTTGATAATAAAACTAAGCGTTGTGACCTGATACTCTTTTTCTGGATCTAGTGCCACGTATTCCTCTCCCTCCTTTACTAAAACATCCATAGTCAAGTTTCCTTTCAAGTTTAATGTTAAACGTAGCCCTGAAACAAAAAACACACTGTTTCAAAAATTATATTTCAAAATAATCAACAACATTAAAATGAAATGTCTGCTAGTCAAGAATTTAAGGAAACACAAATAACTAGCTCAACCATCAAAACACAAACCAAAAATCAACCAACCATTAAACAATTTTGACGACCTCCGTGGCGCAGTGGATTTATAAGACGGAGGTCCTGGGTTCGATTCCCGGCGGGGCAGATAGAGATTGTTTTAAATTTGTCTTGGTCTGGCAGGTGGGAGGCTTTCGCCGTGGCTAGTTACCACCCTACCGACAAAGACGTACCGCCAAGCGATTTAGCGTTCCGGTACGATGTCGTGTAGAAACCGAAAGAGGTGTGGATTTTCGTCCCACTCCTAACAAGTTAGCCCGCTTCCATCTTAGACTGCATCATCACTTAACATCAGGTGTGATAGCAGTCAAGGGCCAACTTGTAGTTGATAAAAAAAAAAAAATTAAACGGGTTTATGTCCAAGACCTCAACATGGAAGTACTGGAGAATATCCATGGTGCAAATTAGGTGCATATAATTTTTAAGGGAGCAAGGAGATTAAAAGCCATCGTCTTGTAGATGCAAAGCATACACACAATACATTCCACATGTATATTGCTTTCCCTATGCCTATAAACCAAAGGTGATAAGCCATAAATGCATGTAATTACAAAGGCTACATGAATTTAGACGACAAAAATAGACACAACAAGCACATTCATCATCATCATATCAGCTGATCACAACAGGACATAGCCCTAACACAACAAGCTCTATATTCATTCACCATCATACATATAAATACACATGAGGCCCTGTTAGGGCGTCGCTAACATTATTTACATTATCATTATTAATAAAGACATATATATCGTTACATACATTAACACATTTATCATATTTATAAATTATCAATAATTACAGTACATGAAATGAAATTATATGTTTAATATTAGGTCACTAAATATAGTTCATGTCAAGAAAAGTATAATATCAAGTAATGTATAAAGAGAATGTCATAATTATAATTTAGTAAAGTTAGTGGGGGAATAAAATCCTAGATAGGTTTTCAATTAAACATTAGATCTGAGTCTAATGTCAAGGTGCAATGACTTTAATTGTTTTCAGTTTTGTATAAGCCATTTTTTCATTCGTTTAAAAGTTAGCGGGGCCAACCAACACTGCGCTTACCTGTGCGGGGTTACCATTCCAGCTCCTTGAGACAACTTTTACTACTTTTACAATTACAATCAAAACTAATTACTAAATATTAAAATCGATTAATGATCCTTACCAGCTACTTGTGGCAACCATGGTCCCATGAATGGTTTAGCAACCCAGTAGTTGGACATACAGTTTCTGAAAGCATTCATTAAATATTTGCCTTTCAGTGCAAACGTTGCTACTGCATTGGTGAAGGGTAGAACATTGATCACTTCACCTACTGTTATATCTGAAACAATAGTATGTCTAAAGTTTAGTTTCATCCTCAGCCTATTATCAACCTCGCCTCTTTTAGAAGAGTGAAATTTGGAGTGTAGACCCGCGTACTTTAATGCGGGTTTGTAAGCTTTGAGTGATAACGTTTGACTATATGAAATCACTTACATACTCACTGAGGTGCGGGGCGTTATAACCCTGTTAAAAATTTGTCTTCCAAAAATATCTTGTTTTAGTCTGAACCAAATCATTAGTGACCAATCTGACTAGAACTAAGGTATATTTAAATAGTATCTACTGAAATATTTTTCCATTCACTTAAATCAGGTTATCAATATCAACATCTTATATACCTACCTCCCTTAGGAATTGATCCACGCATCATGTTCCTCAACAAGAACGCAACATGGGGTAGATTGGAAACTTTCATACTCTTTGTCTGAAAAAAAAAGAACCTTGTGATCCGAATCTACAATGTGCTTGTCAATGGATAAACGACGCAGTTTCGTGAATAATAAATGTCATTCTATTTTTTTTTTCGTTTTTCATGGACTAATTCATACTTGAGATTTTATTAAATTAAATCAGATTATCATAAAAACTCAAGCAACTTACCCTATCTAAAAATGCATCTGCAATGAAATCGCCGATCGCACATTCCTTGGAGCCACAATCTTTAGCAAGGAAGTTGTCCGTCACGTATCCCAATTTTTCTTCGACCAGAGAATGCAATTTTTCATTGTAGGGTTTTAATAGAGCTATTGCTTCAGGATCTGTAAAGCATAATATCATGATGACTTATTTTTTATAGGATAATAACTCCACCAACACTTCGATATAAGAGAGAGAGACGACGACGACCTCCGTGGCGCAGTGGTATGCGCGGTGGATTTATAAGACGGAGGTCCTGGGTTCGATTTCCGGCGGGGCAGATTAAGATTTTTCTTAATTTATCTTGGTCTGGCTTGGAGGCTTTCGCTCTGGCAAGTTACCACCGACAAAGACGTATCGCCAAACGATTCAGCGTTCCGGTACGATGTCGTGTAGAAACCGAAACATGTGTGGATTTTCGCCCCGCTCCTAACAAGTTAGCCCGCTTCCATCTTAGACTGCATCATCACTTAACATCCGGTGTGATAGCAGTCAAGGGCCAACAGGTAGTCGATAAAAAAAAAGAGAAAGAATTGTTTTATTTGGAATTTCGTAAAAGGACAATTTATAACATTATGGACCTTAGCCACATAGACTATTGGTCCAACAAAGTATTTTTTTTTATATATCACAAGTTATCCCTTGACTGCAATCGCACCTGGTAGGTAAGTGATGATCAAATCTAAGACGGAAGCGAGCTAGCTTGTTAGGAGTTGGATAATATCCACACCCCTTCGGTTTCTACATCACATCGTACCGGTACGCTAAATCGCTTGGCGGTATGTATTTATCGGTGTCGTCGGTGTGGTAACTAGCCACGGCCGAGGCCTTCCACCAGCCAGAGCGGGGCCACTTCAGAAAATTTCAATCTTCCCTGCCAGAAATGGAACCCAGGACCTCCGTCTTATCAATCCATCACACATACAAAAATGAAAAAAAATCACATTGCAATCGTAAAACCCGAATCGGCTTAAAGAATAACTTTCACACCTTGGCCACATTTGATTGAGAACGTTCACAATTTAAAATTATCATCCTGCAAGTAAAACAAAATTAAACTCAAATAATTTAAGTAACACAAAACACTTCCAAGTTAAACTTACCTTCGGGGATGGATCTGTTGAGAAACACGGGTTCGCCGCTAAAATCTTTCAAGTTTCCCCTTCGGTCGAAGTAGACGGTGAGATTGCCGAGGTACTTTGTGAAACACGCAGCTGTTACTATCAGCACCTGGCGGAGTATAAAATAATAGTAGGTACTGATATCTTAAAACTAAATATTTTTAGTGATTGTTTTTATAAATAAATAATACCTACTTTAGAATAAATTTTATTGGTAGGTAAGTGTCACTCAATTATCTACAGTTTGTCATTTTTTGTTTTTCTTGAGGAAGAAACCCCTACTTTTTAGGCTCATTTTATCAGGCTATTCATACCTATTGATGATTATACATACTCAATTATGCAATTGTTAAATCATGAAAGTATATGAAACAGATAAATTTTTTACAAGCTATTTGTAATAATAGATAATTTCCTTATTAGTTTTAAATTAAAGCAACTGATTGATAAAATTATTATTGACTTAATTTAGTTCGATAGAGCGGCTGGACGCGGAAAAACTTGACATCATGCGTCGTTACCTCGTTTGAGACTTTCATGTACAAGCTATTTGTAACAATAGATAATTATCCTTTTGTTTCGTTTTATATTCAGGAGCACATGAGCTATTAAATTAATTAAAATATATTAATTTTTATTTGAAAATTAACATATTTATAAATTTTTATATTTTTATAAACTTCAAATATAAATTTATGAAATCAAAATCAATTGTGTCAGTATTTCAATTAATATCTATAAAACTCTACGTGAATTAAAATTTTACTAACCAATTAAATGCTACCATTCCATCAGTATTTTCTTAAGACATTGTCACGTTCAACTATCGTCAGTAAACCGACTTTACAGACAACCAATTTTTTGTTTACTTATTTACTATTTTTTTATATAATTACATTACATACTATTTGCCATTAATAAATTAATTACATACTATTTATAACCTGCTAAAAGACCTTGGCCTTACTAGAAATATTAGAAGCTCTATATTAGAACGGAAATCCAAAGCTGCTCTTCCCAAATTCGGCTGGGCAGGGTGAATAACATGAACACAGGATACCTCATGTATTCATGTTATTCACCCTGTGTTCATGTTATTCACGATTCCTTAATCGTTTTTAAACCTACACTCGTGTCACAAGTCTCGGGCTCTGTTCGGAGGTTTTCTCTCCACGCGATGGACCCGGTACCCGCACGGTAAATCCATGAAATTCTAAAATATTCATCTCTTCCTATTCAATATACAAGTAATAATTTCTTACTTCATGTTCGGGTTTTGATTCAGTTTTAACCATAACTGGGTACGGTCCGGAAACGTATTCATTGCTGGGTGATTTCCCGTTCCAGAGAAGACTGTGGGAGTGACCGCCGACAATCACGTCAATATTTTCACCGACAATACTTGCGATTTTCCTAAAAACAAAAGAATGCTTGAAATTCGTGCAAAGATAATTCTCAATTTACACACTCTTTAGCGGTTGAGTAATTTTAATTCAGATCTATTTTTTTTATTGACTACAAGTTGGCTCTTGACTGCTATCACGTCTGATGTTAAGTGAAGATGCAGTCTAAGATTGAAGCGGGTTAACTTGTTAGGAGTAGGATGAAAATTCACACCCTTTCGGTTTCTACACGACATTGTACCCGAACGCTAAATTGGCGATACGTCTTTGTCGGTAGGGTGATAACTAACAACGGCGAAAGCCTCCCACCAGCCAAATCATCATTTAAATGCCTTGCTAATCCAGGTTAACCTATGTCACAACATTAAAATATGTAGTGTCTTAGACCAAGGGAATAGCAATGGAAGCTGCAACATAGTATGTACATACAATATGCTAAGAAGGCACACATAAAAATTTGTTAATTATTTAGGATAAAATTTAAATAATTCAAGATACTTTGGTAACTTTCTTATAAGTACTTGATTTATATCATATTGACTGTTTGATTAAAAAGATATTACAATTATGTAGCTCCAGATTAGGAGGCTAGATTTTTGGGTCGGGCTTAATGTACTGAATTTCTCCCTCTTTCAGTCCGGGAAATAATTGATGTTTTCCTTCTAATACCGAATTTTGACGATCTCCGTGGCGCAGTGGTATGCGTGGTGGATTCATAAGACGGAGGTCCTGGGTTCGATTCCCGGCGGGGCAGATTGGGAGTTTTCTTAATTTGTCTTGGTCTGGCTGGTGGGAGGCTTTCGCCGTGGCTAGTTACCACCCTACCGACAAAGACGTACCGCCAAGCGACTTCGCGTTCCGGTACGATGTGGTGTAGAAACCGATAGGAGTGTGGATTTCATCCCACTCTTAACAAGTTAGTCCGCTTCCATCATAGATTGCATCATCACTTAAAATCAGGTGTGATAGCAGTCAAGGGCCAACTTGTAGTCGATAAAAAAAAAAGAATACATAGAAAGCCAATTTGGGTTGGCAGGCTTAGTGGGATGTTTGATTGTAGTTCGATCACTAACAGAAATGGTAATGTTAATAACCCCCACCGACTATCGGCTGATCGAATTGTGATTTTAAGCCACATACATGCGTTAACGCCAAAAGGTAGTTAAATTATACATAAAGAGTTAATTTTGTCAGCATTTTTGAAGTGAAACTTCGTTACGCGTCACATTTTTCCGTTACGCGCCATCTTTGACTTATGGAAGTGACGTGATAAATATATATATATATATATTTATCACGTTATATTGAAGTGATCACCAACATATATATATATATATATATATATATATATATATATATATATATATATATATATATATGTTATATTGAATAAAAGGGTTTATTTTAATTCTAATTCCAGCGAATTTCTAAAAAAAGTAAGTAATTACATCTCTTTTTCTAATACTTAGGTGTAATTATGGTATTTATTTTTCCACGTTATTTAAAATTAACCTCAGTTTTTGATTGTATTTTTCAATACACTAACACGTGAGTGTAATTATGGTATAAATTTTTTCTAACACTTGAATGTTGATAAGTTAATTAGTTTCACTTCTTACGAGTGTACGCTAGTACACGCACACATTTTTTTCTCTTTGTATTTACGCACCTTTTACTTTCTCCATATCACAAAAGGTAAAACTAGTTGAAAATGCCTTAAGATATTAAGTCTCGCAATTGTACATTTTTTATTGTGTACCTACAATAAATTTTAAAAACGAACAACAACAAAGAGTGAACTATTGTATTTTCGAAACGTATAACTAAAAGCTTCAATAACCTCAAGATTTATTTGATATTAAATCATAAGAATATTGAAGTATATATCGGCATAAAAGAATCTTGTGCACCTTAGTCAGCCAGATGACAGGTTTATTGGAAAATATGTGAGCCAGCTACTTTCTTTGCATTTAAATCACCAACAAGTCAAGTGCAAATAATAAAATATGCTCGAACAATTCTCATTTTGATGAAACGCGTTACACTCGAACCTTTATGTGTATAAGTATAATGAAATGGTCTTTAAAATATATGACGTATTTTAAAAATAAATACAAAATATCACTCATCGTCTTAATTTATATATCTGTGTAGAATAATCTGTGTAGATCCTGTTCCGGTGGTAGTATATAAAAATTCGTTCTTAGTGAGCATTTTTTTTTATCGACTACAAGTTGGCCCTTGACTGCTATTACACCTGATGCTAAGTGATGATGTAATATAAGATGGAAGCGTGATAACTTGTTAGGAGTAGGATGAAATCCACACCCCTATCGGTTTCTACACGACATCGTACCGGAACGCTAAATCGCTTGGCGGTACGTCTTTGTCGGTAGGGTGGTAACTAGCCACGGCGAAAGCCTCCCACCAGCCAGACCTAGACAAATTAAGAAAAATCTCAATCTGCCCCGCTGGGAATCCAACCCAGGACCTCCGTCTTATAAATCCACCGCGCATACCACTGCGCCACGGAGGTCGTCAATTTACATTAAGAAAAGAGTGACTTTGCTACTTGTACCTAAAGATCTCATGATAAGTCACTAGGTCAGTCAATGACACATTACTTATATTATGTAAAAATATGCTGAGATGATTTGATCATAATTAGAGAGAGAATGAATGAAAGAAGACTTGCGAGAGGGATTTATAAGGCGAGAGTGAATGAGTATGTTGGAAAAGTAAGTCCAAGGCGAACGTTCCTGGATCAAATATAAATCATTGTGATCAATGGCCAGGCCACAAATACCCTAAACCGACGTACTTGTAAAGTTGAAAGAAATTGGAAGAAGCGAGAGATATGCAAGAACCGTGGCAACTTGAAGGACGTGGTTTCTACCTGCACCTATAGGAGATGATATGTTTGCACGTTATATTAGGTAGATAAGCTGGCGCGTGACTATTACTACCTACTGGTATAAATCAATGATCATATTCACTTTTATTTTAAAAGTACTCAAATCATACTCTAACGTGTCAGAAGACACTTAGCCAGCTCCACGTCTAATTAGAAAAGCCGACACGAAACGTTTTGAGCGATTCGACTTCAAACTAATTTAATTAGATATCTTCTATTGAGGAATTTATTATTGAATAGAAAAAGGTGTTACTTTCCGGGAGTTTTATTGCATTGAATTATTGATTATATTTGCAATAAACGCTGAATCCGCGGCCAAAAACTCCGTGAATGTGTCGGGAGATATTGAATCTACAATTTCAGTGCTCTACATCGTTCAAACAAAGTCAATGTTTTGCTCAAAAAATACAGTTATGGTTCTTAAAAATATTTACTTTTCTAAAAATTCTTTTTTACTAAAAAGTAAAATGCCTGTCGTAAAACAAGAGCGTATTGTACTGATAGTGAGTTTGGGTGTTTGTGGCATCGTAGTTTATTATGATGCATTTTTTGTTTGATAACTGGCATATTTGAAATAGTTCTTAGCAAAACAGGATAAATATCCGAGCTATTTCGAAAATATTGGCGTATTTTTCATTTTAAAGTCATTGTTTTAGCTGAATTCGTTAATGTTACTGTAGAGAAGTTTTCACATTTTAAAATTTGACTTCAAACAATCCTGTTTCTGGACTGTATCGTCTAGTGGGTAGGCTATGTGGCATCGATCACGAGGTCCTGGGTTCGAATCCTGAGTCGAGATACGGAATAATTCAAAGTTTTTCATTCTTCTGTGAAATTTTTAGTACCTACATTCCAAGAAGCAAAGCACGTTAAAGTGTTGGTTCCGGTCACTATTATCAACATCATCAACCAACCCGTATTAGAACAGCGTGGGGAGTCTACACTTCATACCCCCTCTCCTATAAGGAGGGAGGCCTCGCCCTGTAGTGGGCCGTTTATAGGCTGATAATAATGAATCCTGTTTCATTTTGCGTAGGTAATGTCTTTCACTAGTATCAAAGTATTTTTATAGAGGATACAATTATTATTATATGTCCAGATGTCAGCTCACCTCATGGGCTTCACGGAAGACCAGCGCGGTGTCCTGACGGGCACAGCTAAATGAGGACATTTTTGGGATCACATCGCTATTTACTTCCTGCGTAGCGAACTATTTCATTACATGTGTTTCCTAAATAAACATTTCTTTTTTCTCTCTTTCTTTCTTTCCATTACTTACTTATCAACTTCGAGCCCGCAATGTGACAGCACTATTATAATGTCCACTCCTTTTTCGGTTAAAATCTGCGCTTCCCTCTGTACTACTGGTATTGGGTCCAAAAACTTCACCTTTTCTGGATTTGATGACGTCTGTTAACAAACAAGGCACAATTTCTTGGCGTGGTAACATAAAATCAGCCCAACCGGAAAGATAAATCATTTGTTTATTATTTTTTTTATCGACTACAAGTTGCTATCTCACCTGATGTTAAGTGATGATGCGGTACGTCTTTGTCGTTAGCGTGGTAACTAGCCACAGCTAAAATCAGCCCAACCGAGAATAAATAAATAATTCTTTTTCGAAGTGTACCTTAAGCCGTTATTCCTGATCATTATAATTAACGTTTGGTACTAAACGCACAATAATTTTTAATCCTCAAAATAAAGAACAAGACAACTATTTAATAATCTAAGCTTTAACCCTAAACACGCCAACTCGTACAAGATCAGCGTGGAGGCTAGTTAGTGGACCGTAGCTGTTAAATAGTCTGATAATGGTAAATGACGCTAATTACTTGATATTACAAATGCATTATAATGTTAATATTTACCCTTGTTTCAGTTGTAATAAGGCCAATAATTCCAATTTTTCTTCCTCTCCTTTTGAGTACAATATGCGGTTTATACAAGCCATTGAGAGAAGGCTCTAATCTAGTATCTATATTCGCTACCACAACAGGTGCTTTGAGTGCCGCGAGATAGGGCGCTAAGCCTTCTATACCATCGTCGAATTCATGGTTACCTATGGTCTGTAAAACAAAAAAATAATTGGAAATTAAAATTAAATTTTAATTTTATACATATTAAAATGATTTTTC
This sequence comes from Mycalesis mineus, assembly GCA_034621355.1. Lineage (NCBI taxonomy): Eukaryota > Metazoa > Arthropoda > Insecta > Lepidoptera > Nymphalidae > Mycalesis > Mycalesis mineus. Next base: position 14,006,501 of record CM067888.1, read on the forward strand.
CAGGATTGCACCATCAAATTCTGGCATGCTGACTATGGGATCACCTTGAAAGTATACCCTTTTAAACAAAAAAGAAATTTTGAAATCGCTCCAGCCGTCTTTGAGTAAACGCGGTAAGATACCTATAAAAAAGATAAAGACTTATTGAGAATCTCCTGCTTTGTGCATAGTATTCTGAAAAGATTTGTTTTTGAAGTGAAACTTCTTTATCGGGGTTGGAAAAAAATTTAGTGTAACATTTTTTCGTTACGCGTCACATTTTTCTGTTACGCGCCATCTTTGACTTATGGAAGTGACGTGATAAATATATATATATATGTTTTTGGACCCAATACCAGTAGTACAGAGGGAAGCGCAGATTTTAACCGAAAAAGGAGTGGACATTATAATAGTGCTGTCACATTGCGGGCTCGAAGTTGATAAGTAAGTAATTTAAAGAATGAAAGAGAAAAAAAAGAAATGTTTATTTAGGAAACACATGCAATGAAATAGTTCATTATGCAGGATGTAAATAGTGATGTGATCCGAAAAATTTCCTCATTTAGCTGTGCCCGTCAGGACACCGCGCTGGTCTTCCGCGAAGCCCGTGAGGTGAGGTGACGTCTGAACATTGTTATAATAATAATTGTATCCTCTATAAAAATATTTTGATACTAGTGAAAGACACTACCTACGCAAAATGAATAGGATTCATCGGGGTTGGAAAAAAATTTAGTGTAACATTTTTTCGTTACGCGTCACATTTTTCTGTTACGCGCCATCTTTGAGTTATGGATTTATTATATATAAATATATATATATATATATATATATATATATATATATATATATATATATATATTTATATATATGTTATATTGAAGTGATCAGCAAAATCAAAGGGTTTATTTTAATTGTAATTCCAGTGAAATTCTAAAAAAAGGAAGTAATTACATCTCTTTTTCTAATACTTAGGTGTAATTATGGTATTTATTTTTCCACGTTATTTAAAATTAACCTCAGTTTTTGATTGTATTTTTCAATATACTAACACGTGGGTGTAATTATGGTATCAATTTTTTCTAATACTTGAATGTTGATAAGTTAGTTAGTTAGTTTCACTTCTTACAAGTGTACGCTAGTACACGCACACATTTGTTTTTCATACCATAGTAAGAGTTTTCTTAAAACTTTCCGTCATTCTTCTTTTCTTTAAAAAGTAATTTCTTGACTAGACTAAGTTATTTAGATACGTAACAATGATAAGCGTATCTAATTTAAAACAAACCGTGACGTATTGAAATAATTGCACATTATTGATTCCAGCTATGCCAAAGTCTAGACAACAGAATCTACAATCACGATCAATGTAGTTTGCGTAACCAATTGACGCACGATACCGTTGCTAATATGAACATTGTTTAGGGTTTTTCATTATTAACCATACTTATACTTGCCTTTGTAGTATGTGCTAGCGCCGGGCCAGTTCGGAAACTATGTACCTTTTTTTATTGACTACAAGTTGGCCCTTGACTGCTATCACATCTGATGTTAAGTGATGATGTAATCAAGATGGAAGCGGGCTAACTTGTTAGGAGTAGGATGAAGTCCACACCCCTTCGGTTTCTTTCTACACGACGTCGTACCGGAACGCTAAATCGCTTGGCGGTACGTCTTTGTCGGTAGGGTGGTAACTATCCACGGCGAAAGCCTCCCACCAGCCAGACCAAGACAAACCTCCGTCTTACAAATCCACCGCGCATACCACTGCGCCACGGAGGTCATCAAAACCTACCTCACAAGAGATCTCAGAGTCAAAGAGACACAGTGAATGACGGAGTAGGTTAGATACTTGGAGTGTCTCTACATAACCGAATCAGAGTTAAGCTAATCCGCATTAAAGCCAAAGCTATATATACAAGCTGGAGAGAAGTGCCGTAACTAGGGCAGTTAGTTAGCTAGGGGTGTACAGGCACAGGGTCATGATCAGATTAGGACACAAACAATTCCTTATTACCGATTTTTAGAGTCCCTTTCTATAATTACTACGTAATTGATACGTCACCTGGAAACAGCTGTACCGGGCTGACAGGGGCGATTTAAGGGCGCAGGAAAACAAATTATAGTGTGATGTAAGAACTCTGTATTTAAAGCGAATACTTTTACTACAGCAAAAAATATCCAACATCTATAGATACTCGTAGTTCCAATCGATCCATTAGTGAAATCTATCGATTATAACGGCCAAGGTTTTTGATGAAAAAGTCAACTATTACATCTAAACTATATAGATGTAGATACAAAAGAGAATATTTTTTTGCTTCGTACTTTTTATATCGTAATTTTCCAGTAGTCGAGTTTTTAATTTATGAAATTACTTTTTATTTATCTATAAATAAATTGCTACCAATACGTCCTGCTAAATGCAAAACTCGAAAGGTTTAATTTAAATACTTTTTCTTCAAGATTCTAATTCATGTTGGCGAACATCGCGACACGTCATGTTTTTGCCTGTAGCATATACATCTCACTTTTCCTGTCATTAAAGTAGTGACAAATTATGGATGTTGAATCCCACTCGATTTCATATTTGTATAATACAATTCTGTACTTTAATGATTAGACAATAAAGATGAATATCGTAATTAGTAATTGAAAAATGTCAATGCCGTATGGACAGAATCGTAAAAATTTTAAAGTAAATACATTTTAGAAAAAATAACAACTATTTTATGATCAATTACTGAACGGATGTATATGAAACGCGCAGAGATAAATTATATTGTGATATAGGTTATAGGCTTTAGAGTGTCCTGAATCAGATCTAGACAGGTGAATCTGCCTGCCACAGCTACTTTCACTTAAAATGTAATCACGGATGAGCCCAGAAGACAAAGTGCAAGTGGTGTACTGTAACGAGTTTTTTGGTCTCATTACGCTCTAAGGGTGAGGGACGACGGGGTTTTAATGGAAAGTGTTATATAACCCTATTATCATTCTAAGTTTTTTGCTAATCCGTCCAAAACTTAGAACGGTAATAGGACTGATCACAGGACACTGTCCATTAAACAAGCACCTCTCAATCCTAGGTATGACAGACAGCCCTCTATGCTGGACATGTCTGGAACACGACGAGTCACCGATACACTTTATGCTTAGTTGCAAAGGAGTATCGGAACAACGTGAAGCACACATTGGCTCCAAAGCGACACTCCAAGAGGCAACCGGCGACCTGGGCGGCCACATAAGCTTCTGGAGCGAGCTCGGCTGGCTGGAGCTAGTCAACGGAGCCTACACCAAGGAGACCCCCGTACAGCGGCCAACTTACTGGCCAAGTGTAGAAAAAACCAAGGAAGAAAGAAGAAGATAATCCTATTTCCCGGCTATAAAGTCGGATATCTGTGGAGGAGATTTCCGAAAAATATCAACATAAAATAACTAACATGAGCATCATTGGGCAGCATGTTGATGAACTTCTGCGTGATGTTCCACTTGAGCAATGTATACCAGTAGGTGCCCTGGAATGTGTCTCCAGCGTTCAAGAGCAAAGCACCCGGTTTCTCTTTGAGCAATGCTTTAATCTCGTAATACAGGCGAGCGTAACCTCCCAGGCATGAGGTGTCGTTTGACTCACAGACAGGATATGACACCGTAGTTTCTTCAAATCTGAAAAAAAAATAGTTGTAAGTGGGCATAATTTTACATTGTTTCGTTTTTGTTTTTATATGGGTAAAATCTTCCTCCAAGGACTTCCACCTATCGCTGTTTTCGGCTAACCTTGCCACTCCTTTCCCGCCTTCGCCTCTATGTCATCTATCCATCTAGCAGCTGGGCGGCCTCTCGCTCTTGTGCCACTAGGGTTAGACCAATTCAGCACTCATACAGTCCTCCTTGCATCTGGCCACGTGACCTGCCCGTTGTCACTTCCTTTTAAGTATATTAAGGCAAAGTAGGTAACGATAGAAGTACAGAGACATAGGTAAATTAATAATTACATTCTTTACAACATACAAATTTCTATTTGGCAATGAACGTTAATAAAAATAATGATATATCTAAGTTATACAAAGTTAATTTGTTAATGATTTTCACTCTGACTAGTGACTGATATAGGAATAATAAATATAATAGAAATATTGATTTAAAATATCTTTCATTTTAAATTGAGTTAACCTTAAATAACTCTAAGCCGGGAAGAGTTAGTTGGGAAGTTGGTGGTATTAAACTAGATTCCGGTCATTATCAACATTTGAAAAAGCAAACGTTATCACACCCAGAAGCTTACTGGATAAGACCTCGATTTAGACCAATAAAGAAAATACTGCATTAGGTATAGCGGGCTACCGCGACTCCGTCCACGAGAAATCTGTTTTATGATAACCAACCAAGTTCTTGGGAATGATAGTCGACAAACAATTAAATTGGAAATCCCAGATTGACAAGATTTGCAAAAAATTATATTCTTTCTCGTTTGCTCTTTACAAATTAAATAGAACAGCTAACTTGCAAACACTGCGTGTAGCATATTTTGGGTATGTAGAATCAATTTTAAGGTATGGCGTAATATTTTGGGGAAATTCAGTTGACAGGAAGAAAATTTTCAGGGCTCAGAAAAGATGTATTCGGGCAGTAAAAAACCTGCACTGGACGGAAAGCTGTAGGCCATATTTTAAAGACTTACAAATTCTAACGTTCCCCTCTCTTTTTATATATGAAACCATTGTTTTTGTGCGTTGTAACATCACTTTATTTAAAAATTTTAAAAATTTGAGAGACCCTTTAAGGCTCTGCATTCGTCCAGCAAATACAGTTAAATTTAGAAAAAGTATATTTTGCCTTTCAATCTTAATATATAATAAATTATGCAAAAATATTAAGAATAAAAGTAGCTTAATGACATTTAAAAACGCTTTAAAGACATTTTTAATTAATAAATCATACTATTCGATCCAAGAGTACCTTAATGACACAACCTTTTGACATATTTTGACAATCTATCCTTTGTAATTTTGTTTTAAGTTTTATTTAATGGCATTGACTTGGTATAATCTTTGACATTTATTATTACTATTATTATTATTTGACATTTATAAAGGTTGCGTTATTTTGACGTAAGGATGACATTGGAATCTAATTTGAAGGAACATCTTACTGAAAAGTTATTTTATCAATCCATATAAAAGGACTACAACTACAAAGATATCTGTCCTTTTGTAATGAATTAATAATATTTAATTGTAATTAGAATTATTAGCTTTTATTTAATTTACTTGTTTGTTGCATGCTCACAAGGCGGAATTTGGCTGATTGTTTATTTTTTATCTTATAACACCTACTTGTACCCAAGTTCGCAATAAAGATTGATTTGATTTGATTTGATTTGATAATTCGAAAAGTAGCTTATGTCCTTTCTCAGGCCTTTCTTTGTACCAAATTTAATTTAAATCGGTAAAGTAGTTTAGGCGTGATTGATGACAAACAAACAAGTTACATTCGCATTTATAATATTATTAGGATAGAGTACCTAAGTATAGACCTTTGACAAACTTTTTTCACTGAACAGAGTGCTCGATATCAATTTTGAATTTAACATTTCCTTAATTAATATTTAAATAAAATCTTATTAAATATGCCTTGAATTAATCGAAAGCAGATACCTGTATTATTTTTTTAAGATTTTTCTTCAAGGACTTCGAGATGTATCTAAACAATAATAGATTTTGTCAGAGTTATCTAAAAAATTGTTGTTGTAGTAAAATTAACTAGGAAGTACACAGAGCTTCAATTTCATGGAACGGAAATCAGTAAAGATGAACTATAAGTAATTATCACAAAAAAATTGGTTGTCTGTAAAGTCGGTTTACTGACGATAGTTGAACGTGACAATGTCTTAAGAAAATACTGATGGAATGGTAGCATTTAATTGGTTATTAAAATTTTTAATTTAAGTCTATTTTTATAAATATTAATTTAAATTAATAAAATAATTGATTTTGATTTTATAAATTTATATTTTAAATTTATAATAAATATATTAATTTATAAATATATAAATTTTTTATATATAATAATTTAATAGACGGATATATATATATATTTAATAGACGGATGTCGAACGCTGCCGAACGCAAAGGCCGATTGTGCTTCTTTGTCTCGCTTGCACTTCAAGCCTTACATGGAACGCCTCAAAGCGAGGTAACGACGCATGACGTCATGTTTTTTCGTGCGTGCAGCCGGCTCTATCGAATTATAAGACGTTGTCACGTCAAAATATCACAAACGTACGAGTGCTTGTAGGTAGGTAGGTATTTGTTGATACTTATCATTATTTTATCAAAGATTTAAGTTAAGGATCTAAAGGAAATTTAACATTTTTCCAATGAGTCTATGTAAGTTAAACTTTGTAAGCTAAAATATAAAACAATAGATCCACTTCGTGGTGATCAATTGGACTTAAATTAGGTATACTTGCCTACTACTTCAGATACTAACTGCCTCGTTGATATCGTTATCGTGATAGCCAATATTTCTTTGAATCACGAAGTCTAAGTTGTAGTCCATTCGGAGTTTATAAGAAATTTTCAGTGAAATTCGAAGACCAGAATCGTAAAATTGGAGGTGCCCCTGTGCCTCGGAAAGTACATCAAGCTATCGGTCCAGGTCACTATCATCAACAATCGGCATTGTAGCAGCGTGCGGGGGCTAAACTCCATATTAAGGCCTGGTCCTGCACTTGACTGTTGACTTTGAACATTTGTATGTATTTTTGCCAGTGATGACTGCGGGCTTCAGAGTCACTCAGCGGGCGATTGAAAGAGCAATGCTCGGAGTATCTCTGCGTGATCGAATCAGAAATGAGGAGATCCACAGAAGAACCAAAATAACCGACATATAAAGTCAATAAGCGTATAATTTAATTTATTGATGGCTCGTTATAAAAAAAAAATAAACAGCATGGTTTTCAAGTTTCCTTAAAAGGAACTTATTAATAGACCAAACCGCTTTCGATTAAAGTGGGTATAAGCGTGAAAAGTAAAAAAAACACTTCCGTTTAAAATAATAAGAGCGTCAGTCTTTTGATTACCTACTGATGAATATCTATTGTGATGGTCTACAACCTCTTTAACAATGTTTTTTGATCCATGAAATGATCACAGGTATTATATAAACTTCCCGATTAAACTTACAACAATATTTTTTTCCGGAAATACTCGTAATAGCTATTATTGTCTAAGCGCAGATAGCAACCGTAACATTAAATGGAAATAAAGAAAAAACGTACACAAAAGAGAACCGGAAGAGATGTATTTAACTTCGTCGTAACTACTTTTAATATCTAGGTTTACCACGTTGTACATACGCTTATAATATAAATACATACATTTATAGATATTAATGCAATGCTTGGAGTATCTTTTATAATAGAAATAGGACATATGTGATAGCTATTAATCCCCGCACCGGAAAGCGCAGCGTTGGTCGACCCCCAACCTGGTTACATAGTGTACATAAGCCTCATTCCCATAGGGGTAGGCAGTGGTTACATTATTCCATTTGCCACGGTCCTTGCATTATTCCTTAGCTTTTTCCTCGTTCATTAATCCTTTCATACAAGTTCGTCGTTTTTGGGTACTCTTGACCTGGCCATTATTTAAAAGCTCCTAAATTTGGTCCAGCAACTTTCACCTAGGCCTTCTCCTTCCAACATTTCCATTCACCCTCGCCTCATAAATCTCTTTTGTTAATCTTCTTTCATCCATTCTCACTACATGCCTAAACCATCTAAGCATCCGTTTCTCAATTTTTCACTACGGTTGCCTATCAAAAAGTACCGCAACTACCTGTAATTAATTTTGAAAAATGTATGATTTTAATTGCAATGTTATGTCGTTTGAAAATATGTAATTGGAAAAAGATAAAAAAAACTGCGCAGGAGGATCTTCGACCATTAGTAAACAGCTCTTTGGTTAGATAAGGTTTTGCTGTAAAGAAATACTAAAAAATTAATTACCTAAGTTAAGCATTTTTCGGAAAATAAAATGCAGAGCGAAGACCACCGATCGAGATTTATTTATTATCAGTTCTTATGTCCGATTCTTTCGTTTCTCAATGTTGTTGCACCGTAACCAGATTTCACAAAGTTGACAACATTTTATACGGACGGAATTTTAATCAGGCCCTCAGACAGCTTTCTTTAACCTTATATGATAAACGTTTTAATTTATGCATACTTAGATACTTGTACTTGATTTCTTAAAAATTTTGTTACTATTTATGTTATAATTGTTATAGATTCCGTTACGGATTTCCATGATTTGTTTTTTCTCTAAATATGAATACACATTAAAAGTGAATAAGAATTAATCTTTTCTATTTTTTGTTAAAAATTTTTATTTCTCACTTTTTAGTCATTTATCACCACGTAACATACACGTACTATACTGTCATAGTATATTATACGGCAATTGTAGCCAAAAAACTACCGATACTTACACAAAAACCGAAAGTGTGCCTGTAAAATTTGAAGAGTTCCTTAAATTTTCCCAGGATATCATCATCAGATCCTAACATGATGACAATGAGACCACCTTGGAAGTGTACCCTTTCTAATAAAAAAAGAATTATCAAAATCGGACAACTCTGTAAAAAGTTATGCGTGGTCATACATAAAAAAAAAAAATATACGTGTCGAATTAAGAACCTCCTCCGTTTTTTTTCGTGGGTTAAAAAATGGTTATTTGGTTGTATGCAGTAGAATCTGTGCGAGTGGTATACCAGCAAAATCTCTCTACAACCTGCAGGAAGACCGTGGCCTAATTAGAACTGCAGTAAGCTCTATTCAAGAACAAGTGTCTAAAGTCCATGTTTTAGAAGTGATAATTTCATTAATGGTTAGGTAACAATGTTTGGTTTTGTAACGATGACTGTCAATTGTCATGATACTCACCGGGACTGACTGAAAATTTCGTACTACACAGCCCGACCCAGGAATTGAATTCAGGACCTCGTAATCCGAAGCCAAATAGGCAGCTATATAATAATTTAGTCTATAATAATAAGTCAATTAATCACCCAGCCTACCATCATTACAGAAGCGTGGTGGGTAAAGCTTCGTAGGCACGTCTAGCAAATGCTATTAATTATAAATTATTTTTATCCGATGTGAAAAATATTAACAATAAAGTAAACCTACTGTACGGTAGGTACGAAAATTATATGAAAAAAAAACAGAATAATTATAATAACTAACTAATTAACGTACACTTAAGAAAATACTGATGGAATGGTAGCATTTAATTGGTTATTAAAATTTTTAATTTAAGTATATTTTTATAAATATTAATTTATATTAATAAAATAATTGATTTTGATTTTATAAATTTATATTTTAAATTTATAATAAATATATTAATTTATAAATATATTAATTTTTAATTTAAAATTAATATATTTAATAATTATATTTAATAGACGGATGTTGAACGCTGCCGAACGCAAAGGCCGATTGTGCTTCTTTGTCACTCGTTCCGCGCTCTCGCTTGCACTTCAAGCCTTACATGGAACGCCTCAAAGCGTGGTAACGACGCATAACGTCATGTTTTTTCGTGCGTGCAGCCGGCTCTATCGAATTACAAGACGTTGTCACGAAAACAGAATAATTATAATAACTAACTAATAAACTTAACTATAAGCATAATTCTAAATTTTGCCCTTTTGGTAGGGTGCAGGCAGCATTTCCGCGCTGAATTACGATAGATATTCATTGCGCGAGAAAGCTGCCTGCCCGAGGGTCGCCTGTTGCCTCCCTGAGGCGCCTACTCAATTCCTTATGAAGCACCTGAGCGCTTTTGCCCCATGGACCCAGTGTCTCGACTCCAAATGGAAAGAACTCATACTGAGTGCCGAAACAACTGTATTTTAATGTCTTTTGATGCTCTCGGGCGTCCGCCGCCGCTCCGGCACGTCCAGAGGTCGAATGAACATAGGACGCCGCTAAGGTATCGGCACATGTCACATTATCCAATTGTGTATGTATCTAATGCATATTTAATGTAAATAATGTTCGGATATCAGAAACCAATTAGAATGTAACTGTTTTCCAAATTATTCTCATTTTTGGTTTACATTAAGATGTTTTTAATTATATTTCGAGTATTTGACGTATATTAATTAGTAAAATTTTCAAAAACCTCTGACTTCTCTCTCCTCGAATGGATTGTTGGCTTATTGTTTAGTATATGTGGTTTTGGATCATGAAAGCTAGGGTCCAGACCTAGGGCAATGGAATATAGATCTTAACAGCAGTTTACGATTAAAAAATTTCAGTCTTGATCCACGTCTCTAGAAGATCATTATTCCCGTTAATCCTCATTAATAAATTTCAATAGTTGATAAATTATTATCGTTACAATCTTAACCCGCTAATCTGTATTAGAACAACGTGGTGTGTTTACACTTCATCCTCCTCCTATAAGGAGGGACGCTAATTCTGTAATGGACCAAGAGATCTCTCTCGACTTGATCCACGTGAAAATAATAAATAAATTTGAATCCAAAAAGCTACAGACACTTACACAAAAACCGAAATCACTGCAAGTGTGGCTATAAAATATGAAGAGTTCCTTCAATTTTCCAAGAGTATCATCATCAGACCCTAACATGATGACAATGGGACGACCTTGGAAGTGTGCCCTTTCTAATAAAAATAGAATTATCAAAATCGGACAACTCTGTAAAAAGTTATGCGTGGTCATACATAAAAAAAAATATATACGTGTCAAATTGAGAACCTCCTCCGCTTTTTTTCGTTAGTTAAAAATGTACTCGTATGTAATATAATCGTATGTAAAATAAGTGTTAATATCAACATTTATTTTATCTCGAGAACGGCTGGACCAATTTTGATTATCTTTGATGTGTTAGATTCATCTTTATCCCGGATAGCAGAACATTAATGATTGGTGACTATACTAAATATTACTCAATCGCAGCTCAATGACTGAACATACCTGAATGAAATTTGAAACAAAGATATGGTCTATCGACGTCATAGGGATCGTGGCCTAGCCGAAAGACGCTCTATCCTAAAGCCAAACACGATTGAGAGTCCTTGTCAACATACAAATTTAAAATGAAGGTAGAAAATGCAAACACATTTTATGCCTAATAAATTTAAAATTATGTTTTGTTATTTTAAAAAATCTTATTTAAAAGATATTGAATATATTAATAAGTCATTAACTAGTTAATTAAAAAAAATAGGTGTAAAATGACTAGTGATTTCTACCTTCATTTTTAATTTGTTTGTTGACAAGCATTGTCGATCGAGTTTGGCTTTAGTATAGGTAAGTGCCCGGATTGCCAGAGAGGCGCGGGTTCTAATCCCGACGGTTCCGCAATTTTTGATATCATGTTTATTCATATATAATATATGTAATATTATGTTATAGTCTAGTATCATATATACTGTATACTGCACAGTATAGTTTAGTTTACTAACCTACAATGTGGGTACTTTTCATCATAATATTTTGCACGAACGTAGTCTACACGGGAGAAACTGCAGGGAACTAGTATTTCTATATTTTGAGGCATATTTAGAAATGATGTCACGATACTTAGGCCATGCAGTTATTATTCTAACACTAGACCATTAGTGCAATAACCATAAACCTTTTATTATAATAATAATTCTACAACTATTTTGTAATATTGTGTATTCTATGCTATTACGTAGGATGTAGTTGATGTAAGGAAAAAAACAAACAGCACGAAAGTTTGAAATGCGTGCCATTTTGACGGCCTCCGTGGCTCAGTATGAACGGTGGATTTATTAGACGGAGGTCCTGGGTTCGATTCGCGGCAGGGCATGTTACGATTTTAAATTGGTTCTGGTCTGACTCCTTAATCGTTTCTCAGCTAATTCCGCGGGGAATATAACCTGGCATCTACTAACAATTCCAGCTTGGCAGTAACACGTTTTTATCACAAACTAGCGGAAGCTCGCGGTTTTACACGCGTACTTCTCGATGCCTTGGGAATATCAGAATATAAATTACCGTATGTTATTTTTTCGTATTGTAATAATTAACTCATCAGTCTAGTCTATATACTTATTATATATAATACTTTTTTTTACAATCCAACTTGTTTCAGAGATTAGCGGAAACAAATAGACAGATATAAAAATTGTAAAAAATATTTTTTCATGTAAATATAAGTAGGTACCATATTATATCTGTGTCAATAATCTCATTTGCACAAATTAGACTTTGGTTTGGATCCAGCAATATTTTAAAATTTGAAAGATTTAAAAAAAAAAGGTTGCTTGCTCTAGTCAGCCGCAACTTTAAGGTTGTGAAGTATAAACATCTTATTGTTAATTACTTACAATCAACTCAACCATTTCTTTTTCAATCCTTTATATAATTTCCTTTAAAATGAAGAAAAATTATTAAAAAGACATACCTAATTGCCATTTTTTCACTAAATTAATCATACAACTTATTTTTGATAAGCAAACTATCACTAATCCATTGCATAGCTACTGCCTCAAAATGCATTTAAAATTACTTTTCCCAAAAATAAAAACAAATAGCCGCGGAATCGAGTAAGTCCAGTGAAATGTTAGTCCATTGAAATGTTACATTTTTTAGGCCTTACCTTGCGTTTTTAAGAGGACGCAATTTTATTTTTTGGATGTGTAGAAAATACCCAAGTGACCATGAGGGAACAAAAGAATAGCTGCCTGCTATTGTTATTATGATTCCTAACCTCTCTTAATAATAGTTTAAGAGATATACCGTAAAAACCATTTTAACCCCTATTTTCAAGATGGCGGCCGTGGGACAAGGGTGGTGACCCCACAAACTTAGTTTTAACTTAACACTGACCCCCCCTACACATCAGAAAAATAAAATTGCGTCCTCTAAAAAACACAACCCCAAATGTAACTTTTCAATGGTATAATAAGCTCTCTGGATATAAGTTACCTAGGTACTGTCACATGGCGATTAAAATTATTTTGTTTTTTGTTTGAGTAGTTTTGTATAACACAAAGATTTCGTTGCTTCATAGCAGGCAAAAAATTTACAAGGTTAAATTTTGTACTATTGCATAAACAACGTCTAGATCCGTTACTTAAGTAAAAACATGCATCCTATTCCCAAGTTGCATTAATACTTGGTAACTTTAAATTGACTATACTTGATCACGCCAAAAATTTATTAAATGTAAAATATTGTACCAAACCAAGCAACTTCAAAGTCGAAAACTTTAAATAATATATATTTCGTTTTATATATACATATACAGAATATGCTAGACTTTAGAATAGACTTTAATATATTATTTATATTACTGCTTCTGCGTCCTAGGCTGTGGGTTCGATTCCTACATCTGGAAAATGTTTGTAAGTATTTATGTATAATATATATAAAAATATTCATCAGTTATCATAGTACCCATAACACAAGCTACCTAAGCTTACTTTGGGGCTATATAGCGATGTGTGTAATTGTCCTATAATATTTATTTATTTATTTAATATAATGTATACTAGAGATCGCCCGCGGTTTCGCCGACATAGTTCTAATTTCCGTGAAAATTTTGAGATAAAACGTAGCCTATAAATGTTAATCCGGGGTATTAGCTAACTCCATACCAAAATTAAAACCGCTTTAACCGTTTAGTCATTATGAATTAACAAACTTAGACACTCACACACACAAACTTTACGTTTTTATAATAGTAGTATGATACGAGGGTCCTAAATACCCGCGGTCTGAGGAAAAAATCTCTCGAGAAACGTATACAGCTATACTAAAGCCAAACTCGATTGAGAATGCTTGTCAACAAACAAATTAAAAATGAAGGTAGAAATCACTAGTCATTTCACACCTATTTTTTTTCATTAACTAGTTAATGACAAATTCATGACATTAAATTAGATTAGTAAGCTTGAAACTAATTTATATATTCAATATCTTTTAAATAAGATTTTATAAAAAAACAGAACATAATTTTCAATTTATTAGGCATAAAATGTGTTGCATTTTCTACCTTCATTTTTAATTTGTTTGTTGACAAGCATTCTCAATCGAGTTTGGCTTTAGAATAGATTTACTTTTATTTTTTCCATCTCACAGTAATACATAAAATTAAAGATACCCAGTTAGTTACATTTTGAAATTCTGTCTCTTTTGTTTCATAAATTCAATCATTTACATTATAATAGGATTCTAAACGATTGCGTATCTATAACAAAACCTTGAACTTATTAAGATAAATGCTCGTGATTTGGCACAAAAATCTGTGTTTAACAAACTGCGATATCCATGACCCCGTGGGGCCGTGTACAAAACAGCTGTTGATAATGAAACATTTCCTCACCTCGCGTGAAAATCATTATAATGCACTATATCCAGTCTAAAAAGGCCGTCTGTCACAACCGCGGCCTCTAGAAAACAGCACACCGAGACAAAAATCACAATCGATTGATACATTTTATTATGAACGAGTTATTGGTTCGGCTTCAATTATTATAACTATTATCACATGGTCCGTTATCGTAATAAAATACGTAACCGCGTTTGCGTCGACTCTAACTGAGTTATTAAGTACTACTAAATAGTAAACAGAGCGCCTGTGAGGTTGCAAGCAGCGACATTGATAGGTTATTGTTCGATCACACCTAAGACAGGTGCATTGTCTGAATATTTTTGATAGTTAATTGACGGATCTAGTAGATAGCGCACGTGATGAAAACTAGAGAGAACAATAGTAGGAGCCATCGCCTATAAACAGCCTACCTCGTTTTTCCAGCTGTTCTTGTGTTAAAAATCTCGGTCGAACAAATAAACATCGATCATCTTTTTCTGCCAGGAAATTCTCTGTGTACATTCTTAGTCGAGTTTGGAAGTTGGAGATCATGTTTGAGCTTTGAAAAGAACATTAAGCTGTCGGACTCGGTCACTATCATTAACATCTGATAGTGGTCGTTATAGAATCAAATCATTATCACCCTAAGTTCGTCAATCTATTGTTACGAGCTAGGGGTCGGGGATTGCAAGAACAACCACACAACAGGGAGAACTAGACGTTTATTAACCAATAGTTTGGTGTACAAGATTTCATGCAGCACGCTGTGACGCCGTCGTTTCACGATTCTAATCCTGAAGGAACCCATCACGGCGGCGACGATGATCTGCCTCGGCACCTCACGGCCACACACCCCAACCACACTGGGGGACCACTACAGATCCATCATCCTTACACGTACTCTCTCAGGGAACATCTCCCTACATTCCTTCAACCGTCTTGACTCAACGACAGCTCGCTTTGAACTCACTGAATCTAGTCTTTGTTCTGCAGACGAAATAAACTTGAATTGTTCCATTTTTTTAACTTATTCCTTTTTTAACTTTCATTTACTTTTAACCCAAATGAGGTTTCCAACTGTAAACTCTTTTACTTCGTAATTCCTCCGAGGGGTTATTCGTAACACTATATTTGAGCAGAGTGATAGTATCAAGCTCCGTATCCTATAAGGAGGAATGTCTGTCCTCCGACGCATATTTCTATCTGTCTATTTGCAATAAACTGAAAGACAACTTAAAGGATTTTCTTGCTCTTTTTGCCAATTGACACGATTATGACGTCGGACCCGGTCACTATCATTAACAACTGTTAGTGATTGTTGCAGAATCAAAACATTGTCACCCTAAGACCGCCAATCCGCATTGGAGCAGATTGATGGGGTTAAGTTCCATATCTTGTAAGGAGTGAGCCCTGGCCTTGTAGTGGGCCATTAATAGGCTTATAATTATGATGATGATACTGATGATGATGACTTTGAAGATAATAATAAATAAAGCAGATTTATGTTAAGAATCTGTGTAATACCTTCATTTTTTTTTCTCCTACAAAATGCAACAGACGACGGAAAAAGGAAAACTAAATAAAAATGTCTCAATGCTTTGTTCCTCTTATAGAAACCTGTGCTATTGTGTACAAAATAATAATTAAGTATTTTTGTAACAACCTTTCCGGTAGAGTTTTTTATAAATCTTTAAGATGACGATTGATTGCGATCTCATCTGATGTTAGATAAGTTATGTAAAAGAATAAAAAAGTAATAACCAAAGTAACTGACATTTTTTTTTATCGACTACAATTTGGCCCTTGAGTGCTATCACACCTGATGTTAAGTGATGATGCAGTCTAAGATGGAAGCGGGCTAACATGTTAGGAGTAGGATAAAATCCACACCCCTTTCGGTTTCTACACGACATCGTACCGGAACGCTAAATCGCTTGGAGGTACGTCTTTGTCGGTAGGGTGGTAACTGTCCCGCCGGGAATGCCTCCCAGGACCACCATGTACAAATTAACGAACATATCACTGCGCCGTGGAATCGAACTCAGGACCTAAGTCTTATAAAGAATACAACGAGAATACCACTGCGCCATTATATACGTAGGTCATCAAAGACGACATAGCTCAGAGAGTCGCAGAACTGAAGTGGCAATGGGCAGGGCATATGGTTTGAAGAGTTGATAAACTTTGGGGCGCATGGTGCTGGCGACTCCGTACCAAACGCCGCAGTGATGGTCGCCTTGTTGTTGTTGGTTGGTCCTCTAGGTGGACTGACGTCATCAAACATGTCGCAGCAAGCCGCTCGCCACCGGCGGCTCAAGACCGTTATGTTTGGAAGTCCCTAAAAAGGTCTACATCCAGCAATGGACAATCTGTTAATGACGATGATGAAAATAAATTTAATTTAAATATTTATTAGATTGATTTAATAGTAGATAATTAGGTAGTAGAACTTTTAGTGAACTAACATGTCCAGGTAAATACTACCACAGTGCTCAATTCTGCGCCCAAGCAGCATTGCTGTTCACCCGAAGAAGATGGTTGCCGCTGTAATTACAGGCAGGCTTATCAGTGATTATCACCTACGCCTCAGACTAATAGACACAAAGCGGCACTTTGAAAAAATGTTATGTTTAGACTATGGTTTCCCACTTAATCCACAGAATAGGTGGCCATCTGCTTTCCGCAGAACCGCGTGATTTAAAGCAACATAAGTTAATCACTGGATCAACGGGCAATTAACGGTAGGTGTAGTTAAAAACTTGATAATTTAAGTAATTGTGAAGCAATACAGGTTTATTGTTCTTTATTAATTAAAGCACAAGGTTATTTTATGATAGGTGTCTGAATTTATTTTTTACATCCAAAGAACGTAGTAAAAAATAATGTGAACAAAATCAAACATTAAATCGAAACATTTATTTACATTTTTATGTAGATACCTATTTATGATTTGTTACTTACGAAAAACCAGTTTAATTTTAATATAATTACCCACTTCCGTAATCGTATTGTAAATAAGTACCTATAGATATATAATATTTCCTTTCAAAATTAATATTAGCCCTCTTTTAATTTAATGAGCAGTATAGAACTCCCTTTCCACGTAAGCGAAAAGTCTGTGATAAGTATTATGTGTCCAACAAAGATCGCATCCGAGACCTCTCAAATTTATATCTTCCCCCTTGGAGCCATTTAGCAAGACCCAGAACTCGAAACTAGGATCTCGTGATCTACGCTCACATAGGAAGAAGTAGAGGATGTGAGTGTCAGCTGCATACCTCATCTCCTATAGGAGGGAGGCTAGTAATGGTAGACGGCCGAGCGGCGCAGTGGGTAGTAACCCTGCCTCTGCGTCCTAGGCTGTGGATTCAATTCCCACGTCTGGAAAAATGTTTGTGTGATGAGCATGGATATTTTCCAGTGTCTGGGTGTTTATCTATATATTATAAGTATTTATGTATAATATATATAAAATATTCATCAGTTATAGCACCCATAACACAAGCTACCTACGAGTACGTTTACTTTGGGGCTATATAGCGATATGTGTAATGGTCCTATATTTATTTATTTATTTAATGGTGATGATAATGACTGTGAATGACTCTAATCAAACTCCCAGGACACAAAAGTCCTGTAGCCAATTATAATAAAAATGTTCCTATTAACCACTTGACCATAGAGGCAGTAAAGTGAATACAAAAAACAAAGACATGAAAATAAAGGTAGGTGGTATGTACAGTAGGTACGTGAGATTAATACGGACGTTATAATTATTATCTGCTTATGATTCATACACATATTACATATGTTATTATGATATATTTGTTTTTTTTACTACAATTATCACATTTACATAAAAAATATACCTCTATCAGGCACGTCCTGCGTGAGATTCCTGTAGGCCTTCATCGACGATGGGTCGAAAGTGAGAACTATCAATTTACCTGGATACCTACCATGAACTATAATAGCGACTCAACTGTAGACCAAGCTGGTCTACAGATTGATTGATTGATTGCGAATAAAGGCTAAACTCTATAGTACTGTACTATAGAGTTTAGCCTTTATTCGCAATCAATAAATGAGTTAATGAGCAAGTGCAAAAAATGTTTTAGTAAACAAGAAAACTCTTGTTTTCTAGCGAAGGGGGGGGGGTTGGTCATGGGGGTCATGAAACTGGAACCGCGCTTGTAACACTTAATATGGAAAGGAAGTACATTTCTTTTGTTGAATAGTTATATTCATACCTCGCAAAATAATGAAGGTATAGTTTATATTGCATTTGTTCATAAGAATGAAAAATTTTGTAAAAGGTGTTGTATTTACTGTAAAAAACGAAAAAACCCATGACTTGGGTATTTACCCGATAAATACCGGGTTTTTACCTTTTGGGTATTTACCCGTCCCCCATCTCTAAGACCAACTAACACTTAATAAACTGACCAGTGTGGCTAGTGTAAGATTTCACCGCGTCGATATCGACAACGGTAAACGCAAATTTTATACGACACTGACACTTCAATTCCATATAAAATTTGCCTTTCCGCGAATGTGAAGTTTTCGATTTGTTTTGGTGAAAGCTCACACTAGGCACTCAGCTGACGTTATTATGTAATAATAACCTAAACTGCAATTCAGTTTCGATCTACAGTTGAGTCGCTATTATAGTTGATGGTAGATATGCAGACACTACAAGTAACTCTATTATTCTACTTACACGAGAAAAGTCTCTTGACGCATCCCAAACCTTACTGGAACAATGGTTTAGCGATTAGATGGATATGAAACAAACAAACATTCACACATTTGTAGATATGACACTTATTATTATACAAGCCTTGCCTAAAGGAAAGAAAAACTAAATAATGATTATACCTTTCTGCAAGTTGTGAAATAATTCTGAGTTTTTCTATCTTAGCCCGTAGTCAGGATGTTGGTGGTGGAACAACCCCGTGCCTCGGAAACCATGGAACGACGATCATGGCCACTATCATTAACATCTGATAGTGATCGTTAAATAAATTTTCATTATCACCCTTAGCCCGCCATCATTACTGTGTCATGTCTGGGCACAGTTGGCAGTGCATTTACCGGCACATGAGAAACGCCTAGGAACCTAACCTTAGATTGATTGGATTGATTGACACTGCGGCATTTTGTAGGTCGCATACCTTGCGAACTATTTATTGTTCTTTTTATAAACAATGACTTTCTTGACCCGTCATCATTACTAGTTATTTTTAAGCAATAATTTATTTTGAGCCAGTAGAAGCAAATGCTTTTTTTAAATATCTATTCTATTCGGTGACATTTTATCATCTTGACGGACACCTCCTCCGCGGGTCCACGAGAATTAGAAGAAATGATACAAGAGTTACATAGCGCATTTTTGAAAGGTCGGTCGTTTCGGTCTGCAAATGAACTTAGAAAAAACCAATTACATGACTACAGAAACAGCAGCCACTACTAGGATTGTAGTAGACGGTGAAATCATCGAGCAAGTTGACAAATATATCTACCTAGGCCAAGAAATGAAGATGGGCGGGGGGAACCAAGCCAACGAAATCCAAAGGCGAATTAGACTGGGTTGGGTTACCTTCTCCAAATTAGATTTTGCCTTCACAATGAATATCACTTGTCACCGAAAAGCACGTATATTTAATCAGCGTGTCTTGCCAGTCTTAACCTATGGAGCTGAAACTTGGGTTACCACTATAGATATTCTCCACAAACTTAGTGTAGCCCAAAGGGCGATGGAAAAGAAACTGGTAGGAGTGACTCTCAGGAACAAGAAGACAAATAAGTGGCTCAGAAAACAGAGCAACGTCTCTGATACCGTGCAACGATTGGCAAATCTAAAATGGCAGTTGGCGGGACATGTAGCCCGAAAAACGGATTCGTGGTGCAAGACCGTCTTAGAATGGCGCCCGTGGGACCGCAAACGGCTAGTGGGAAGACCACAAGAGAGGTGGAAATATGACATCATTAAAGTAGCTGGCAATAACTGGATTCTGACAGCCCAAAATAGGAAGAAATGGAAGAAAATGGTAGAAAATGGCTAACGAAGAAGAAGAAGAGAAGATCTACTCTATTCATAGCTAACTACACAGGCATAGAGGATTAATAAAACATTTTTGACGACTTCCGTGGCGGAGAGGTGTGCACCGAGATTTATTGTTGGAGGTTCTCGGTTCAATTCCCGATTAAGCCGCGACAGATTTTCTTAATTGGTCCAGGTCGATGGGAAGCTACAGGGGTGGGTAATTTCCACTCTAACGTGTTTCCAAGCGATTTAGCGTTCCGATACGATGTCGTGTAGAAAGCGAAAAGGGTATAAATGTTATCCTACTCGTAACAAGTATGCTTCCATCTTTCCATCTTAGAAAGCACCATCACTTATTTTACTTTACTACAAACTTTTAGAAAATAATAATAAAGTTTCAAATAAATAAAAATTTATTTATAAACACAAACATTGTACTATAAAAATAAAAAACAGCCTATTGATATGCATGTTAAACACTTTAGTCTAATAGTCAATAACGATTCGACCGTCCGTAGATACGTCAATAGGTGAATGCTTCTCGATGTATATTTCTAGAACCTTCTGATCACGACCGACAGCCTCGACGTTCTTCTTTCCTTCTTTGAACATCTAGAACAAAACAGAGATTTAACTGCTTAGCATTTTTCTGACGATCTCTACAGTTGTACTGTTTATATCAGAGATTCTGAATTCAATTCGTAATCAAAGTAGAATTTTTAAGCTATTGCATAGCTTTTGTCGCGGGCCTTGAGCGTGGAGACCGAATACAGAAATTCCGTAACAAAAAAAACCTAACACCCCCTGAGTATCAAAAACAATATAAAAAGCACAATTTCGGCATCGACGTCATCGGAGAACGTAGCCTAGCGGTAATACGCTCTAAGTGCCCGGAAAGCCAGAGAGTCGCGGGTTCGGTTCCGCAATTTTTTTTTTCAAGCGTGATATTTCGAAAAGTCATTTTTTTTAAATTAATGACTTTTTGCAATATCACGCTTAAAAAAAAATTGCGGAACCGACGGGATTCGAACCCGCGTCTCTCTGGCAATCTTGGCACTTAGAGCGCCTTACCGCTAGGCCACGTTCCAGACGACGTCGGTAGGTAAACATAAGTTGATAAAAAATGCTATGCAATAGCTTTACCACGGTAGTCTCCGAGTGCCACACGTCTTTTTTTAATAGCACGTCTAGTTTTTAACTAAACTCGACAGTGCTAGTTTTAACGTCGTCTCTATATTTCTCTATCTAAGTTGAATTTCGTTACAGAATTGATAGGATTGTCTGGTTTAGTTGATTGTAAGCTTCGACCGTGACTAGTAACTAGTAAGTAACTTACTTGTAACTTGAAAAAAACCCCGACAATTGTAATCCGCGATATTTTAGCAACATTAATCTAGGATTTGAAACTTTTCATAGTGTATACTATTCTACAAATCAAACATTTTTATAATCATGATACCCATATTATGAGAGTTGTGAAAAAATATATGTAATCCGCCATTTTGTTGCGGTGGCCATTTTGGACCAATTTTCATCAATCATTACCGTAAGGAAACTGGCCCTCAAACAAAAAAAACTTATCGAAATTGATTCATCCGCAGCTAACGCTATGATGCCACAGACAGACACACAGCCACACGCGCACGCATGCTAATATTTACTCACATGCACGCTGGTCCTGGTCTGGGAGGCTTTGGCCGTGGCTAGTTACCACTCTGAAGACAAAGACGTACAGCCAAGCGATTTAGCGTTCAGGTACGTTTTGTTTCCAAAACCGAAACGGGTATGGATTTTCATTTACCCCTAAAAATTAGACTGCTTCCATCTTACATTACATCAATGCTTACCATCAGGTATGATTGCAGGCAAGGGATAACTTGTAATAAATGAATAATAATAAAAAAAAATTTAAATAAAAATAGAACCGACCCAAAACGCACTAAAAAGTAAAAAAATAACTGTGTCATTTAGTTGTTTTAATTTACTAAAGCATATCTAGGAGTCGGTGCCAGCCAAGGTTTTTACTTTAAGGATGTTACCTAGAACCCACAAACTGCTTTCTACGTTAAATAAATGTTCCTTAAACTTGCTGGCGCCGACTTCATAGATATGCTTAAATAAATTAAAATAAATTTTTTATTTCTTACTTTTTAGTAATTTATCGCCACGTAACGTACTCGTACTATACTGACATAGTATATTATACGGCACTAGTAGCCAAAAACCTACCGATATCGAGACAAGAACCGAAATCGCTGTAAGCGTGCCTCAAACATTTGAAGAGTTCCTTTAATTTCCCTAGCATATTATCATCAGATCCTAACATGATGACAATGGGACCACATTGGAAGCATGCCCTTTCTAATAAAAAAAGACATATCAAAATCGGACAACACTGTATAAAGTTTTGCGTGGTCATACATAAAATATATATAGGCGGAGTAGTATCATGACAGCCACTCGGCCAAGTTCGGTGGTGACGGGGATGACAGATCGATGCCGATATAAGGCAGCGGTCTGGAGAGACTAGGCTGATTCTCTTCGTGGCGTTCACTGCGACCACATCTCTCAGTCGTAACTCAGATCACGCCAGATTTATTAATCATTATTATTGATAGCTCAATTAGTTAATATTTTATTGAATTGGTTATTATTGGTCGTCGTTGTGATCATTCCTTAGTTAATTTGTCGGATTATTAATCATTGATTGATTGGTTTTTGTAGCAAACAAACATCCCTAAATTTGGATGGTCAGGGAGAATAACTTGAACAGAGGAGGTGAGAATTGACGGCCGTCACTAAGAAGTCTCTTTTAAACCTACACCCGTGTCACAAGTCTCGGGCTCTGTTCGAAGTTATTCTCTCAGCCACGTTCGGAGTTATTCTGTGTTTCTCAATTTAAATATGATTCCAATTTTTGTACCTGCGACATATAAGTGTCCATTTAAGAACCTCCTCCGTTTTTTTTCGTCGGTTAAAAAACATGCACGCACGCAATATCTGGGTGGAACGAAACATGATCATTACACATGGTCTTAAGATGATATGATGAATATTTACCGTAAATCCATCGCCACCGTCAGCCAAATAAGTTGGTGCTATCACATGATAGTAAGCTGAAGGATCCACGGCCACAGTGGACTCGCTGTTGCCGACAAATGCTGACGTCACTCGCTGACCTTCAGGCTGCGACACGTTGTATGTGACTCGGAGACCTATTGACCAAAAACCAATTATATCTCTAATGACATTTAAAGACATACATACATACAAAACGTCATGCATTATTCCTGTGGGGATAGGCAGAGACCACATCCCTCTACTTGCCGGACCTTGCACACTTCTCTTACCTTCTTCCACTCTCATTAATATTTTCATACAAGTTCGTCGGTTTAGGTTACTCTTGACCTGGCCATTATTTAAAATGTCCTAAATTTGGTCCAGGAACATTCGCCTAGGTCTACCCCTTCCAACATTTCCATTCACCCTCGCCTCATAAATCTCTTTTGTTAATCTTCTTTCATCCATTCTCTCTACATTCCCAAACCATTTAAGCATCCCTTTCTTTATTTTAGCCACTATATCTTTTTTTACTCCACACTTTTCTCTTAAAACATTATTTTTATTAATTAGTTAATAGCTAGTAAGTTAAGTAGTAGCTGTACACTAATTACATGTATTACTAGTGCTAATTACATGTGCATTTCATCAAAAGGCTTATATGTCGTAGAACAAGAACAGCAATAAAACAGGGCAGACCTGAAACTTGCAGCACATAGGGACCTTTGAAAGGGTCCATGGCCCAAGCGCTGGAGACACTTCTCTCGAGTGCCAGGAGCACGTCTTTGCCCTGTAGCTCGAACACTTCGACCCGATCGTTGAAAGGCAACAATTCGAAAACTACGCCTTTGGTTATTTCTATAAAAAAAAAACAAAGCACATTTTATACATTGGCCATTTTATTAAAACAATGAACATAAAATAGGAATGTGACTGTGGGCGATGTCCATATTCCTGGAAAAAAAAGTTTTCCAGGAATGTGAACCGGACCGGAGATGGTATTTCTAATGAAGATGTTGATTGTACTTTAAATCAACATCCTCAGCAGACGTTGATTTTACAATGTTCAACTGTGAATTCGATTCACTCTTAAACCGGAGATGTTATTTCTATCAGCCTATTAACGGCCTTCTACAAGGCTAGGCCTTCTTCCTTATAGGAGAGGGGATATGGAGCGTACACCCACCATGCTGCTCCATTGCGGGCTTAGGTTGATAAGCGATTTCTAGCTCGAGCTAAGCTATACAAAGCTATCAATAACAAAGATATACTCACGTCCACTAGGTATAGACGACTTTATGTTGCCGCGTTGAATAAATGATATGTAATGGAACTCCGGTTTTAACGTCTTTGCCTGAAATGAAAAAGATGAATTAGGAATTCCTAACCAAAAGATCACAATTGTAAATATACAAAATATCGATTATTTTATAAATGTTTTACAATAAGCCTTTTTACTGTTGGATATCCGAATAAAAGTATGCTGGAAGCAATTAATCTATTTCCTTTTAGGTTACACTCTTTACGCATTTTTAAATCTTTATTGTTGCACTGGGTTCTAGCCATATAAATCGTTTTTATTGTATTTTTATCAAAAATGGGCTCTAAAAGGCTAATATCCAGAGTCTTAAGCCTGTTTAAAAATGTATTAATAAGCTATGTGTCTGTCATGTCAGGTGACAACTATACGGAATAGACGAAAAACGTTAGGCTGTTGCCGAGTTGAATAAATGAATTTGTATTAAAAAGTAAAGAAAATGCAATAAATTATGCATAATGCATTGCTGACAATATGATTTTAAAAGTTTATAAATTGTCGACATTTCCTTTCAAAACAATATTCAGGAATACGGTTTTTTAATTTAATGTAAGCAAGTATTACTTTGCGGAAATAATACATTTTGACGACCTTCGTGGCGCAGTGGTATACGCAGTGGATTTATACCGATCTGGATTCGATTTAGATTTTCTAAATTGGTGGGAGGCCTCGGCCGTGGCTACTTACCATCCTACTGACAAAGACGTACCACTAAGCGATTTAGCGTTGCAGTACGATATCGTGTAGAAATCGAAAAGGGTGTAGATTTCATTAATAGCAAATAAGTTAATTTTTCTTTTAAAGCTTTCATCTTAGATTGCATCATCACTTAACATCAGCTGTGATAGCAGTCAAAGGCTAACTTGTAAAGAATAAAAAAAAGTAGTTAACAATTTATTTTTTTTACTATTTTCCGCGACAATCCATGAATCCGAGCGAAAAAATCACCCAGATCCAATTGAAAGCCTCTGCATACGATTCACTCTTAAACCGGAGATGTTATTTCTACTCAAGATGTTGATTGTACTTCAAATCAACATCCTCAGCAGATGTTGATTCTACAATGTTCAACTGTGAATTCGATTCACTCTTAAACCGGAGATGTTATTTCTACTAAAGATGTTACTTTAAATCAACATCCTCAGCAGATGTTGATTCTACAATGTTCAACTGTGAATTCGATTCACTCTTAAACCGGAGATGTTATTTCTACTCAAGATGTTGATTCTACTTTAAATCAACATCCTCAGCAGATGTTGATTCTACAATATTCAACTGTGAATTCGATTCACTCTTAAACCGGAGATGTTATTTCTACTCAAGATGTTGATTGTACTTTAAATCAACATCCTCAGCAGATGTTGATTCTACAATGTTCAACTGTGAATTCGATTCACTCTTAAACCGGAGATGTTATTTCTACTCAAGATGTTGATTGTACTTCAAATCAACATCCTCAACAGATGTTGATTCTACAATGTTCAACTGTGGATTCGATTCGTCAGTTTTTGGTTTAAAAAAGCAAAATAAATAAATTATTTGCTGTTTCAAGTACCTACCCCTATATTCAAGAGTATCACGTTTCTAACGCGATTTAAAAATTGTAGTTATAGCCAGCTACCCTATGGAGGCAGCTCGAATTTCTTACTGGAAAAGTGTGGGTACTTACATATTCGGTCAATGCGTCCACCAACAGATCGCCAAGAGCGCACTCCCCAAACACACAGTCCTCGAACTGCAGCGTCGTCTTACTCTCGCCTATCACTTGTTGTTCAGCACTGTGGACTAAAGCTGCATATGGCGCCAGCCTTGCTTTAATGTCCGAATCTAAACAATTAATAAAAACGGTATCATAATCATTATCAAAATACGCAATGAATTTGCTATATCAAGTACCCCTATATTCAAGAGTATCAAGTTTCTAACGCGATTTAAAAATTGTAGTTTTAGCCAGCTACCCTATGGAGGCAGCTCGAATTTCTTACTGGAAAAGTGAGGGTACTTACATATTCGGTCAATGCGTCCACCAACAGATCGCCAAGAGCGCACTCCCCAAACACACAGTCCTCGAACTGCAGCGTCGTCTTACTCTCGCCTATCACTTGTTGTTCAGCACTGTGGACTAAAGCTGCATATGGCGCCAGCCTTGCCTTGATGTCTGAATCTAAACAATAAATAAAATTTTTTAACAAAAAATAGTAAAAAATAACTGTGTCATTTAGTTGCTTTCATTTACTTAAGCATATCTATGAAGTCGGTGCCAGCCAAGTTTAAGGAAAATTTATTTTACGTAGTAAAGCAGTTTGTGGGTTCTAGGTAATGTCCTTGAAAGTAGAAACCTTGGCTGGCACCGAATCCTAGATATTGTTAAAAATTATGTTCTATTTTTTGTTAAAATTTTTTATTTCTTACTTTTTAGTGATTTATCGCCACGTAACATACTCGTTCTATACTGTCATAGTATATTATACGGCACTAGTAGCCAAAAAGCTACCGATACCGAGACAAAAACCGAAATCGCTGTAAGCGTGCCTCCAAAAGCGTGCCTCCAAAACTGGAAGAGTTCCTTCAATTTCCCCAGGATATCATCATCAGATCCTAACATGAGGACATTGGGACCACCGTGGATGTATGTTCTTTCTAATAAAAAAAGAATTATCAAAATCGGACAACACTGTAAAAAGTTATGCGTGGTCATACATAAAAAAAAAATATACGTGTCGAATTGAGAACCTCCTCCGTTTTTTTTCGTCGGTTAAAAAAAGTATTACAATCATTATCAACCTACTACAAGCCCACTTCAGTTTCTGTCCTCCCTGAAAATTAATAATTAAAAATTCGTTTATTTCAAATCGGTGGGCTTTATTTGCAAGAACTTTTGCGATTTCAACTCTACCACCGGTACGCAAGTTGCCTCACAAGCACGCTGCTCCAATGCGGTTTGACGGGCTTATGATTATAATGTTTTATTATTTAACGATCACTATTAGGTTTTAACGATAATCCCAGAATCAACGCTTTAACGTGCTCTCCGAGGCACGGGGCTTAATACCGCTATTCTTCCCAATTCCAATTCCGTGCTTTGAATTCACTGAAAAGTTCGTATAAGATTGAAAAACTGAGTATTATTCTAGAATCCGACCTAGTACTCAAACTCAGGACTCCGATCCGAAGCCTAGGCTAACCACTAGGTTTTTTTTTATCGACTACAAGTTGGCCCTTGACTGCTATCACACCTGATGTTAAGTGATGATGCAGTCTAAGATGGAAGCGGGCTAACTTGTTAGGAGTGGGACAAAAATCCACACTCCTTTCGGTTTCTACACGACATCGTACCGGAACGCTAAATCGCTTGGCGATACGTCTTTGTCGGTAGGGTGGTAACTAGCCACGGCGATAGCCTCCCACCAGGCAGACCAAGACAAATTAAGAAAAATCTCAATCTGCCCCGCCGGGAATCGAACCCAGGACCTCCGCCATTTAAATCCACCGCGCATACCACTGCGCCACGGAGGTCGTCATAGAGATATATAAAAGAGGCAGACAACAGAAATGTAGCAAGGGGTCCGCCAACTCGCATTGGAGCAGCGTGGTGGGCTATGTTCCATATACTATAAGGAGGGAGGCCTGGCCCTGTATTGGGCCGTAAATAGGCTGATAATGATGATGATGATGAAAGATAAGTAATGTTGAGATTAAATTATGCAACTAATACCTGAATACTCAAACGCAAAACAAAGGAGATTGGCGAGAGTGGCCTTATAATTTTAAAGCATCGTTCTGATACCAGATTGTGCTAATTAAAACTGCAACTTTATATGATACCTGTATAAAAAAATTGGGATTTGTTAAAGATGGGGATCAGAAGAACAAAAATAATTATAATTGACTGAAAATTAGTCGTCTGCAGTAACCGTAACCGGTTCTTTGGTAGAAGGTAGCACAAGACAGCAGCTCCAGTGTTACCAATTTAGTGGATTTCTTAGTAAATCTGGTAGTTTTAAGTCAAAAGTTTATTTTAGAAGAGATGTTTATTTATATAATAAACCAGTAAAAAAATATCACATAAGTTTTGTAATTATTGTAAAACGTATAACTATGTATTAGTTTTAAAAGTGTATCTATTATAACAGTTACCTACTAGTTATAAAAAATATATGTAAAATACATATCTATCTACAATTATTATTCTCATTATATATTTTATTACAGTGCAAATTGAACATTTTGATTTTTAGGTATGACCTATTTATTCAAATAATTATTATAGAATCGGCTTTATTTTTTCGTTCTATACATATATAGCTTGGCAAAAAGTCGTGAAACGGTACTAAAAAAATATGATAACTGGCAACACCCCTTTTGCGGGTTGTCAACCACGTCAAGTCCGTAGATGTGTCATTTCTTGAAATCGATAATCGTTGTTCGTGTTATTTTCAATGTTATTGTGTTATTGTGCTCAAAATGGACAGAACCGCAATCCGCAGCTCGGCTAGAGAGATCATTTACAAAGTAATTAAGAGATTTTTGGCAGAACTCTAATCCACAAAAATTTCATCCGATTTGAACGAAGTTTACCAAAGGACTGCTGAAATGACTGGTAAAATGTGGTTTAAATAAAGTAATCGTATAGTATATGTGTGGCTTAATTACAATACCCTCTCATAGTATGCTTGTTTGCATGTAAATGTAGATTCCGGAATTAAAGGTTATGTTTATAAAATGCATTTTCCAAATAGCGCGTTTGTATAATTTTGATACTTTTTTGTGGATATTGCATAAATCACAGAAAAAAATTGTGCGGATTATATGATTTCGCTTATGTAACAATGGTAGGTAATAAACCTGTATATACTTAAGTAAATATCTTTTTTTAGGTAAATTCGTCAGTACTATAAGATGAATTGCTCTGGAAGGACAAAGAAATAAAGGTGTTTTCTCCACACCAGGGAAACATAGAACTAGGCGACCTACAAAAGAATTGGACGATTGGACACGTAATGAAAATAGAGAGTGATTATTACCAAAGGGGACAATCTCTGTATAGTGATCTTGACAAAATAATTATAAACCTGCAAGATGAAAGCAATAGTGACACATCCGAAGATAGCCAGCGGTTGATAGCAGCAGATAGATAGTAGCAGCAAGACGTGGCTGAAGGCTTATCTGCCATGGAATATTTAGACGAAAGCATTTTTCATTCTGACTAAATATTTATAGTTGTATGAATACAAATTTTCTAATTAAAATACATTACCATCCTTTAAGAAGTTTCATTAGTTATTTTTCTATCTTAACCAATTTTATTTTGAAAGTGTGTCAGTGAAATCACGTTACTAAAAATTGTATTTAAATCAAAACCGATATCGTCGTACTATATAGAGTGCCCACATGAACGGTTGTGACGCGACCATTATTTTCACGACTTTCTTGTCCAGCTATAACATGATATTTTGGGTTCATGTGGTGCTAGGCTATTGATTAATTAAGTGACATTTAAAAAGGAACTTGTCATATTAATAAACAATATTGTTTAATGTTGGTTGTTGATCATTTTCGGGTTTTAATGTTACATTTTGCGTTGATTTAATATACTCCAAGTGATTTAAACGTTGAAAGTAATTGCCATTTTTGTGATTTCCTCCTAACGATTTGGCTATATACAGGATTTACTGATTATGGCCCTGTCAACCGTTTTTGCCTTTGGACATCTAGTTTCCAGCAATTTGGACTTTGTTAACTATTAAAATGTGTTATTTCAATTGAAACTGCTTCAATAATCTTTTTTTTTTTTTTTTTTTTTTCTGCATATAGTAGGAGGGAAAACAGGCACAAAATCTTGTTATGTGAAGGCACATACGCTCACCACTGGAACAACAAGGTAGTTTAATAAAAAAAATTAAAATCCCTTGATATGCCCTACAGCTTTAATATTATTTATTCTGTAAGAAGTTCAACATTAAAATATTGTTTCAGTTAACATCTGTCGATGAGATAGGTATGTGTTACTTGTTGTTTACTAGCACAAAGAGAGGTATGTCCAATAGAAGATCAGGTATTCCTGTGCCTTCTACAAGCCAGGGAGTCAATATATCTCCAAATTAACAAACAGAGGAAGTTGTAGAAGTTTATACTGATTGTTTTTCTACTAAAGGCCCATTAGTAGAATCTTCTGGACAAATTGTGATGCCTACATTCAGCAACAAAATAAATGAGCTTGCATTATGTCAATATTGTTTTATTTATCTACTCTTGTAATTTTTTTTATAATTTTCAGTGGATCTATACAATTAGTCTTATATTTATGTAGATCTCTTTTTTATACGAAATAAGCTTGCGCTTGATCCCAACCTCTATTGATGGTATGTGTAGATATTGTGGTCTACGATGAAACGCACTCGCTTAGAAAATGCCTATTCACTCTTGTTTTAAAGATACCCAAGTTGTAACAATATTTTCATTTTCTACTCTGCAATGAATTGGTAGTTTGTAACTTCAGAAAAACGAAACGCTAGGAAACTTGTATTTAAGGGATTTACTGTCTCCTTTTTATTTAATTATTGTTAGTTTATAACTACTGTACTTTACAATCAACCTTTTGGCTGAGATATTTACTTAGGCTTATTAATGTATTTAGTAATTTTTCTGTAACTATCTTCCATCTCACATTTAACATGCAGAAGTTATGCATAGTAAACTATTGCCTACCTATAACAAATGCCAGCATAGCGATATATTGGCGATATAAAAACTGTGATATACCTACTTTAATCTTGTACCGCATGTTCACTTAAATATCTAGCTAATATTTACGAGTGTATGTTGAACATATTCCTACGTATTTAATATCCTGATATAATTAAACGGTAACTTCTTCTAGCAGTTCATTTTTGATTAGTAAATATTTGAGGTTATAAGATAAAAGCTTTCATATCTTTTTTCTCCCAACTTTTCAAACCTACTTACCATTTGCTTTTTTCTTAGTTATGTTATGTTTTACAACTGCTAATAAGTTTCTACTTTGAATGCTACCGTTTTCTTCGGGTCCAAAGGTACATACAATCTCGCCATTCTCCTTTGAAAACGTCTCTAGTCAACTTGTTTTGACAGATTTCTATTGCAAAGTAAGTTGAGGCGTATTTTAATTTAATTTGCCAGCTGTAACTACTTTAAGAACTCTTGAAGAATACTTCTAATGACAAATATTAATTAAACTCTAATGGTAATTAAATGTTTACATCTATAGACTATAATATAGGTAAGGATTCTTAATCTGAAATAACAGTCTATACATTACTTCAAATACGGGAATAAGTGGAATACCAAAATTGGAATTATTAAGTACTTCTGTTTCCATGTCTTTTACATTATTCATCTGATAAAATCCTCGAGAATTCTCTGGAGAATAAAATTCAATTTTGTCTCATTTTTTATCCAATAAAATAATCTATTTCAAAGCACCAGTGTGTTCGCCTCGACAAACGTGGCAAAATTACTGTCCCCGTTAAGGCGGAGTTTCTAGGTTTGATTCTCAGCTGGAACAATTAAGATTGGCAGAGGTTTTGGCCGTAACTAGTTACCACCCTGCCGAAGACGCCCGATTTAGCGTTTAGGTACGATGTCTTATGGAAACCGAAAGGGTGTAGATTTCATCCTACTCCTAATAAATTAACCAGCTTCAAACTTAGATTGCATTTAACTTGTCATCATGTGATTGCGGTCAAGGGCTAACTTTGTCTCGTCAAATGAGCCCAACATATATTGTTAAGTAGCTAAATGTTTTTTGTATACTTTCGAACTCCATTACAGATCATTGGTCACTTAAATCCTTACCTTCCGGTTCAGTTCTGTTCAGGAATATCGGTCCACCTTTCCATTTGACGAAATCGCCGCGAAAATCGAAATATACTATGAGGTTTCCCATATATTTGGTAAATGCTGAAGCTTGAACGATCAGGACCTTAGAAATAAGAGATGTTACAAGATATATAACGTTACTAGCTGTATCCGGCAAACATTGTTTTGCCATGTATATTATTTCTAGGAAACATATTTTTTATATAGGGGTTGATCGTGTAGGGGTGAAAATTTTTGATTGTTTATTGTATTTTTAATGCCACATTATAAAAAAAAATTGTCCAAAAATTAAAATACAATGTTAGGGGTGGACAACCCTTATCACTTAGGGGTATGAAAAATAGATATTATCCGATTCTCAGACCTGCTGAATACGCATACAAAATTTGGTAAAAATCGGTAAAGCCGGTTCGTAGGAGTACGGTAACCAACATTGTGGCAGGGAAATTTTATATATTAGATAAATAACTACGAAGACAAAATTAAATGCCAGCGTCCGAGCCAGTGACAGATTTTCATGACCCTGACCTTTTCGGCCTAAAATGTTTTATGCAGCTTAAAAATAGTAAGCGATTCCGACGGTGGGTTGAAGAGAATCCCAAACCCGCCAGAAATTTTCTTTACCAGTCAAGAAATTGAAAATAAAAATAGGTTACTCCTTCGCAGCCCACCATCAGAATCGCTGCTAATTATTAGGCTGCTTAAAAAGTCAAGCATTGTACAAGTTTTGGGCCAGCAGGAATTATCTGTTCCTTATTCATAGATCACAAGCCAGGAAAAAAATTCTATGTACAATCTTAATAATATTTGTAAACTTTGCAGGCATTTGTAAATATACCTTGTGCTTTTTACATGCGGAAGGTTCAACAAAATAGGGGTATGGCCCAGCGACTGCCTCTCCGCTGGGAGCCGGCCCGTTCCAGAGAAGAGAGTGTGAGTGGCCTCCTACTATGATGTCTACAAACTCGCCGCAGTTTTGAGCGATAAGTCTGTCATATAGAAATAAGAAATATTTATTAAGAATCCTTAGGTCCTTAGGTCTTTAGGTCTTCAGTTCCTGTAGACCTAAGGTGCGCACTAAAAGACATCGACAAGAGAAAAAAACATCGTCGCCCAATAGCGGACAGATTAAAAGTACAGCTCTGGGTTCGGTTATGTTACGAGTAAATTGAACTTTACCTAAGATGTGCACTAAGAGACAGAGAGAAAAAACATAGCCGCCCAATAGCGGACAGGTTAAAAGTATAGGTCTGGGTTCGGTTATGTTACGAGTAAATTGAACTTTTCCTCCTTCCGAGAAATTCATAGTTAAAAATCTCAGCCCAAAATATCTCAGCCCGGGATATCGAAAGGGTTACACCATAAAACCATCATTTAGTGCTCCCTTGATTTACGGGAAATTTTCAGGTATATCCATTAAAAAACTAAAATTTTCAATTAACCCCCTTTTTCTCCCCCTAGGGGGGAATTTCCAAAAATCCTTCCAACAAACACACGTGCCAAATTTCAGCGTGGCTGGTGGCTTGAGGAGTACATTAAGCTGTGTCGCGTTCATTATATACGATAGTGATCGTTACAAAATAGAAACATTATCACTCTTACCAACTCTCGCATTGAAGGAGTGGGACTAGGCTACAATTATTTTTCTATAGAGAGAGAGAGAGAGCAGCTGTGTGTGTAGTGTATCATTAAAAATAATAAGCCATAGGTGTAAGGACGAAGGTCTGATTCTGTGGTGAGCCGTCAAAATAGCCTAAAGTCCTAGGTCCAAGTCCGCGTAGAAACTTAAGTTATAGTTTAATAAATATGGTCGGTTTATTATAGTTTAGGTGCTACCATCTGAAACTGCATCGTCACTAACATCAGGTGAGATCGCAGTCAAGAGGAACTTGTCACTGATTAAAAACACTCACTTATCAATCTCAAGGCCGCAATGAGATAGTACTATAATGATATCAACTCCCTTATCGTTAAGTTCTTTCGCTTCCCGTTTGACAGCTTCGAGCGGGTCAGTGAACTCTACATTGCCAGCTGAAGACAAAATCTGAAATAAGAAATAAAGGATTTTTATCATAAAACAAGTACCTACCTAAGTAATTTACGATAGCCCGTGCAAGGAGTAATTCCATAGACAAAACAATAGAATGTATTTATTAACTTTGCCCTTCCCTTGAACATATGGCACTGTGATATATAACTTATAAAAAATGAATAGAGGATTTATCAAAGCCTAGCGGAAACAAATTAAGATATTAACTGTGTCCTTGTCTTCAACACACAAACACGGTAATTCTATTTATCTTAGGTTTCTACCTACTTTACTAAAAGAACATTAAATATTTCGAGTAAATAGATACATACTTAGGTAACCAAAGTTTAAAGAAAGGTCTTTTGGGTACACCTACTGTGTCGCAGGTAGCCGCTGGCCAAAGGCAGCTCAGGATTGTTGCGTTTGGAAGTCCCTATAAACGGCCTATGTCTAGCAGTGGACGTCCATCTATATTGCTCATAAACTAATAGAGTTAGAGAGTGTGTAAGTTGTGCTGGTAATCTTCCTGCGATTTCTTCGGGGGTGAGGGGTACGGGCCTCGAGTACAACTCTTTACCCGGGTCAGTCAGGGGGGAATTTTTCTCTCCCGGTAATTGTTTCAGCCCCTTTCAAGGCTTAGGCTTTTCAGCCTATGGATCCAGATTTGTCAAGTCCAGAATGGTCTCGCGCGGACCGGTATATGGAGTCGTCACTATCCTGTGTCGGGGTGGTGTCTGGTCCAGAGAGGGTGTCCCGAGCGACCTTATCGCAATTAAACGATAAGGTAGCCTTTTATATTCTACTTGTTGTATTATTTTACCTTATATTGTGATGTATAAATAAAGAGTACGAAAATAAAATTCCCGTCTGTATAGACGATCTGAAGCTGATATTATAAAAATGTCAAATGTTATCGGTTTAGATAACAAAGTTAATCTAGAGATGCTATGAGCTAACCGACAGACATTACATGCATTTTTCTTGTTTTCTCTCGCTTATCTAACTATCTTAACTTATCAGACCATTGAGAAATGTCTTTTTGTATTCCTATTCCTAATTTCTGTATGTCTTAGGCAATAGTGTTTTGTGATAATGGATGTACATACGTACTATGAGTTTTTACCTTTATATTATTATGATCGTCATCATCATCATCATTAGCTAACAGAACACTACAGGGCCAGGGCATCGCTCTCTATAGATATGAAGCTTCTACCCACCACGCTACTCCAAAGGGAGTTAGCGGGCTTAATGTGATAATGTGTTGATGATAATACTCGTAGTACTACAAATACCGTAACACAAGCTACTGTGTAATTTTCCTATAATATTTATCATTTGTTTATTTATTTACTATCTAGAAAGCATAATTTCGACACCGACGTCATTGGGAGCGTGGCCTAGCGGTAAGGCGCTCTAAGTGCCCTAATTGTCAAAGAAACGCGGGATCGAATCCCATGGGTTCCGCAATTTTTTTTTCAAGCGTGATATTTCAAAAAGTAATTTTTTTTTACAAGCGTGATATTTGAAAAATTCATTAAAAGTTCTGGTATTTATCGATAGATGGAAAAACTAAAAAGTAACCGTTTAGTTTTTCCATCTATCGATAAATACCAGAACTTTCAATGACTTTTTGAAATATCACGCTTATAAAAAAAATTACTTTTTAGAACCCGCGTCTCTCTGGCAACCCGGGCACTCAGAGCGCCTTACCGCTCGGCTACGGTCCCGAAGACGTCGAAAGGTAAACATAAGTAGATAAAAAATGCTATGCAATAGCTTTACCGCGGCAGTCTCCGAGTGCCACAAGTCAACAACATCAGTGCAACAGTTTTTTATTTATTTATTTACTACCTACCACCTTCTCAACTCCGAGCTTAAAAGTTACTGACTTCGAAGAAAGAAAAACGAAGTATTAATCATAACCCAACCCAGGAATCGAACTCAGCCTTCGAAACCCAGATCGGATTTCGTGATCTATAAGAAACACTATATATATAACCACTAGACCGAAAACGATGCGTTTTCAAGCTTAAAATAATTTGACATTCTTGCCTTAGTATCTTGTGTAATAACTCCAATAATGCCAATCTTTCTCTTCTTTCGCTTAATAACAACGTGTCCTTTATACAATCCTTGCAATACAGGCTCCTTGCTAGTATCCATGTTAGCTGCTAGAACCGGCGCCTTGAGAGCCCTCAGGTATGGAGCCAAACCTTCCGGGCCGTCATCAAATTCGTGGTTGCCGATTGCCTGTAAATATAAATTTGAATGATAAACCTTCACAGTTAAGCGGTATTTTTTACTACAAGTTAGGCCTTTACAAACATACCTAACCGTAATTGATGTTGCAATCTCAAATAACTTGTTGAAAGTAGGATGAAATCCACATCCCTTTGGTACAGTTTCTACACGACATCGTATCGGTAAAAAAATAAAACTGCTACTGAGTGTATTTAGTAAGTAGAGAAAAATTTGTTGAGAAGCAGGGTCACTACACACTCTCTTCTCATCAAATGTTGGAATTCGAGTGCAAGTGGGCTTACTCGTTGGAAGTGGGATGAAATCCACATCCCTACAGTTTCACGACATCGTGAAAAAAATAAAACTGAACAGTCTGTTATTAAGGTCTTGGAAAGACGTTCCTTCCTTCTGCGAGGAAGTGATGAACGCTAAAAGTGGCGCGGTCACGCACGGGTGAATAAGAAAGAAGCTGGACAGCGCAGGCCCGTGCGCCGCCGAAGGGGTGGGCAGACGGCGCGGCGACCGCGACGGCACATGAGCGGTTTGCCTCCTAATAGATGAAATGCTCCCACGGCCACACGTGTCGGAGGCTAGGTACAATCATGAACATTGATACAAAGCGCGTAATAATTGAGGTGCAATTTCGGCCAATATTCTGGAATATGGCGAATGAATTATCGAATTCTCCGCTGAGTAACCTACTTATCCAGAAGAGGTTATGCAGTCGACGTTGTTTTCGCTGACGGGTTTGTGGCAAATAATAAATTAGTAAATAATCCATGGTAATCTACTCCTCACGACTGTACACGCTCGACATCAAAATTATACTAGCTGCGCTAACTGAGACGGGATTTCGCACGCGACGGGTGCTCGCGGATTTGTGGCCCGCGCGGATGCCACTGCGCCGCGCCCGCACCCGCCCGTGTTTTAGCGTTAGCCCTTATACTTGAGAGTGTCACATAGGCTAACTACTAGTAGTTAGCCTATGTGACTTCGGGTCACGAGTTCCTAGGTACAAATCCTAGATCAGATTGTGGAATAATTCTGAGTTTTTTATTCTCCTAAGAAAATTTCATTGTAATTCAATTTTTTTTATCATCAATAAGTTGGCCCTTGACTGCTATCGCACCTGTTGTAAAGTGATGATGCAATCTATCATGGAAGCGAGCTAACTTGTTAGGAGTATGATGAAATCCACACCCCTTTCGGTTTCTACACGACATCTTACCGAAACGCTAAATCGCTTGGCGATACATCTTTGTCGATAGGGTGGTAACTAGCCACGGCGAAAGCCTCCCACCAGCCAGACCAAGAAAAACTAAGAAAAATTTCAATCTGCCCCGCCGGGAATCGAACTCAGGCCCCCCGTCTTATAAATCCACCACGCCATAGTGGTCATCAAAAATGATGATTAGCTAAATATCTTAAAAAAAATAAAAGCTCTGTCTATATCTAATATTATAAATGTGAAAGTAAGTGTCTGTTTGTTACTCAATCACTACTAAACCGATTTGAATGATGTTTGGAACAAAATCTAAGCCTGAGAAAGGACAGAGGCTACTTTTTGTCGAACTATCACAAGACAGAATTTCTTACGGACGAAGTCGCAGGCGTCCTCAATCCAGGATTCAATTTAATGTAGCGTGAGAATGATCAAAGACTTGCCATCTTAACAATACACTTTTGAGAATACATATCACACACTTCCGTTTGTAAATTGCATAATGGTATACCTACACTCATTACGTTGTTAAGTTGTTGGTAGTATTGAGCGAGTGGGAAATAATATGCTTCAAGGGGAAATAAATATTCAAAGGTTAAAATAAGGATATGATAAAGCGGGTAAAGCAATATTTACCTTTAAGAAGGTTCATTTTAATAACATTGTATGCAGCCCACACAAAATTAGGGAGATTTTAGTGAATTTATGTTTCGTAGTTAAAGTAAGGTAAGGTTAGTAATATGAAAGTTCTGTGTGGCTCATTGGAGCAGTGCCTATATGGTTTTGGATAGTGGGTCCTGAATCGAGAAATGTATTGAGATTTTCATTATACTTGGTAATGTTCAGTAAGAGTGGAGTTTAAAAGTTTGCGGTGTAACACCCTCTAGCATTGAAGTCGGACAGCACACGACGACGCAGTGTTATGCGCGGTGGATTTATAAGACGGAGGTCCTGGGTTTGATTCCCGGCGGGGTAGATTGATTGTCTTGGTCTGGCTGGTGGATGGCTTTCGCCGTGGCTAGTTACCACCCTACCGACAAAGGCGTACTTAGCGTTTCAGTACGATGTCGTGTAGAAACCGAAAGGGGTGTGGATTTCATTCAACTCTTAACAAGTTATCCCGCTTCCATCTTAGATTGCATCATCACTTAACATCAGGTGTGATAGCAGTCAAGGGCCAACTAATAGATAAAAAAAACATTTAAGTGTCGGTCCTTATTATTAAGATCTAAAAATGATCGTTG
This sequence comes from Mycalesis mineus, assembly GCA_034621355.1. NCBI lineage: Eukaryota > Metazoa > Arthropoda > Insecta > Lepidoptera > Nymphalidae > Mycalesis > Mycalesis mineus. The sequence continues at coordinate 14,045,879 of CM067888.1, forward strand.
TAGAATCAATCGATACACTCCAAGTCCTCCAAGTCTGTTCCAGTCAGTAAATGTAGTTAGTTATTTCAAAAACTGACAGATTAAACTAATTTATACCTCCCAAACTCGTGGTAGAGTTCAAAAACATCTGAACTAGACATTTCAAAAATATTTGTGAACTAACTGTACCTATTTATAAAAATAAAATTTTGATTTGTTACAATTATATTTCGCATTACTTACGTGAGCATCATGTTGTAAGAGATTCATAAACTCCTGAGTAATGTTCCACTTAAGCAGCGTGTACCAGTAAGTACCTTGGAAGCTGTCGCCAGCGTTCAGAAGTATGGATTGAGGTTGCTTCTTACGCAACGACTCTATCTTCTTGTAAAGTCGTGGGAAACCGCCGAGACAGGAGTTGTTGTTGAACCGACATGTTGGTGTCGCTACTGATGTTTCTTCGAATCTGAAAGTTAAAGTTAAAACTATTTATTACCTACTAATAAGGCTGCAAAAGTTTGGAGCCGACTACAAACAGCAGCGCAGCAGCTGCAGCAGGCGTCGAAACGAAGTCAAAGTCTTAGCTTACTAGCATTTTTGAAACGTCTAAAAACTATTTATAAGGCAAGAGTGAATTGGAATGTTAGAAGGAGTAGACCAAGGCGAACGTTCCTGAACCTGATCCATTTCCATCTATCCATCAATTTCATTAAAATTCCAGGTCAAGACTATCTATCGTATGTATGCATATGAAACTATTATTACAAAGTAATGGCCATAATGTAAGGTAAGCGGAAACTTAAAATTAAAGCTACGAAGGTTTTGAATGCATAAACCCAGTTGGAGAAAAGGGCATACAACAAACTCAGTCAGGGTGTCTCTCCGACACTTATAAAAGATCATTGGCGACATTATTACACACCTAATGCTAAGTGGTAGTAGACACCATATTTTTTGCTCGACTAAAGTTCTCCTTCCCAAACCTTTTGTAAATATTCTGTGCCTGCAATAACTTATATATATATATATATATATAGCCTGTAATAAGTTATAGTCTATAACTTATTACAGGCTACAGTAAAACAAAACAACCCAGCCCTTTTAAGAAACGTCGTGGAAAAGGCGGGTTATACCAATACCAAATTATTGAGCTTTCGAGGCTAAGGCTTTAATTTGAGTCGTATTAAATAGGTACTGAAGATCTTACAGGTGTGAGAAGAGATCCAAATAAACAATAGTAAACGCGGCTTTCTGATAACCCAAACAATGTCATTGATATCTCAATTTCTTTGCGAGACATAAGTGATGATATTTCGTCAGCTCCTACGTAATTTATAATTATATTAAACCTACTTAAGTAATTAAATATATTGCTCTTATCGACAATACCTACAAGTGATGACTATAATTAGCATGCAATGGTTTCAGGGTCACATGTAAGGGTACATTTACACAAATTAAACGAGCACAATTCAAGTATTAAGTATATAAGCTACGTACATAGAATACTTGAATTATGGTTGCTTAATTACCTATTGTCAGATTTCTACTTGCCAGTCTATGCAGACTTCGGTCATAGTTAGAAATCTTATTAATTAACCTACGAGAAGGTGCAATATAAAGATTTTGCTTGTCTAAAAATTAATTGCAGTATTTTTGGCGATCCTAAATATAGCGCCTAAGTACCTTACTAAATATTAATCGACGACGACATCGATGCAACTTGTGTGCCTCTTACTGCAGAAATAAGGCAATCTTGCGGCAATAATTCATCAGGCGCCTGTCCTTGTAAATGTAAAGCTATGTTTTTTATCTTATATTTCAAATATATTTTTTAATTATTTTTAAGTAAATAAATCCATTGGATCAAAAAAATATATATATCATAACTAAGTACATTCAATAACTAAGAATTTAATTATTTTGCTATTTTCCGCGAAAAGTCGCCAAATCGAAACGACAAAGTTACCGAGATTCGATAGAACATATTCTCGACGTAGTTACATTTCACTTCGACACCGGAACATGTATCAAAGAGATCAGATGTAGTAGATGTAGAATCTGCAATATGCAATTATTAATATGGTACTTAAATAAAAAAGCAATTTTCAAAATTTTTGTCTGTCTGTCCGTTTGACCGATTAATCTCGGAAACTCCCAGTAGGATTGTAAAAAATCTAGTTCCATGATCGCCAGACTCATGAGAAATGACATACCCAGGTTAATTTATATCCTGATATTCCCACGGGAGACTCAATGAGCACAGCCGTTGCAAATAACGATTGAATTATTTTCAGAGCACAGCATCTTAATCAAATGTATAAGTAGTCTTAATAATGTTGATATTTATGTTTTGCGATGTAATTGTACGTAAGCAGACAATGAAGACATCTGGCGTTCAATAACATTTCGCCGAGGTTAAATTATCCTCTATGTAACTATAGCACCTCGTTGGTCCAATGGTCAGCCCGTGAGATCATCATCAGAGGTCCTGGGTTCGAATCCTAGGTCGAGCTATCTAGTATTAAATAATATTGAGCTTCTTTATCTTGTAAAGAATTTTCACTTAAATTTCTAAGATCATAGTTGGGAAGTTATTGGTGTTACACCCACCGTGTTCCCGGTCATTATCTATCACGGAAACCAGAGAGTGAGCGAACATTATGTCAACTTAAGCTCGCCAATCCGCATTGGAACAGTGTGGTGATTCAAAGCTCCAGATCCTAAAAGGAGCAGGGTCTGGCCCTGTAGTGGTATATGCTAATCATTATTAGGTCGTATTTTCGATGAAATTTTCGAGGCAGTAACCTTCAAACGTCACGTCATCGTCGTTTTTAAAAAACTTGGCCAATATTATATCTATTAATACCTATTCAATTAGTAAAAACCTTATGTAAATCTATTCCCTAGTTTTTGAGTTTATTATACGGACAGAGATACCTACTTTTTTTTGTAACATGACTGGTTTAACAAATGTTACATTTTTAAGTATATCGCTAAAAAGATAAAAAGTAGGTATTCAGGTGTGCAATTGATAAACGCCATTATTTTCGATTTAAACAAAACGGCCATATTATGTAAATATTATACGTACCTACAAGTTAAAAACAATTATACGTACAAATAAAACAAGTTTAAAACAGTTTTCTTCAATACCTCCCTACCAGTCACTACATAATAACTATTAGGTATAGAATAAAAATATAGCTAAGCACAGTACTTAAGCAACCAACACGACGCTATGCAACACGGCAGGTGCCCTTTACGTAGCGTGCCGTCGCAGACTGCTACATAGGACGCAAGCAGTGAATGCCGTTGTTTTCGTCGCGTTCGTCGCATTGGCATCTTCGCGTCGCGTTTGTCGCTTACGCAGGTCGCCGTTCGTCTATTGGTTAAACTATGCAGCTTCAGATCACGAGGTTCAAGTTTGAAATCCTGGATCGGACTGTGACATAACACTAGGTATTTTCTCTTATGAGTTTCAGTGCCTGCAGCTTTCGGAGTTGGAAAGTTGGTGATGTTGCACTCCCCTGCCTCCGCGGACTGTAGTTACGTCAAGCCGTTGTTGGTGGTTAAGTTATCGTATATAACCAAACATTATAATCCTAAGGTCTGTGTGCACCAAGATTTCGGTTATCATAACCAACGGTTAACATAAGCGAACTACAAATTTACAACCCTTAGCCCCTTAACCGCCGGTTGCGAACCGCATTAGAGGTTTAAGCTCTACCTATATTCTCTCTCCTATAGTAAGGAAGGCCTGGCTCTGTAGTGGGTCGTAGATAGGCTGATAATTATGAGGATGATATGGTGCCTAACACTACGCGCTACTAAGCTGGATGCCGCTTACACGTACATTTCGGTCACGTGATGAATTAACAGCTCAACATATAAAAATATGCATAAAATACCCAGGTAATATAAGCTACATTGTTGAATAGTTTTACTTTGTGTAGATTGTTAACACTTCATGGTTATTTCGTGTTAAAAAATGTACCTAGTTAGAGTTTTTTATCGTTGGTTGTTGTTGGCCCTTGACTGCTATCACACCTGATGTTAAGTGATGATGCAATCTAAGATGGAAGCGGGAAATTATATATATATTTTATTAGATATATATTTTTAGCTACCTAAGTACGTAACTTTAACGTTTTGCTCTCACCCGATATGAGATTTTGATAACCAGTTCTACGTTGGCGCAGTGGTATGCGCGGTGGATTTATATGACGGAGGTCCTGGGTTCGATTCCCGGCGGGGCAGATTAAGATTTTTCTAAATTTGTCTTGGTCTGGCTGGTGGGAGGCTATCGCCGTGGCTAGTTACCACCCTACCGACAAAGACGTATCGCCAAGCGATTTAGCATTCCGGTAGGTACAATGTCGTGTAGAAACCGAAAGGGGTGTGGATTTTCGTCCCACTCCTAACAAGTTAGCCCGCTTTCATCTTAGACTGCATCATCACTTAACATCAGGTGTGATAGCAGTCAAGGGCCAACTTGTAGTCGATAAAAAAAAAGATACATTTTACTAAACCATTCGACACGCTATCGGGTTCGATAGATTACTTCCTTGTAATGCAAGTAGATTGGTACAGACAATGTAAAAAATACTGTAGGTGTCGTTAAATTAGGTAATTGATAAGGATGTTAATTTTTCAACGTTTTTAAATATTCATAAATTTTGAAGTGACAACTTTTTATGGGAGGTTAGCTCCTTCGGTACCTACGTAACGCGTTATGGTGTCAGTTTGCCTGGTTTCCCTGTCACTCGGCATACGGCAGCGGTAGGATCCTTGTCTCTCACTCTAACCTACAGCGTTATTTAAGTTACACTTCTGTCGGGCGTCCCAAGTCGCACACATTTTTTTTAATATATTGATAGGTCCTCATCACCCGGGCTCTCGCAAGGTTAGTAAAGGGGCTATGGTTGTGAATTTATCACCCATTAGAGATAAGTCCTCGGGCTAGAAGACAAGACGCATTATAGAACCTGCCTTGCTGTTATGCCGCTGGTTGAATCTCGAAAGTGCCCTTTCGTTTCGGGGTACAATAATGAGGTAACAAGTAGGAGCACCGTGTGGGTAGGTATAGTCGGTAAGTCCCCGAAATGACCTCCTACCCTACCCATGAGGATTTTCCCACGAAAAAAAGCCTTTTGGGCAATAATAGTCTTTTAAATTAAATTCTCGCTACTATGCAGAAAAAAGAGCAAACTACCTTATTACTTTTAGCAGCGTAATACCTAAAGGTACGCCAATTGCTAAAAAGTCGATACCTACTTGTAGCGCCCTCAATCCAAGTTTTCTATTTTTCTGGTCACGCTATACTTAAGCCAAACTCGATTGAGAGTGCTTGTCAACAAACAAATTTAAAATGAAGGTAGAAATCACTACCTAGTCATTTTACAACTAATTTTTTTAGTTAACTTGTCAATGACAATAAATTAGATTAGTAAGCTTAAAACTAATTTATATATTTAATATCTTTTAAATAAAGTTTTATTGAAAAACAAAACATAATTTTAAATTTATTACGCATAAAATGTGTTGCATTTTCTACACTCATTTTAAATTTGTTTGTTGACAAGCATTCTCAATCGAGTTTGGCTTTAGTATAGCCGCGAATCTCGAGAACTCCAGGCACAGAAGGTACTACAATACTATGCAGGCGAAGTAAATACCCGTGCTAAGTATGTAATAATATAGCTATCACCATAATATAATCAACAGATTGTGATTTAAATTCAGTACTAGGAGTAGATAGGTACAGTCTTTCACATAAATTTTAATTATTTCACACCAAAGTATACCTACTGATAATAGAGATAAAAGCACGAACAAAATAACTACCAACCTAGTTTATTAAGTATTTAAATAGATAAGTACAATCAAAATATGTAGATACATTTATAATTTCGAGTAAAGTCTAGTAAGTAGTTATACTATTAGTTATAGCTACAAAATAAAAATACAAATAAGTACCTAACTACTATCTTAACCCGCCAACCCGCTTTAGAACAGCATAGTGGATCTAAGCATCTATTCTCTCTTATTTATAAGGACGCCTTACTTTGATGATAGATAATTAAAATGGTAAAAACTTACGTATTAAACAGATACATTTATTTTTCAAGCGAAATATTTCATTACCACTAACCTGATGCCCGTAACGCAGTTTTTTTTTTAATATTTTCTATAAAACATATGTTGGTATTGGTATTATTACGATTTTAGGTCTATACTCTTTATCAATCAAATAAATATAAGTCTTGCTGAGTAGAGCGCAACCCATGTTTCATTTATGGCTCTACCTTTTTACGTTGTATGATGAGACCGAACAACAACACAAGGGGAATCGCGGGAATTAAACTATAGCAATAAAAAAACTTACCTCGCATGGAAATCATTGTAATGTATAATATCCAACTCGTACAATCCTTCGAACGGCAATGCAAAAGTCAAAACAAAGCCGACCATGAAATTAAAAAGAAAACCTTTCAACACACTCGAACTCATTTCGTAAATGTTATTGACATTTCAGACAAAACTCGCTCGCAACGACGTTGTACAATCACTGGTACACTGCCGGCTCTGTTGTCAATGACATCTGATAATTCAATGATTCACAAGGTTAGGGCCAACGTAAACTACATTCTATATACTGACATCTAGCGGTAATTTTAAAGGTCAGTGACCGGAGGCCAAAACGTGGGTTAAGGCCTTATCTCCGGAAAGAGAAAGTAAAGAATACTATCTTACGAGAGAGAGAAAGAATATTTTGACCAGGGAAGCAAAGTTTCCTAACGAACTATCGGCTAGCAGGTAAAGGGTTACCTTGAGGTACCTATACACGATACTTAGTGATTAAAAGGAGTTAAACTACACCCACGCGTAGGCAATTTAAACTGTAGAGGCGAAACACGTAACAGCTCTACCTACCTATTCTACATGTCACACAAACTAACTTAACAATTTAACTTAAATACTTAACTTTTGTTTATTCTGAAAGAATTCAATCAGGAACTTAAGCTAACTTATCCTTATAACTATACAAATCATACCCACGCGAAATGGTAGCAGTAGTAGAAAAGTGGTTTCATTTCCGCGTTGGATAGCCAAATTTGTGCAAAAAACGAGCCAGTTGAAAAAAAATTTGACTTTTTGAAAAAAAATTACTTTACAAATATGTAGCTCTCGGTCAGAAAGACAACATATATTTTAGAGGCAATACATAGAATTTCCCGGTGTTTTTTATTTTTTCAACAATGTGTTTTTGTTCTCCAGTAACGGGACTCGCAAAACAATTGTAAATCTGAATATCAAGAACATGGATTGGTTTTACAAAACCACGATGTAAGTGCAACATACACCATATTGGCTAAGGCCATTAGATGTTCTACCAAGTGCCTTTTACTCTTATTTCGCTGTGGGCTGTAATGCGGCATGCGATAAACGGACGAAGATATACAAGAATCTAGATATCATTAGCATTATACAGTATTTTTTGGCAAAGCAAGTATACACTAATAATCTTATATGTCCGCTTGACCTTATGCCTCGCCTCAGAATGGAAAATCGACATGCGCAAAACGGAACGCAAAAATTACCTTCAGCGTTGCTGGCTCAATCGGATGTAAACGCAATTTGTAAACATTTCCAAGTACCAAATTGTGTATGTAATATCCCAATTAATGCCCAATATTTGATCGTAACAAACAACATCACAACAACACACGAATATTCAAAAGTAAATCAAACTTAAGTCAGTCAGATCTCGAGTCAACTTGTTTTGACATATTTCTTTTGCAAACTGTCATACTTAGTAATGTAAAATCTATAACAAGTGCTTAAGTTTGATTCGAATTTGAGCATAGATTAAAGACAACTAAATAGAGCCCATAGCGTGTCCACTCGTGAGACAGCAAAACAGCCTTATTGACATGACATGTCAACATTTAAAGTACATCATAAAACGTTATGTTATAAAATATCGTGAAATACGAAATATTACTTTATATAAGATAGTTTAGTAAACGCATAATACATGAAATTTGCTAAAAAATAACATATCTAAGCTTTAAATCATCAATCAATGAAGTTTATGCCTACTTACGTATGAAACGTAATTCCTTCGATTTTCTGTTCGCTACGACTGTTGCGGCCGAAAATATTACAACCCACCATAGCACGATAACGTTTAAATTAATATCGTAACGGCAAAGTTATATTATTTACCAGCAAATTTAATAAAAAGCTAATAATTGCTCAGATATGTCCCTTGTCTGTCACAAACTCCACTCTTGACAAACAATAAAAACGAACACGCTGAAAGGGACAAAAAATAATCTTGTGTCACTTTCTAATAAAGGCCGAATGAAATAAGTCTGTCATGCTCTTGAACCTACAGCCGCGTTATGACTCCATCTAGTAGTCTTTAATCTATGAATTTGAGTATTCGCGCACAAGCCCACCAACCTTCTCTGATTCCCTCCTTTATCATAGATACATAATAGGACATAACATTTCGTGTAGAATAAAATATACGTCGCCCAATAGCAGCTATTTCTAATATACCGTTTTTTACATCCCCCTCAGTTCATACAGTTCCCTCTATTCGGCTCCATCATCAGATCGACTCCAAACCTTTAGTAAATTGTAGTGATTTAAAATATTTGATGGAAAAGTTGACAAACGTTGTTTCTACAACCGCGCCGTTTTTTTTTCTACTCTAGCGGTGCATATTCAAGCCTATTCAGTCCTAAAAATAGGTAGATGATTACACATGATAGTAAATTATGGAGAAATGTGCGTCATTTCAAAATATCTTTATTTACAATACAAATATACAATATTTACACAACATAATAACAATTGTTTCACACTGGTGGCCAATATAATGTGATTTCATTATGCGCCGACTCGGGGACCCATTTTAAATATTCATCCAACAAATCTGTAACAACATACAGTTCAATAACTACTGTTAGCTCGAATTTACATTGGAATTTATTACATATGTCTGTCTGTTTCCGATAAGCCCAAAAACTATTTAAATGATTTTCATCTGTAGTAAGACACAAAACAGAGCACAAGTGGTAGATTAGTGATTCCGAATATCTTAGCATTCCATGGATTCACCGTGCGGGTGCCGGGTCCATCGCGTGGCTGAGAGAACAACTCCGAACAGAGCCCGAGACTTGTGACACGGGTGTAGGTTTAAAAGGGATCTCTTATGGCTGGTTTACACAGTGCGAGCTAGCGTACGAGTCTGCCTGTCGAGTAGCTGCACTGTATTAACTCGCTCCGTTTGGACGTTAATAATAATAATAAATAATAATAATAATAAAGCTTTATTTAATTCCACATAAAAAAGTAATACAAATGATTGAATATTGAAATGAAATGATTAAATATTTAAATTGTTTCTTTTTTTTCTTTTTTTTATATGGACCCCCTAAGGGTAAAAGCCTCCTCCAAGGATTTCCACTTAACCCTGTTTTTGGCCACAGTTAGCCACTCCTTGCCCGCAGTCGCCTCTATGTCGTCTATCCATCTAGAAGCTGGGCGACCTCTTGCTCTTGTGCCACTTGGTCCAGCCCAATTCAGCACTCTTCCAGTCCATCTGTTGTCCTTGCATCTGGCCACGTGACCTGCCCATTGCCACTTTCTTTTAAGGGAGTATATTAAGGCATCGGTAACTTTCGTTTTTTTGCGTATTTCATTGTTTCTCACCTTGTCTTTTAACTTTATGCCTAAGCAACTTCTTTCCATTTTTCTCTGTGTTGTCTGAATTTTTCTTCTTGTTTTTCCATCGAATGTCCAGGTTTGACAAGCGTATGTCAGACAAGGTAATATTTCTGAGTCCGTTTGGACGTTACGTGCGAATAACTCACACGTACGAGTTGGGTAGTAGTAGCTCGCATGCGAGTTACTTCAACATTTTTTGTTTTTACTCGCATGCTAGCCCGCCAGCAACTCGTTCATGACAGCAGCTCGGCCGTTGCTCGCATAGTTTGGACGCGTTTGAAGTAACTCGCCAGTGCGAGCGGGACAGTCGTCGTATTGAATCAAAAGCTATTGAAGCAAAAGAAAAAAAAATTCGCAAGACTGGCCAAGCAGCTACTGTCGTGTAAACAGCAAAGGTGAGCGGAGCTACTGGCGTACGAGTAGGCCAGCCGAGTAGCTGCTTACTGGCTAGGCAGTAGCTCGCATAATGTAAACTAGCCATTAGTGACGCGCGTCAGCACTCACCTCCTCTGTTCATGTTATTCTCCCTGCCCAAACAAATTTGGACGGACCCTACTAGCAGCTTTGGATACTCGTTCTCATATGCATTTCTAGCAAGACCACTTTTAACAGGTTAAAGAATTATTATGCTCTTTACGAACCTCTCGCACCCATTTCTACCACATAGCCATTTTTTTACAATTTGTTAAAATTTTGCGTAAATTGGCTCGAACATTGCGATAAATAAATAAATATTATAAGACAATTACACACATCGCTATATAACCCCGAAGTAAGCGTACTCGTAAGTAGCTTGTGTTATGGGTGCTATGATAACTGATGAATATTTTTATATATATTATACATAAATACTAATAATATATAGATAAACACCCAGACCCTGAAAAACATCCATGCTCATCACACAAATATTTTCCAGACGTGGGAATCGAACCCACAGCCTAGGACGCAGAAGCAGGGTCACTACCCACTGCGCCACTCGGCCGTCAAATGCGATAGCCTTGCTATACCCATTTTATCTTCTGAAAGAGGTAACATACTATTTTATGTTTTGTTATTGTTGGAAGGAAGGCTATTAACTAATTTTTACGAACGAAGCCCCGGGCGTCCTTTGGTTATAGATATATACAAGAACTGCTTATTTAAATATAAAGATAAATACCGAAAATACAATATATATATCCCACTCCTAACAAGTTAGCCCGCTTCCATCTTAGATTACATCATCACTTAACATCAGGTGTGATAGCAGTCAAGGGTCAACTTGTAGTCGATAAAAAAAATTGGTCGTCTGTAAAGTCGGTTTACTGACGATAGTTGAACGTGACAACGACTTAAGAAAATACTGATGGAATGGTAGCATTTAATTGGTTATTCAAATTTTTAATTTAAGTATATTTTTATAAATATTAATTTAAATTAATAAAATAACTGATTTTGATTTTATAAATTTATATTTTAAATTTATAATAAATATATTAAGTTTTAATTTAAAATTAATATATTTAATAATTATATTTAATAGACGGATGTCGAACGCTGCCGAACGCAAAGGCCGATTGTGCTTCTTTGTCGCTCGTTCCGCGCTCTCGCTTGCACTTCAAGCCTTACATGGAACGCCTCAAAACGAGGTAACGACATATGAGTCATGTTTTTTCGTGCGTGCAGCCGGCTCTATCGAATTATAAGACGTTTTCACGTCAAAAATGCAGATACTTACAAGTGGCCTGTTCTTTCCACGCGTGTTCCAACTGGTCCTTGGTACCAACACGTCTGGATATCAGACATTTCAACAACACTTCGGTCCTCGGCTGGAGTTTGGCCCAACTTTTGATCATAGTAGACGGAGGGGATAACAAAGACCCACTATACTTTTTGAGTTTTGGAAATACTTTGCCTTCTAGAAGAAATCTTGCGAACCATCTGCAAAAAAGTTTGAAGTTAAAGACAGCTCTATAATGCAAACAAATGCTGTAAAATCGTTTTTAATTTATTTAAAAAATTGGTTGTCTGTACAGTCGGTTTACTGACGATAAGCATTTAATTGGTTATTAAAAATTTTAATTCAAGTATATTTTTATAAATATTAATTTTAATTAATAAAATAATTGATTTTGATTTTATAAATTTATATTTTAAATTTATAATAAATATATTTAATAATTATATTTAATAGATGGATGTCGAACGCTGCCGAACGCAAAGGCCGATTGTGCTTCTTTGTCGCTCGTCCCGTGCTCTCGCTTGCACTTCAAGCCTTACCTGGAACGCCACAAAGCGAGGTAACGACGCATGACGTCATGTTTTTTCGTGCGTGCAGCCGGCTATCGAATTATAAGACGTTGTCACGTCAAAATAATAAACTTGTAGCGCTACCCTTTGGCACCGACTTCATAGATATGCTTAAGTAAAAAAAGCATCTAAATGACGCAGTTATTTTTAACTTTTTAGTGCGTTTTTAAAGTCGGTTCAATTTTATTTTAAATTTTTTAACAAATGGTCTACAACTCGCGTAACCTGTGAAACACGTCTTTTACAATCATAAACCCTGCACTTTTGCGCCGGACCTGGTTGTTGTTCCCAGGAATATCACAAGAGCGGTCGTAAAAAGTTAGTTATGTCGGGCGACTCGATAATGATCCCATTTATATACGATAATCCCCTACAGATCCGAGTCTTGGTCGCTGACTGTGGACTTCATAAGAAGGCTCAGAGTCACTCAGCGGGCGATGGAAAGAGCAATGCTCGGAGTATCTGAACTGAACCAAAGTAACCGACATAGTTCAGCGGGTCGCAGAACTGAAGTGGCAATGGGCGGGGCACGTGGTTCGAACAGCTGATGGACGTTGGGGGCCCAAGGTGCTAGATTGCCGACCCCCAACCCAGGGGACTGACGACATCAAACGTGTCGCAGGGAGCCGCTGGCAACAGGTGGCTCGGGATCGTTGTGTTTGGAAGTCCCTAAAAAAGGCCTATGTCCAACAGTGGACGTCTACAGGCTAATCCCCTAAGTGTGGGTAACACTTTGCAATAAAATATAAAGAATAACCCCATTGTCTAAGTTCTATGTTTATTTAGTTGCACATTTTGTAAATACCTACTTCAAGAATAAAGGTTGTGTGTTTAGACATAGGTTTTTCCTTTAAGTTTTCCCTATAAAGGTTTTATTAATTTCTGTTGCTAAGTAAGCACTATATGATATATGTTAACATAATTTGTATAATATCACAATAAAAATTAAAGTAAATTTATAATAGCGAACCATCTGTGAAAATACAATAAGTTTTTATTAATTTGTTGCTATGCCCACGTAAGGTAGTAACAAAGTTTCATAATTTATATTTTTTTATTTATTTATCAATTAAATAAAAATACTACAAGTCAGACCTTGACTTGAATTTTATAAAATATCAATAAAGGCGCGTGCCAGCAGCATTTACGTGATGAAATAAAATAAATAATTTTTTTTTTTACAACTACAAGTTGGCCCTTGACTGCTATCACACCTGATGTTAAGTGATGATGCAGTCTAAGATGGAAGCGGGCTAACTTGTTAGGAGTGGGACGAAAATCCACACCCCTTTCGGTTTCTACACGACATCGTACCAGAACGCTAAATCGCTTGGCGATACGTCTTTGTCGGTAGGGTGGTAACTAGCCACGGCGAAAGCCTCCCACCAGCCAAACCAAGACAAATTAAGAAAAATCTCAATCTGTCCCGTCGGGAATCGAACCCTGCGTCATTATAGGACAATACATATGTTATCTCTAGGGTATGGGTACTAGAGTCGCAGAAGCGGAGTCACTACCCACTGCATCACTCGGCTGTCAAACAGTATTCATCAATAAATTATAGAAATTCTCATAATATTCTTACTTGTATCGTTCAATTTTGTCGGGATAGTCAATCTCAACGGTGGGCAGCTCCCAGCAACTCCTCCCGAATGTCCCTTTGAAGTGACACTTCACGCGGCCTGATGTTGCGTCGTATCTCGGTTCATGGTCCGATAAAGGTTCGCCTGTGATATAAAAATAAATCAAACTAAATCAGACTCTATGGAACCCCATGAGACCCCTGGTCAGAACAAACTTCAATATAGCCTCTATTTTTTGTTAAAAATTTTTATTTCTTACTTTTTAGTGATTTATCGCCACGTAACGTACTCGTACTATACTGTCATAGTATATTATACGGCACTTGTAGCCAAAAAGCTACCGATACCGAGTCAAAAACTGAAATCGCTGTACGCGTGCCTCCAAAATTCGAAAAGTTCCTTTAATTTCCCTAGGATATCATCATCAGATCCTAACATAATGACGATGGGACCACCTTGAAAGTATGCCCTTTCTAATAAAAAAAGAATTATCAAAATCGGACAATTCTGTAAAAAGTTATGCGTGGTCATACATATAAAAAAAAAAAAATAAATAAAAAAAAATACGTGTCGAATTGAGAACCTCCTCCGTGTTTTTTCGTCGGTTAAAAATAAATCAATATTATAGGAGAACACACACGTCGCTATTTAGCCCCAAAGTAGCGTATTTAGCTTGTGTTATGGGTACTATGATAATACATGATTATTTTAAGTAGGCAAGTGTGTGTGTGACTAACTGTGTGACTTATCTATCCACAAGGCTGCCCAGCTAGCCATAAGTGTCGGAAAAGAGTCTTATTACACTTTTTTGATTTTTTGGAACGAAGTTCCTTATCGCGCGTTGTGAAAGGGGGCTAGACGGAAAAAATTCGTACGAAAAGTTGTCACGACACTTTTTGATCAAAGCCGCCGCCTTTGATGTGTGTGCGCGTGAGCGGCGGGGGGCGCCCGCGCTGTATGCTGTCTCGCGCTCTCGTGGCGCCCTCTGGTGTTTCGGTGTACAACAACAAATATTATTATTACTTAAAGTTTCACAGCCCCGAGGGGTCCCCTGGCAACCGTCAGGCAAATAATGACAGCTGTCATTATAGCTCCGTCGCTACCCGGGTAGCCGCGGGCCTCAAAGAAGGTTTGAATGTCAGGCCCACAGGGGTTAAAAAAATAAAATTTTATTACAATTCCTTCACTAATTAATCGAAAGGAACTTCGTTCCATCCGGGTGTCCCTTGACACCTCTCAACTTTTTTTAATTTTTTTCTTATTAGATTTGATACTCAGTTATTGAGACCCATAACAATTTCGTTTTTATTATTATGCGTTTACTAAACTATATTATATAAAGTAATATTTCGTATTTTACGATATTTTAAAACATAACGTTTTATGATGTACTTTAAATGTTGACATGTCATGTCAATAAGGCTGATTTGCTGTCTCACGAGTGGACACGCTATGGGCTCTATCTAGTTGTCTTTAATCTATGATTCGGAAACAGACATTTTGACATTAATGAGTTCTGATAGCCGATACAAGCACAAGTATATTTGGACAATTGTGATGTCATAGTAAGTATAGCACGAATAAATGACTGAGTTTTGAATATTTTTGATATTTATTTTGCAGCAAATAACAATCTCTCCTTTCGTGGTTTAAATCTGCTATGATAGAGTTTGGAAACGAGTGAAATCTTACAATGAACGTATTGAGAACATACCCAAATTGCACAACTGTGGTATGTACACCGGCAGCCACTCCGGCTCAACGGCTGCCACATTCCTCATCACCATCTTCCTTTTGTCCTCACCGCCCGTCTCATACAGCTCTTGGTACACCACCCATTCGGGTATCATTTTGCGCAATACTGAACTAGAGTGCAGGAAAACCGGTTCCTCTAAATTCGCGCAGTGGTAGGCATATTTGAATTTGCGTTTGTCTTCACCTGTTAATAATGAATGAAACGTCAGAGTATTCTCTCAAATACATTACGACCTTTTGACGTGACAACATCTTATAATTCGATAGAGCCGGCTGCACGCACGAAAAAACATGACTCATGCGGCGTTACCTCGCTTTGAGGCGTTCCATGTAAGACTTGAAGTGCAAGCGAGAGCGCGGAACGAGCGACAAAGAAGCACAATCGGCCTTTGCGTTCGGCAGCGTTCGGCATCCGTCTATTAAATATAATTATTAAATATTATATTTATATTTAAATTAAAAATAATATATTTATAATTTAATATATTTATTATAAATTTAAAATATAAATTTATATAATTTTTTATTAATTTAAATTAATATTTATAAAAATATACTTAAATTAAAAATTTTAATAACCAATTAAATGCTGCCATTCCATCAGTATTTTCTTTAGACATTGTCACGTTCAACTATCGTCAGTAAACCGACTTTACAGACAAGCATTTTTTAAAATTCAATTGTAAATTCGTTTGTTTCAAGAAGGACAAGTTTATCAACGTTTTTGAAATGTCAATGTCGACTTGTGGTGTTTTTTACCCGACTGCGTCAGAAAGAGGGTAATGTTTTAAACTATATTATTAAAAAATAAACGACTAAACTCACGTCATTTTTGTCGGAGTATGTCCGACTAGTTTCGAACTCATTAGTCTATACTAAAGCCAAACTCGATTGAGAATGCTTGTCAACAAACAAATTCAAAATGAAGGTAGAAAATGCAACAAATTTTATGCCTAATCAATTTAAAATTATGTTTTGTTTTTTTATAAAATCTTATTTAAAAGATATTGAATATATTAATTAGTTTTAAGCTTATTAATCTAATTTATTGTCATTAATTCGTCATTAACTATTTAATTTTAAAAAATAGGTGTAAAATGACTAGTGATTTCTACGTTCATTATTAATTTGTTTGTTGACAAGCATTCTCAATCGAGTTTGGCTTTAGTATAGTTTGCTTTACGCCGCGTCAAAGAACACTAAAAAACTTACCCTCCTTTACTTCCTCGAGTCCAATTTTCCTCCCAACTTGGTCCCCCAAGCCGCTTAACAGAAGTTGTCTAAGTAGCCTCGCTTGTTTATCGTCTGGGGGCTTCATTTCTGGATTTATCGTCAAGTCTGTGCCCGATACACTGAGACTGATCTCTGATGTCAATTGTTTACGCAACTTGCGTATTTCTTTTATTGCCTAGATAATAAAATAAATACAATACAAAACATAGATAATGAAATAGGAATCTTATTACTTGGAAAACTGTTATAGAAATTCAGTTTATTGTATCAAATCATTTCCATGAATGTCATCTGAGAACTCGATTGTTAACTTGAGAATAGACAAAAACGTTTTATTTTAATAATAAACCAATGTTGTTTCAGAACTCCGCTCCTTATAACCCATACACAGATAAAAACGGAACATCATTTGTAAAGCAATGAAGCTTTTTAAATAAATCTCAACAAAACGAGTATAATTATCATATAAAATTTTCCGTACCTTTTCCCTCAAGCCGTATTTCGCGCAGAACAGCTCCTCCTCGCCCTTAACAAAGGAATATTCCGCTGCGCCGACCGCCCGCAGCAGAACCCCCGGATCACCCAGCAGTAGCGTGTTACCGGTAGCTGGCCAGTTGTCCGATTTACCGGTCATAACCTACAAACAAAAAAATATTTTGCTCCTGCCAATGATCTTAACCTTCTCTTTTCTTCTCTCGGAAGGGACTTCCTTCTTTCCTCTCTCCAGAGGAAAGAGGGTAGCCCGGTGATGAAACGCGAATAGAAGTGCGGATTCCGGGTTGCCCTCCCGAGATTGGGCTCAAATAATCGAGAGGTTGTAAGGGCCGTGGATGGTGGTGCTGTCCTCCTTTTTTAAAGTCAGTTTAAAATAGACACATCATCTCTTTCGAACAGTTTGTAAGGCTCACAAGTAAGTAACGCGAGGGCAGATCTCGTCTCGCCCAATAGCGCGCAAACAAAAATATAGGGTATCATTCAAAAAAAAATTCAAAATCGTTTATTTCAAGTAGGCTTATTTGATTTTACAAGCACTTTTGAAACGTCAAATTAGACTATTTGTAGCGACTCTACCACCGGCTCGGAAGGCAGGCCCTGTTGAGAAGAGCCGGCAAGAAACTCAACAGTTGCTCTTTTTATAATATTATCAATTTTATAATATTAAATGTGTTGTTACATAAAGTTATTTATTTTACTTCCTGTGTGAAGTTGAAAGCCTATCCAATTGCCTTTGAACATCTTTGTCATTTAAAAATTCATCGATAGTATAATAACCTTGACTCAGTAAGTGACTTTTAATACCTTGCTTAAACTTATGCAATGGCAGATCTAAAACTGAATTGGGCATCTTGTTGTAGAAGAGTACACCCAATCCTACGAAAGATTTTTGTACTTTTCGGAGGCGACAAGCTGATATGACTGATTTATGTTCATTTCTAGGAAGACAATCGTTTAAATCCTTTTTCTGTTTATACATATTTATATTTTGTTTAACTTGTCTACATCGGGGCAAAAGAGAGAGATATTCTTGTTTGCACACTATTAGATGACGCTTCGACCTTATAACTTCGACGTTTCGTTTGTCAATATCTCTTCGACGTGATAAATATCATCGGTCGCATCACTGCCCTATTGGTTACTGTGTTTCCTATATTAGCGTGGGTCTGATCTGTTGGTAAGCTTAGACTGTGGTTAATTACCTATCAAGCAAACTGCAAAGTGATTAAACTTTACAGTAAAATATCGTATAGAACCTATTAGGATGTGGTAGGTAGTATAATATTGGATTTAGTTTCAGTAGTGACGTTTTTTGACAAATATCAAATATATGCAACAAATGATATTACAATGTCGAAATGTGTGTTTTTCATATGAGACGGGACATAATTGCCGGTTGTCAATATATATAATTTACAGTTGTTTAGACAGCTGAGCAATGATGGTGACGGTATAAAATCAGGCGGGGACAAACATAGTTTTGGTAGATCTTTGTTTCCCCGCAGGTTAAAGTATTTTGTCCCTGTTTGCAGCACTATAAAGTATTTAGAATTTTATACAGATATAGTGATCCTTGTTTTTCTCTTTTCAGTTCATAACTTCTAAGCAGTCGGGTTTTTTGTTTTTTTATTAATAATTTTATTTATTACTTTATGATGAAGTAGAATAAAAGTAATGATAAAAGAAAGTTACGGCGGAAAAAAATACCGACAAAGATATCAAAAGCGCTTAAATCTTGGAATAGGGGTATTTTGTCTCTTTCTTGTTCTGATCTTTGTTAAGGTATTACAAGCTATGGTGTCATATGACAGTATAGCTGTCTCTATCTAATTATTAATCATTGATATTGAAAGTTTTATAACTTTTTTCTTATTTGATCAACTTAATTAGTTTTTTCATAATTATATCCTTATCCTGTCATATCATTATTATTAAATCCAAGTTTAAAAAAGAATACGAAACACCAGTATTTTGATTTTATCGTCACGACATAGTGGGAACCCAGGCCCGAAACTGCGCTGCAGTTTGCCGATAGTAGCAACAGTACTTACCTCTTGTACGGTAAGTGCGGAGACCAAAGCGATGGTGTACGGCAGCAAGTTGAACTGGTGACTGAGGGCCAACATTTTGCCGTAGCGCGGCAGGAGGGGGAAGGCGGACACTGCCTTGCCGAGCGGCGTTACCTTCAAGATCTGGAGACAGAAACAGTTTGGCATAACCTGTTAACCTGTTCAAGGATATCTAAGGGAGTGCTACACACTTCACTAAAACAAAAGTGTAAGGCTACACTTTTTTTTAGCCATTCACGATTTGCATGCGCTATTGAGTTGTACAAGTTGAAATGTTTAACTTAGATCGATTTCAAAACTTGTGCAAATTCATGTTTGAATGCATAGATTAAAGACAACTAGACGGAGTCATAACGCGGCTGTAGGTTCAAGAGCGTGACAGACTTATTTCATTTGGCCTTTGTTGGAAAGTGATACAAGATTATTTTTTGTCCCTTTCAGCGTGTTCGTTTTTATTGTTTGTCAAGAGTGGAGTTTGTGACAAACAAAGGACGTAACTGAGCAATTATTAGCTTTTTATTAAATTTGCTGATAAATAATATAACTTTGCGGTTACGATATTAATTTAAACGTTATCGTGCTATGGTGGGTTGCAGTATTTTCGGCTGCAAAAGATGCAGCGAACGGAAAATCGAAGGAATTACGTTTCATATGTAAGTAGGCATAAACTTCATTGATTGATGATTTAAAGCTTAGATATGTTGTTTTTTAGCAAATTTCATGTATTATGCGTTTACGAAACTATCTTATATACAGTAATATTTCGTATTTTACGATATTTTAAAACGTAAGGTTTCATGACGTACTTTAAATGTTGACATATCATGTCAATAAGGCTGTCTTGCTGTCTCACGAGTGGACACGCTATGGGCTCCATCTAGTTGTCTTTAATCTATGTTTGAATGGGTATTGCAGTGATTCACACTACATATGTCAGACTTGACATATGTCAGACCTGACATATGTCAGACTTGTATAAGTACGCAGTTGCAAATGGATACATCTCTAGCATTATCGGCGCTATTTTTCGAATACAGTAGCGAAAGAATAAACTGGAAAGTGGCGGGATGATAAAGGGGAAATATTATGTGTGATGTACCGCTCTTGAAAATGTCATAAACAGCAGTTAACGAATATAGACTGATGGTGAAACTATTCAGCTGTAGACTGTTTTCAAAACAAGACCATGGTAGAGCGACATTCCCAATAGCAAAATGACTTGGAAAGTTGGAAATGTCACGCCGCCTTACCATAGAGAACATCCAGAGATATCCAAAGTTCCATTTAATAGCATTCAAGTGTTTCCATAATCTTTGTAAAGTCACATTCTCACCCTTAGCTGAATAAGAGTAAGTTATAATACGGCGACGGACTGTACCTTTTACATCTAAATAGACTGATATCGAAGAATCAGTTTAAGGCCTTACTGAAAATACATGTAGGTTATAAAATGGTATTACCTCTTCATTGTCTTTCCTCCGAGTGTTTCTAACGACAGGCTTCTCCAGTATACCCAGTACTTCTAACCGTTGTTCGGCCAGGCGCAGTTGTAGCCTATCTGGCGCGGTTGGATATGGAAAGTTAACTACCTGAAATATATTTTAAGATTAAATGCAATTTACCAAATCATGCTGTTTTTTCGAGAGGATCGCCATGATTATTATTAGCACATACGGTCATTGAAGAGAGTTTAGGAAGACGATAGTTGCTTCGAGAAACGATATTTACGCCAGATTAGTTGCGCAACTATTCGCGATTGTTAATGACTTGGACAAACCCTAACTAAACTCCAAAATTCCTAAATACCTGAATATAAAAGATTTGAATCAGAGCGTGATGCTAGTCACTTGTTTGCTAATAGTGGGCCTCGTCAGAAGGCTTAGTGTCAGTAGGTTTTGGAGCGAGCTTTGTCCGCGGTGATTCTGCGTGATCAAATTAGAAAGGAAGAGAATCGCAGAAGAACTAAAGTTATTGAAGTATCTTAATGAGTCGCAATGCCGAAATGGCAAGGTGCCTTCATCAACATTTCATACTATTTCAAATAAATTCCTGAAAAGGCAAAATGTAGGCAAAGGCATTGTAGTGACCCCCGCACATCAGAAACTACTGGCTAGTCCAAGGCACTGATGTGGATGCAGATGGATCTATTCTGTGCTGTTTTGCAGTCTTCACAGGAAGCCAAGGTATATTAATATTAGAAAATGAAGACCATTACAGTTATAAAATACGAAGCCAAAAATCCCTTGTCATTATCCATGTCCATCATGTTCATCATTAGTATCAGGTCGGTGATCCGACGTCCTCGCAGTGGGCCGATTATAATTACAGTACACCCCTACCTTCAATGCCCATGCACTTCATCATCCGGATGGCCGGCCAGGTGCGCCGCCCCGCGCGCCCCATCACTAGCCTACCTGGTCGGTGATCCGACGTCCTCGCAGTGTAGGCGGTGTAGGTGTGGCCGATTAGTTGACTCTGCGTGCCCCGCCCCTAATTACAGTACACCCCTACCTTGTCAATGCCCATGCACTTCATCATGAGCACCAGGTCGTCGACCGGGCGGCGGCAGAGGTCCGGCTCGTAGTGCGGCGCGCAGTCGTGCTGGAACACGGCGCTGCTGTACAGCCGGTAGGCGTGGCCGGCGGAGGTGCGCCCCGCCCCGCGCGCCCCGCACGCTGCTCCGCGCTCGCCTGCACACTGCATACACTGAGCCCCTACCTTGTCAATGCCCATGCACTTCATCATGAGCACCAGGTCGTCGACCGGGCGGCGGCAGAGGTCCGGCTCGTAGTGCGGCGCGCAGTCGTGCTGGAACACGGCGCTGCTGTACAGCCGGTAGGCGTGGCCGGCGGAGGTGCGCCCCGCCCCGCGCGCCCCGCACGCTGCTCCGCGCTCGCCTGCACACTGCATACACTGAGCCCCTACCTTGTCAATGCCCATGCACTTCATCATGAGCACCAGGTCGTCGACCGGGCGGCGGCAGAGGTCCGGCTCGTAGTGCGGCGCGCAGTCGTGCTGGAACACGGCGCTGCTGTACAGCCGGTAGGCGTGGCCGGCGGAGGTGCGCCCCGCGCGCCCCGCACGCTGCTCCGCGCTCGCCTGCACACTGCATACACTGAGCCCCTACCTTGTCAATGCCCATGCACTTCATCATGAGCACCAGGTCGTCGACCGGGCGGCGGCAGAGGTCCGGCTCGTAGTGCGGCGCGCAGTCGTGCTGGAACACGGCGCTGCTGTACAGCCGGTAGGCGTGGCCGGCGGAGGTGCGCCCCGCGCGCCCCGCACGCTGCTCCGCGCTCGCCTGCACACTGCATACACTGAGCCCCTACCTTGTCAATGCCCATGCACTTCATCATGAGCACCAGGTCGTCGACCGGGCGGCGGCAGAGGTCCGGCTCGTAGTGCGGCGCGCAGTCGTGCTGGAACACGGCGCTGCTGTACAGCCGGTAGGCGTGGCCGGCGGAGGTGCGCCCCGCGCGCCCCGCACGCTGCTCCGCGCTCGCCTGCACACTGCATACACTGAGCCCCTACCTTGTCAATGCCCATGCACTTCATCATGAGCACCAGGTCGTCGACCGGGCGGCGGCAGAGGTCCGGCTCGTAGTGCGGCGCGCAGTCGTGCTGGAACACGGCGCTGCTGTACAGCCGGTAGGCGTGGCCGGCGGAGGTGCGCCCCGCGCGCCCCGCACGCTGCTCCGCGCTCGCCTGCGACGTCCACACCACGCGCCACGCGCTCGCGCCCGTCGTGTGGTCGTACACACTATACCGGGAGTGAGGGACATGTTAACGAAAACTTACTGTATATGCTACAATTATATAAATGCCCTAAAGAACAACAAGGCGCCAGGTGATGACGGAATCACAGCAGAACTCCTAAAAGCGGGTGGTAAACCGGTACTTAAAGTCCTTCAGCGATTGTTCAATTCCGTAATCCACGAGGGCAAGACGCCTGAGGCGTGGCACAGGAGCGTAGTTGTTCTGTTCTTCAATAAATAATAGTTAAAAAAAACTAAAAACACGCTTTTTATAGAAACCCAAACTAAAAAATTGAAAATAAATTTTAATAAATTTAAATTAAGAATAGTGTTAAAAATTTCATTAACTATAAATTAATAATAGTGTAAATAAAAAAAATTATTTTATTTAAAAAAAAGCGTGGGGTGCATGGTGTCAATATAGTTATAAATATTTTATTGACAGATATGAGTAGAGTGAAAGTGATTATCATTTTGATAATATCTTAAAAAGCACCCCACGCTTTTTTTAAAATAAAATGATTTTTTTTTATTTACACTATTATTAATTTATAGTTAATGAAATTTTTAACACTATTCTTAATTCAAATTTATTAAAATTTATTTTCTATTTTTTAGTTTGGGTTTCTATAAAAAGCGTGTTTTTAGTTTTTTTTAAACTATTATTTATTTTTTACTTTTTAGTTTGGTTTATTTATAAAAGCGTGATTTTTTAGTTTTTTTAAACTATTATTTGTTGATTATCAAAAATATTCATACTATGTTTCATAGTAAGCGTCGACATCGAATTCACATTCGATGTTTACAATTCTTATTTTTCTAAGTGAATTATTTTGATTAACATGTATTGCCAGCATTGTAAATCAGCATTGTAAATATCATAAATACGGGAAATCAGAGTTCAATTTCGGAGAGGGAGCCTGAGAAACGGCTACCAGAACCAAGGAAGGCCGCAGGCGCGCAGATTACCCACGGAGAGTTACATACTGACATACTGACATACTGACGAACTGACATACAAGTGAAGCTAATAAAAAGCGTGTAAAAAGGGTGACAATACCTTGCTGAAGAATTACAGACCAATCTCGCTGCTGAGTCATGTCTACAAGTTGTTCACCAGAGTCATCACGAATCGTCTCGCTCGCAGGTTTGATGACTTCCAGCCTCCCGAACAAGCCGATTTCCGACAAGGCTTTAGTACCATAGACCACATCCATACGCTGCGGCAGGTTATACAAAAGACCGAAGAGTATAACCGGCCACTTTGCTTGGCGTTTGTGGACTATGAGAAAGCCTTTGATTCGGTGGAAACCTGGGCTGTGTTAAGGTCATTGCAGAGGTGCCGAATCGACTACCGGTACATCCAAGCGTTGCAGTGCCTGTACGAAAACGCCACCATGTCAGTCCGTATACAGGATGAGACTACGAGGCCAATCCAATTGCAGCGAGGAGTGCGACAGGGAGATGTCATCTCCCCGAAGCTATTTACCGCCGCATTGGAAGACGTCTTTAAGCTCTTGGACTGGAACGGACTTGGCATCAACATCAATGGCGAGTACCTCACTCAACTGCGGTTTGCCGACGATGTAGTGATAATGGCAGAATCTCTAGATGACCTTAATAATATGCTCAATGACCTCAGCAGAGTTTCTCAACAGGTGGGCCTTAAAATGAACATGAGCAAGACAAAGATCATGTGTAATGCTCATGTTTCGCTCCACCCAGTTATTGTTGAAAATTCTGCACTCGAAATTGTAGACGAGTATATATACCTAGGGCATATGGTCCAGTTAGGTAGGTCCAATTTCGAGAAAGAGGTGAACCGCCGAATCCAACTCGGTTGGGCAGCGTTCGGGAAACTGCGTGACATCTTTTCGTCCAAAATTCCTCAGTGCCTGAAGACGAAGGTCTTCGAACAGTGCGTGTTGCCAGTGATGACATACGGATCCGAGACTTGGTCGCTAACTGCGGGCTTCATAAGAAGGCTCAGAGTCACTCAGCGGGCGATGGAAAGAGCAATGCTCGGAGTATCTCTGCGTGATCGAATCAGAAATGAGGAGATCCGCAGAAGAACCAAAATAACCGACATAGCTCAGCGAGTCGCAGAACTGAAGTGGCAATGGGCGGGGCACGTAGTTCAAACAGCTGATGGACGTTGGGGGCCGAAGGTGCTAGAATTGCGACCCCGCACCCCGCAGTGTTGGTCGACCCCCCACCAGGTGGACTGATGACATCAAACGGGTCGCAGGGAGCCGCTGGGCACATGCGGCTCAGGATCGTTGTTTGGAAGTCCCTAAAAAAGGCTTATGTCCAGCAGTGGACGTCCATTGGCTGATAATGATGATGATGATGATGATGATGATGATGATATAAATGCATACCACACATGTCGGAAATGAGTGATTACCGATTTTTGATATTTTTAGGCAGGCAACGTAATTGCGAGAAATGCGTTTACAACGCTCCACAATATATAGTGGAAATCCGCGATTCCACCATTGTAGTTTCCGTTCCCGAAATTTCGGGATAAAATGTGGCCTATGTGTTGTTCTGATATGTAAGCTATGTCATTGTGAAGTTTCATCAAAATATATTCAGTAGTTTTGCGTGAAAGAGTAACAAATATCCATCTGTACACACATACTTTCACCTTTATAATATTAGTAAGGACCAGTAGGATATGGGCTATACTTTTCAACTTACCGCATCTTTTTCTTCCCACAGTCAACCACATACTTCACCCCGGGTATGGTCAGAGATGTCTCCGCCACATCTGTGCTCACGACGCAAAGCCTGGTGCCCACCGGCGGGGGCTCGAACACGCGCGACTGCTTGCTGGACCCCAGCATTGAGTACAGGGGTAACACCCACAGGGGTTGTCTGCACGACTTGATTACTGGTGTCAGACTGTTGTCTTCTGCGTCTGAAGACCAAACAGTACATAAAACGGTTGCATGATAGGGGTTATCAAAACACGAGCATATTTAAAGCGAAGTGTTTTATTAACACTTTAACACGAAAGATTTAAAACCGATTAAAAACTCTAGTACATATCTTAGAACCATGAGCAAAATTAAACTACATATTTTATTATAAAAATGAAATTCCGTCGCCTCAAATTTTTTGTCAATCTGACGTACTACTGCCAGTATCGAAAGGCGGCAGAGCAGCCAAGGCCATTAAGGAAGATTTGCAGAACAGGCGCGAAGTTTCATTTGCATTGCCAAACTTAAGAATTCAGAAGTTTGGTGATGTCACATATATAATAACTCCAACCATGTCCTTTGAAAATTACGACGAGAGACTCGTCATACGACAAAATACGTGCATGTAATTGGGTAAATAACTGTTATCAAAATACTGGTGTATTTTGTATACAAAATTCAAAAATAACTAAATTAATAAAATATAAAAAAGTTATAGGAACTTAACTTTTTTTTTTATCGACTACAAGTTGGCCCTTGACTGCTATCCTGATGTTAAGTGATGATGCAATCTAAGATGGAAACGGGCTAACTTGTTAGGAGTGGGACGAAAATCCACACCCCTTTCGGTTTCTACACGACATCGTACCGGAACGCTAAATCGTTTGGCGATACGTCTTTGTCGGTAGGGTGGTAACTAGCCACGACGATAGCCTTCCACCAGCCAGACCAAGACAAATTAAGAAAAATCTAAATCTGCCCCGCCGGGAATCGAACCCAGGACCTCCGTCATATAAATCCACCGCGCATACCACTGCGCCACGGAGGTCGTCAACTTAGACAGACGGCGAACAGGTCAGACACTTTCATTTTGCGAGAAAGGGACAGGAGAGGAGCATCAAGTATTAGACACCTTTAACTTAGCATATCGTACGCCATTCATTTTATTCTATGTAATATAATAAAAAAAATTGAGTCATCTACTCTATAGATGACCCGTAATATAACAAACCTGAATCACTCAAGTGTCCCTCGCTGTCGTCATCGCTGACCAAATCCGCCTGTCCGTCGTCCTCGGGCATGTCGTAGTCGTCCAAATTTATTTTCGGCAACGTTCTCCCTTTTTTCTTTGCTTTCCTTCTAGCTTTGCGTATACGTTTCATTTCTTTCTCTACCTGAAAAAATTATCACTATAAAGTAGTGCGCTTACGGGATCAGAGATGGAAGAAGAGGATGATTACTTGGGCAGATCCACAAGGGAAAAGAAGGAGAGGTAGGCCTTTAACTATTTGGGAAGCCGACCTCAAAAAAATGGCCGGGCCCAACTGGTCTCGGGTAGCCCAGTCTAGAGAGGACTGGATGTCTTTGGAGGAGGCCTTTACCTACAGAGGGGTTCTTGCAGACTAAATTGTTAAATTAATAACTTAATTTTATTTTTATTTATTTTTGTAAATCTGCACGAAATAAAAGGCTTTTTTTTATTTTTAACCGACGAAAAAAAACGGAGGAGGTTCTCAATTCGACACGTATATTTTTTTTTATATGTACGACCACGCATAACTTTTTACAGAGTTGTCCGATTTTAATAATTCTTTTTTTAGTACAAAGGTTATACTTCCAAGGTGGTCCCATTGTCATGTTAGGATCTGATGATGATATCCTGGGAAAATTGAAGCCACTCTTCAAATTTTATAGGCACACTTGCAGCGATTTCGGTTTTAGTGTAAGTATCGGTAGCTTTTTGGCTACTAGTGCCGTATAATATAGTACTATACTGTCATAGTACGTACTCGTACTATGACAGTATAGTACGAGTACGTTACGTGGCGATAAATCACTTAAAAGTAAGAAATAAAATTTTTTAACAAAAAATAGAACCGAATCAAAACGCACTAAAAAGTAAAAAATAAGTTTTTTTTAGTTGCTTTAATTTACTTAAGCATATCTAGGAGTCGATGCCAGCCAAGGTTTCTACTTTAAGCACGTTACCTAGAACCCACAAACTGCTTTACTACGTAAAATAAATGTTCCTTAAACTTGGCTGGCACCAACTTCATAGATATGCTAGACTTCATAAATAGTTATTTTTTACATTTTTAGTGCGTTTTGAGTCGGTTCTATTTTTTGTTAAAAAATCTTTTATTTTATTATTATTATTTAAAGCTTTTAATGACTTTGAGCCCGAGGAAGTGCTATTCTGCTTTAAACGCCAAGCAGCATCGGCGTTTTTGAAAAAGACGTCAGTTTTTAAGCCGATTTACAAAGGTTGCAAAGCGGCTGTATCTGAAATCGGAATTTTTCAGTGATATTTTGCCATATTGTACTGACAGTCGAACTAAAAGTGGGATGATTGGCGAGATGTTCGTACGGTGTTTTTTAAATGAATCGACATACTGATATGAATATGGTTGCCGGTGAAATAGGCACATGATGGTCATCACATATGCCTCAAGTGATTGCCTTGATGAATAGCAGAGCACTTGATATATTATTTTTTCGAGCTCACGAGCATACACTAAGTTACATTAGCTACTACGTTGAAATTAATTAGTGAATACCTATTAACCCGCTGGGGTGAGTCCCTTAATTAATTATTATTTAATATAAGTACATAATTACTGTAAGGCTGTTTAGTGTTCCTGTAGTGTTTGTTCACGGTCGCTGGGCTTGGACAGGTACTACAGGGCAAGATGGAGGGCACCTCTAATGCCTATCCTGCTCTGGGATTCCAGGTTCGTTCGTCGTTCTTCATCTATTATCTACTTTGAGCGGACTGCTACCGGCCCCTTGGAAAGGAACGACGGGCGTCCTACTGACAGCCTAACTGGGATCGCTGGATCGCAGCTGAACCGGAGCGTCCCAGGAGTACCTACCAGGCCAGTGTACTATCTACCCTATCTCATAACGGTGTGGCGAGGTGGAGAAGAAGTAAATGCACTATTGACTCACGACCCCTGAGTTTTCTTTCACCTACCTACCTGTGGCGGGCTCCCCCGTTACAGTGGCGATATTTGAATAATTTGGTTTTGTATTTAGTGTGTTCAGGTACGTCACGGACGTAGCTAAGCATACATAGTTGTCTCCGTATTTTTGTGTTTTAAAAATAGTTAAACGCTGTGTTTAGTCAATAAAAGTTTTGTATAGTGTAAAACTGTGGTTGTTAAAAGTGCACTAACGTTTGTAACGAAATCGTAACAGTACTTTTACTGCAATCGACAATAATTAATCAGCTGACTGTGGCAGAACATCTGTATGTTTTTTGTTCGCATACCTTCGAAGTTGTGTTTTTGGTTTTTGTGGACAACTAACACTATAAACCATTTTATACCGTAAGTCGCTTGTAACCAGTGCTTTGTGTAACCAGTGACTCATTTTTGGTTGGATTTTATTCGTTTTAAAAATAAATCTCAAACAAATCGATATTTGTTTATTTAATAACGCCATCTAGTTGATAAACGTTGTGCTCTTTGGTTTCTCATCTAAGTCAGCATGGCTAAGAACTGTTTACAATGCGGCCGCTTCGTGGGGTTAACAGAGGGCGCTAAGTGTCAAAAATGCACCTCGTTCTATCATAAGGAGTGTGCTAAGCTGAGTCCTACAGGCCCTATTCCCAAGAAGTGGGTCTGCTTGCCATGTAATAAGCAAAAGCCTAAGCCCAATGTTGGTTCCAGTACATCGCCAATTGCACCAAATCCTCAAGAACATGACCAGCCACTATCAGCTTCTACAGTGAGCCACACAGTTATTAATGCTAGTACGTCAGTGGACTCGGAGATCGTAGTGGAGCTCAGGCTTCTGCGATCTGAAATGGCTAGTTTCAGGAATGAGATGGCGAAACTTAATAGTACCTTATTGGAATACAAAAGTCGATTGGACAACGTTGAGGACAGGATATCGCACCTTGAAGACCAGTCAATGTCTCGTAAAACTGACGGTAGCGACTTTAATACTGTTATATCTCAACTTCAAGCTCAGCTCAATGACAGGGATCAGGAGCTTCTTCTGAACGATGTTGAGATATCAGGACTGCAAGAGCTTCCTAATGAAAATTTGATAAGCATAGCAAGTCTGTTGTCAAAAAAGCTAGGAGTTGAAATCGATGATCGCGATATAGTTTCTGCTCAGCGCTCGGGACCACGGCGCGCGGCAGTTGATGGAGCCGGCGGGGAGGTGCAACGACGGCCGCGGCCGGTGGTCGTACGTCTCGCTCGGCGCGCGGTGCGTGATCACCTGCTAAGCGCTGCGCGCGTACGCCGCGGCGTGGATTCTTCCGGAATAATATCTGCAGAGGCGCGTCGTTTTTATGTTAATGAGCATTTGACACGGATGAACAGATTACTATTTTATAAGGTACGCGAGGAAGGCCGTACTAAAAATTGGAAATTTGTTTGGACAAAGGGTGGACGGATTTATATACGAAAGTCTGATACTGCGAATGTGCATCGCATACGTTCGGAAGCCGATATTACGAGATTTTTTACACAAGCCTAATTTTGAATATTATAAGAAATAGAATATGCTTAATTTGTTATAAATATTATGTGTGCGAGAGTTTTCTGTTATATGCCTGCCGTCAGCTTTTATTGTTCATATTTATTTCTTACTTTTTTTGTTCAAACGTTGTTTTTATGACTTATATTATTCTTACATATTGTTGGTATTTGTGTATTTATATAATTTATTTGATTGTTCATAGACACATTTTTACAACACGGATTTTAATTTATTTATTTATTTTCCATATGCTTGTTTATACATACTATATTTTTAATTATAACATTCGATAGTAATAAAAATTTAAAAATTGGTTTTCTTAACGCTGGGTCGTTAGGTTCAAGACATGATGAGTTCCTGGTCGCTATGGACCGATTTAAAGTTGATATCATGGCTATTAACGAAACCTGGTTGCGCGCTGGTGAAGAAGGTCGTGCTCCGTCAGTTCCCGGGTACAGGCTGCTACATATTCCACGTCCAGACACTGTGCGAGGTGGTCGCGGGGGAGGTGTAGCCTTTTTTATAAAACGAGGTTTTAATTGTAGAGCTTGTCCGTTTCCCCGGCATGAAACAGTCGAACAAATTTGGATTAGTCTAAGCGTGAAATCTATTAGAATAGCAATAGGTACAGCATATAGACCCCCGTGGTTAAACATTGACGTATTTTTAGATGTTCTAACTGATAGTGTTCAGTCGATGTCGGCACACGACCACATTATTCTATTAGGTGACTTCAATACAAATTTATTAGACAGCAATGATTCCAAGACAATCAAACTCAACACTTTCTTTAACTACCTAAATTTAAAACAAATAATAACTTCTCCTACACATTTTACTGAGACTAATGAAACTTTAATTGATATTTTGGCAACAGATCTTACATGCAGGGATGTTAACGTAGCTCATATTCCTTCCTTAGGCAGTCATGCGTTTCTTGATTGTGTATTGTGCGTTAAAAAAGATAAAATCCCACCTAAATTAATTGAGTTTAGATCACTTAAAAGTATATGTCAGGATAGTTTTAATAGAGATCTAAATGCAATGCCCTGGGATGACATCTCTTCTTTTAGCTGTGTCAATCAAATGGTATCATCATTCAACAGTTGTATAACGGAACTGTTTGATGAACATGCTCCTCGACAAACAAAGTTAGTGAAGGAGCGTTACAGCCCCTGGATTACGCATAATTTAAAAATTATGATGAGATTAAGAGATGAAGCTCACAAGAAATGGCATAACAATAAATCAGCGTCAAACAAACTTACCTACATTCAGTATAAACATTTAGTTATTAGTTCTATACATAACGAAAAATGTGCATATTTTAAGCATGATATTAACAATAAAATTAAATATCCTAAAGTTATGTGGCGTAATTTAAAAACTTCTGTGTTGCCTAAGAAATCTGAACACTTGCCCACTCATTTTGTTGATGCCGAGGCCTTAAATGCACACTTTCTTGACGTCCCTGGTACTAACAGCGTTTCTGTTTCTCTACTTACATATTTTGAGTTTAATCATTTACACACCAGCACTTTTTCTTTTAGGACTATTAATGACATTGATTTATTAAAAATACTCAAAAACCTGCATTCGAATGCAGAAGGAGCTGACAACATCAGTCTAGATATGCTTCTTATGACTCTGCCACAAAGTATAGATACTCTTAAATGTATTATAAACACCTCTATTTCCACTTCAGTCTTTCCGGATAGCTGGAAAACTGCTTTGGTTCGGCCGATACCTAAAATTCCAGACCCTGTTTTACCTAAAGATCTCCGTCCTATCAGCATCTTACCTTGCTTCTCAAAAGTATTGCAAAAGTTTGTTCATATGCAAGTTATGACATATTTTGAGGAGCAGCAGATCCTGCCTGAATATCAATCTGGTTTCAGGCCTAATCGTGGTACTGTAACAGCTCTACTAGACGTGACTGACAATATACTAAGGGCACAGGATGCTGGAATGTGCACTGTTTTGGTGCTTCTGGACTTTTCTCGAGCTTTTGACAGTATCAATATTGCCCTCTTATTATCAAAGTTATCCTATTACGGGTTTGATATTGATGCTGTCAAGTGGTTTGATAGCTACCTTAATCATCGCAGACAGACTGTAGAAATAGTGCATGAAAATGGTAGTAAATATAAGTCATCATCAGTTCTTGTTACTAGAGGTGTGCCGCAGGGGTCTGTGTTGGGTCCTTTACTTTTTATTATTTATTGCACAGATATTATTCATCAGATTAAACACTGTAGGTATCATTTGTATGCTGATGACCTACAGTTGTACTTTTCATGTAAACCGGAAGAAGTTGGTGTGGCCGTTAGTTTAATCAATGCTGACCTTGATCGAATAGCAAATTGGTCTGATCGGAATTCACTTGTAATCAACCCTTCGAAGTCAAAATATATTTTGTTTGGTACGGACAAGCAGTTAAAGAAAGTAAATCCAGAGCTGTTGAACTTAACAGTTAAAGGTGACAGGTTAGAGCGCACATTTAAAGCACGAAATTTAGGTCTGATAATGGATTCAGGGCTTAAATTCGAGGATCATGTAGCAGAGGTAGTTAAGAATTGTTTCTACAGGCTAAAAATAATTTATAAAATTCGAGATTATCTCTCGCAGGACATTCGTATTCAGCTTGTAGAAACATTAGTTCTTTCTAAACTGAATTATGCTGATGTTGTTTATGGTCCCCGATTATTATGCAGAACAAAGCGTCTTATCCAACGTGTTCAAAACGCTTGTGCACGGTTCTGCTTCAATGTCCCTCCGAGAGCGCATGTTACTCCATTTTTAAATAATTTTCGTTTATTGAAAATGAGATCCAGACGAAAGTTACACCTTGCTGGATTGCTTTTTGGAGTCTTGAAACAAGGAAAGCCGCTATATCTCCTTAATAAACTCAATTGGGTGAGTGAGGGTGATATAGGTCATCGAAAATGCCGCAGCCAGTTACGAATACCTCTGCACCGTACTGCTGCTTTTAGAGGGTCATTCACATACTCTGCCACTAAATGTTGGAATAATATTCCTCCTCCATTAAAACAAGCTAAATCTAAATTTATATTCAAGAAGCTTTTGAAAAGATTTCTTCTTGATAAGCAACTCGAATTCCAGCATCACGTGGCGGAGTTTTCTTTTTTATAGATATAGATATAGATATATATATATATATAATATTATATTTATTTATTAATTTGTTTAGGCATTGTTAAGAAAAATCAATCAGCGTTACCAATAAATTATAATTATCTAGATGTATTGCGTATAAATCAAGTATAAAATTTTTTTATATTTAATGCATAAGACAATATGTAGTATAAACAGTAATAATTTAAAAGTCAGTTATGTTAAATTTATTTTAGTTTTAGGTCTCAAAGTGCACTTAGTTTAAATTATCTTTAGTTATAGTTATTCAGTTTTAGTTTAGATCTACTTATTCTGTTTCTTGTTTTTAATTTTTCTCTTGTAAGTTTGTTGTTTAGCTTTTCATAGCAGAACTTTAACTTATGTATGCTAATTTTTATTATGTTGATGTGTAGTTGTTTCTTTAGTTTTGCTGCGTTTGTGGCGGTACCTGAGCATGGATCCAGCTGAAAATCAGCGCTACATGGTCTTTTGGATTATGTAGCAAATGCTGAGCTGGGTCCATTTTCTAGGTTATGCTACACATCGCAGGGGTATACCGGTAAAATTGTGATGTGTGGCATAATTTATAAATAAAGATATTTTTCTTTCTTTCTTTTTTTTCTTTCTAGTGTTTTTCAGGCACAGATGTGCATATTGTTCCACTTCTAAAATGTTAGCCCGCTTTCATCTTAGATTGCATCATCACTTACCATCAGGTGTGATAGTAGTCAAGGGCCAACTTGTAGTTGATAAAAAAAATATTATTATTTACCTCATCATCGTCAGATTCAATATCCTCTGGCTCAGAGTCCAAGGCGGTGTCCACTTCATTCGTTGTCTTTTTGGTGATCAGTTTTGAATAGTCCACGTCTTTCCGGTACGGGAACGACGCTCGTAGTTTACGCACTAAGTAATTCACCTGTTGCGAAATTAGAATATTACTAATACAATTTATTGGTTTAGTAGCTATTTTTACATTTTAAATAAGAATCCCGAATTAGGTAAAGCCGATAAGTAAAATAATCTTTTAATTTCTTTATGATCGATCTGTACAAGACGCTAAAAACTTGAAGTTAGTTTAAGACTTATAGAGAATTTGGACTTAATTAATTTTGTTAATTTTAATTATCTACTGGCTGACACGGCAAACGTAGTTTTGCATTAAAAATTAAAAAAAAAAAATAAGGTGAACATTATATAGTAGTCGATTCTCAGACCTGTTGAATACGCATACAAAATTTGGTAAAAATCGGTAAAGCCGTTTCGGAGGAGTACGGTAACTAACATTGTGACAGGGATATTTTATATATTAGAGATTTGCTATAGTTAGTCTGTAAGAGAGAGAGAGAGAGATGAATATCTTAGCATTCCATGGATTCGCCGTGCGGGGTGCAAGGTCAGCTGCACTAGGTTTTTAAACATCGCAAATGTTTTTCGCGGCTTGCGTTGCCTTTTTACCTTTTTTGTAGTAAAACTTTAAAATATATCAAATTTCTTCATTAAATTCACTCAACTTGACAGTACGAAAAACAAATGAAAATCACACATTTTCCTAACTTGAATTGGGAATTTTGTCATTTAAACTTGCAATGATACAAATATTATAGCCAAAGAGGTTTTATTACAAGTTCATGCATGTGAAAAGACATTTTCCCCAACCTATTATTTCGAGACATTAGATGTATGTATGTTCATTGATAACAAATACATTATGTTCTTTTTTAGTTTTTATTGAAAAGTGTTACCCACATTTAAGGGATTATTTATATTTAAGACTAAACAAAGGCTCGAATTTTTGATATTATGTTCATTCTTAAATGAAATAGGATTATGTCATCTTTAAAATTGAAGAGCTTCATTCGTAATATGAGCCTTCAATAGTATTGTAACATGTTCAGTTCAGAGAGACGAATATCTTAGCATTCCATGGATTCACCGTGCGGGTGCCGGGTCCATCGCGTGGCTGAGAGAAAAACTCCGAACAGAGCCCGAGACTTGTGACTCGGGTGTAGGTTTAAGGGTACCCTTAGTGACGCGCGTCAACACTCACCTCCTCTGTTCAAGTTATTCTCCCTGCCCAACCATATTCGGAAGGACCCTACTAGTGCAGCTTTGGACACTCGTTCCAATATGGAGCTTACTGCGCTTCTAGTAAGGCCAAGGCCTTTTAGCAGGTTGTAGAGAGACTTCGCTGGTATACCTCTCGCACCCACTTCTACCGCGTATAAACTAACCACATAGCCATTTTTGGTTAGTTCATTGGTAAGATCATAATATTTATTCACTGTAGATGGCATTATAGGCCATATGCCTGGATATCAAAAACATAATATCAAAGTACAATTTCGGCACCGACGTCATCGGGATCGTGGCCTAGCGGTAAGGCTCTCTAAGTGCCCGGATTGCCAGAGAGACGCGGGTTCGAATCCAGTCGGTTCCACAATTTTTGATATTATGTTTATTCTTAAATATAAATACATTATGCTTCGCTAGATTTATCCGGCCCTTAAAAATATTATATATTTGAATATACATTGTTTTTACCTCCTGTTGTCCAGTAACGAAGATCAACACTCCCCCCTCCGGTAGCCTGGTGTGTATTTTGACTGTTTTCTTGTAAGCCTCCTTCAAATAATCACTGTAGGTGTTTTTGTTGAAGTGCACCGTCACTGGGAACTGTCTGGATTCTACCTGTAACATATTAATAATAATCAAAAAAATTTCGGTAACGTCATCGGGAAAATAAATTTTGGTACCGACGTCATCGGGATCGTGGCCTAACGGTAAGGCGCTCCAAGTCTCTAAGCCCGGATTGCCAGAGACACGCGGGTTCAAATCCCGTCGGTTCTGCAATTTTTGATATTATGTTTATTCTTAAATATATATAATCAAAAATTTGAAGAATCACATCCTATAGATGGCACAAGTTGACATGGACCTATTGCATTATAATATATAGACCATAATAATGTTAATGAAACAATAAGGGTAGATACAGAAATATTCTTGTCTCCGGTTTTGAAAGGTAGATAAGAGGTAAGAAAAAGCATTTGTTCTATACATTCATTAATTACTTTCATTATTATCTATCCTCCATACTCACATAATAATTCACAAGTTTACTTATAAAATAAAACAAAAATATTCAATTATTTTTAAAGAAGTATAAAGAGCGTAATAAATTTAATGTAGAAAACTAATATGCCTAACCAAAATTTCTAATAGTTTGTTATATATATTGAAATAATCTTATCTGTTGAGTTGAAAAACATATCTTATTACAGGCAGGGGTAATTTGGAAGTACCTAAATAATATAAATAAATAAAATATCCAAATTAATTGAGAACTTCCTCTTTTTTGAAGTTAGTTAAATATGTATTATAGGGCAAATAAAGAAAATATTGTTAGAAATAAACATACCTTGATCACTGGCGGTGGTATTTTAAACAATCTAGTATTTTCCGTGAAGTCCTCCACCCTCAACGTAGCAGACATGATGATCAACCTGAGGGGAATGCCTCTCCTACGTCTTAAGGGCACAATACGTGAGAGCAACCCCAACAGAATGTCTGTGTACACGCTCCTCTCGTGAGCTTCATCTATGATTATGACGGAGTATTTGCTTAGAAGGAAGTCCGATTGGATCTCTTTGAGGAGAACTCCTAGAAATTACATAAACTTTAAGGGAAATAATTTACTTATAGTTAAAAGCACATAACAAACAGCCCCATATTTAATCTCCTGACTTAAAAAAGGAAATTCTGTAAAAGTGACATATCTATTGAAATTCTTTCTATAATAATTTGACATAAAAATGACTGATCTACAACATTTTCAATTTTAACATGTTATGTAGGTACTGTGTTGGATGATATTATGGGAAAATCATTATGAACCTATTAAATAAGCTCATCTTAGCTTGATCCCTCCTGATATTTAACATTTCCAATATCATTTATTTTTTTAAGTAATACATGTAGTTTAATCTTTTTTTTATCGACTACAAGTTGGCCCTTGACTGCTATCACACCTGATGTTAAGTGATGTTGCAATCTAAGTTGGAAGCAAGCTGACTTGTTAGGAGTAGCAAGGAATCAAATAGAAATCCACACCCCTTTTGGTTTCTACACGACATGGTATCGTAACCCTAAATCGCTTGTCGGTACGTCTTTGTCAGGGTGGTAACTAGCCACGGCCAAAGCCTCCCACCAGCCAGACTAAGACAATTTAAGAAAAATCTCAATCTGCCCCGCCGGGAATCGAACACAGGACCTCCGTCTTATAAATCCACCGCGCATACCACTGCGCCACGGAGGTCATCAAAAATCTTCTTTTTCTTCTTCGTTATAAAGTACCATTTCTAACGAATGTCAGCGATCACGGGAATTTAAATCTTAGACACGGCAGCCAAAAATAGTAAGTGAGTAATAGTTTTATTTAATCACAATATTAGTTTAAAATAAAAATAATATTGTGTTAAAATAAGAAAAATACATGTTCTGTACTGCAAAATACAATAGATAGTGCAGCAACGTATTATAACGGTACTCACCATCAGTCATAAACTTAATCTTAGTGTCCTTGCAGACATTGCCCTCAAATCGCATCAAATATGAGACCTCCTTGCTTGTTAGCCCCAACTCATAAGCAACTCTGCCTGACATAGCAACAGTTGCAACTCTCCTCGGCTCTGTTACGCCTATCATTTTTGTTTCAGCATAACCCGCCTCATAAAGGAATTGAGGTAACTGTGTTGTTTTACCACTACCTAAAAATAAATGTTTTGTTTAGACTTTATAATAAGGAATTTAGCTGACTAGAATCAAGTATCAATTATGGATTTAAATTCACATAAATTCGTAAAATAACCTAACCAAAACAAACCAAAGATTTTATATGAAATAGTGAAACTTAAATTTATTGAAAAATCTTAAAACATCCTGTATGGATGTATGGATAATATATCAATGTTCCTGTATTAAATATAAAATATTTACAACTAAATTTCCTATTTTTTTACATATCCTAAAAGTACTACATAATAAAGAAACCAGGAGTAATAAAGAAAATACAAAGTTCAGGAATAATTAACCCTTTCACTTCTACAATTGAGGCAAATCGAGTATATCTTATGTACAATGAAATTAAATACTTAATTTGTAGGGCACTTAAAAATGAATGAGCACTCAAAAAAAATTTTAAAATATCTCTCTTAATA
Organism: Mycalesis mineus; assembly: GCA_034621355.1. NCBI lineage: Eukaryota > Metazoa > Arthropoda > Insecta > Lepidoptera > Nymphalidae > Mycalesis > Mycalesis mineus. Next base: position 14,084,556 of record CM067888.1, read on the forward strand.
CCAGTTTGAAAATGCATATTGCAAAATTTTAAGGCTATGAATTGAATAACAAAACCTCATTTACGTACCAGTCTCCCCAGCTACAATAACAAATTCATTCTCATTAACAAGCTCCATTATTCTCTGTTCTTCGCCCAGTATTGGCAATTTTAATCTCGCTACTTGCACTTTTGGGTCTCTTTTAACCTCAATATGCACAGTAGTGTGTGTTAGCAAAGGTTTCTTGGTTTCCTTTATATCTTTTTCAGCTATCTTTTGCTTTCTTTTATTAATTTCATCTGTTTTGACATTTGTGTCTATATCTGCAGGTTCTATCTTTACAGTATCCAGTACATGTTCAGACAAAGTATCATTTTCTTTAATTTCTACACATTCATGATTTTCATTTTTTCCATTTTCTTTACACTTATAACTTTCAATTTTTCCATTTTCGGGATTTTCTTCATCAGTATCAGATCCAGAAGTAGCTTCATCATCAGAGGACTCCTCTAGACCAATTACATTAGGGTCATACTTCTGCTTTTTGCCACTGCCTGAATTCTCCATTCTTAGCAATCTTAATCGCTTCTTTGCACCTGTTACAATAATACAATAAAACCCACTTCAAATAATAAAATAAACAAAATTTGTAACATTGGTTCAGAGTTTGAGCCTAGGAATGGTAACCGCTGAATTTATAGTAATAAATTTAATTTCTAAATGGAATGGTTTTTGTCATATGTTGTAGATTCTGAGAACATTGGGACTTAGCTAAAAAGTGTAGTAAGACTTTTTTACGACACTTTCATGTTGGATGATTAGATTTGAGTGAACATGTGAGCAAGGGAGCCAGTAAGCAAGAGAATGAGCAAGTGGGAGAATACATTTACTTTCATACATACATACATAGCATCACGCCTCGTTCCCATAGGGGTAGGCAGAGACTACATCCTTCCATTTGCCACAGTCCTTGCATACAGCTTCTTCCACACTCATTAATCCTTTCATACAAGATTGTCAGTTTAAGGTACTTTTGACCTAGCCATTTTTTAAAATGTCCTGAATTTGGTCTAGAAACATTCGCCTAGGTCTTCCCCAGTCAATTTACTTTCAACATTTATTTTATATTTTATACCAAGTTACCTGCAATACTGCTAAACTTCTTCTGTTCATTAGACTCAGGTTGAGCATTCTGTGTTTTTTCCTCTATATTGTATTCATTCAGCTTCCTCAACCCAAGAGTCTGTACTGAAGATATAGTGGTCAACTGGTTAACCTCCTCTGGGGTTGCTTGCACTAAGGCCAGAGATTCCAATAGGGCTGCTCTCTAGAATACAAAATCAGTCAAAAATGAGCAAGGAGACTCTTTTTTTTTTTCAGATAATATTTAATGGTGTATGACAGTGCAATTATTTTGTACATAAATCACTATAAACTATCAACTCTTCCTTGATAATGATAAAAAAAGATTCATATTATCAAATCAAGGTGTGAAGTGATGAAGTGAGAGCCGGATTCCACTTTCACATAAATTTCAGCCTAAGTCTTGACTCTTGAGAAAGCATGCTATTGGTTATAATTTTATAAATTCTATTTTAACTTTATATTTAAAAAAACACAAGCTGCAAAGAATTGTTTGATCATGTCCTGAATAAGGCCAATGTCCAGCAGTGGACACACAACAGAGGACAATAGGCTGATGATGATGATGATGATGATAATTTAAAATCAGTAGATTTTTCTGTCTACTGATGACTGTTGACTATCTCCGTGACACAGTGGTATCCACAGTCGATTTATAAGATGGAGGTCCTGGGTTCGATTCCCGGAGGAGCAGATTGAGATTTATCTTAATTTGTCTTTGTCTGGCTGGTGGGAGGCTTTCGCCGTCGCTAGTTACCACCCTACCGACAAAGACATACCATCAAGCGATGTAGGGTTCCTGTATGATGTCGTGTAATGTGGATTTCATATGTTTTATATGATGAACTAAGGCAATTAACAGATGGTGATTCAAACTAACTGAACTGTCTCACAGGAAGGTTTGGTTTAAATTTCAATACAACTGAAACAAATATTTGAAAAATAAAAATTATATGATAAAAATTACATTTTCTTTCTTTTTTTTCTTATCCACAATCTTTTCTAACTGTTTGCGCTGGGCTTTGGAAAGGAATTTTGTCTTTTCTTTTTTGTCTTTGACTATATTTGTTTTTCTTTTCTTCGATGGTAACACCAATAAATTACTGGTATCTGTAGTTCCATACTCGTTGCTTCCAATATCAAGTTTAATCTATAAAAAAAAACATTTATATGTTATTTAGAATATGGATAGATAATACATTTGTGCAGTATGTTTTATTAAATGGAGACAAGAAAATGGTGGGTTCATCGCGTGGCTGAGAGAAAAACTCCTTATAGAGCCCGAGACTTGTGACACGGGTGTAGGTTTAAAATAATATATTTTGATTAAACATACTATAAAATATACTGTAAAGGGCTGGGCCACTGCCAGGTTCCAATATGGAACAGCACTGATAAAGTTTGATTCTGTAACTTTCACTATCAGATGTTAATTATAATTATTGAGACTGCTAGCATAACATACTCAATGACGCATGAAGGTGTAAAATTACCAACTTCCTTAATCCAGGCTGAAAATTTACACTAAGATTTTCTTGATAGAGAGTACATTATTTTATAGCCAAACACAGAACTATATGATATAAGACCTAAGAGATGTGGTTATATTAAAATAAATAGGTACCTACTGTAAGTTTTACATAGAGAACTCGAGGTTGCCTTCCTTACCTTACTGACTTTTGGGTAGAAATATTGTGACGCTTTCGAATATTTAATAAGCTACATAAAATATAAATTATATATTAAGTTTATAATTACCAAAGTAATTAACTCACCTCATTAGTTTGAGAGTCGTCAATGTTAGTTTTGACTACTTGACGCGCTTTCGCGTTGTATCTTTTACGACCCATTGTAGTGATAATTTAGACAACTTATTCAAGAAATATATCATGTACAATGGTATTTATATTTTCAATAAATCAAAATTAAAAACAAATCTGATTCTTATATGGAATTCAAACGTGCTTTTGTTATGACATTTTGTATTTTTAAAATTACTGTCAAACTCAAATGCTAAATCATGGATGGATTCTAGCATTTTAGCGTGGAAACGTGCTGCCATATGATAATTTTTTCTTCCGATTCAAACCGGTTTTGATTTGGCTCGTGAATGGAAATCCTTAAATGTCTGTTATGTTGGTAGTCTGTTTTAACCATAGATAAAATATTTTGTTTATTTTGCAAGTTATAACCTAAAATCTGTAAATTTAAATTCTTAATATCTCTATTATTTGTTGTTATAATACAAAATGCTCCACGAAATATCACGAAAATGTATCAGTTTCAACAGATATGAGGAAACTAATCTTACCTGGACCAACAGTGTGTTAACAGTACGTGGTAATAAAGACTTGTATTTGTTAGAATATTTGTACAATGTAAATTCTTTGCACAAAGGAATTGACTTCAAAGAATCTATTTTAAAGTGCGACAATACCAGCTCCATGTCAAGTGATTATCTTACCAAGTACGTTTCGCGGGGGGTAAGAAATATGGAGCTCGTGGAGATGATCACAAATTCCCCCTTCTGGCCACATAACAAGCCTTTGATGAAGGAACTGACAATTTTTACGTCGTACCACTGGTCGCCCTTCAATCTTTTAAGTGAAAATGATAGTTTACTTGCTACAGTAAACAGCGTAGGGAACGTGGACTTTTTTGGACCACGGAGACACTCTTGGTATTCCGTGTTGGATTTCTCGTCACAAGTTGCACCACTTTTGACCGAAAATTTTAAAACCATTTCTGAAACTCCAAAATGCTTTGCCGATGTTAAAGAAACAGTTTACTCACTAGTAACTACATCGGCATGCTGGGCTTCAGAGTTAAATGAAGATGATTCATGTTATTTTGTAACAGCGCAGAGATCTGGTGATATATTATTCTGGTCTATACAGTATCATCAGAATAACTTTGAAATTAATTTATTTGGTGGTATCCAAAATTCTAACGATGTTGAAATAATAAACATGCTTTGGATAACTCGTGAAGAAAACAAACGTTTGCTCGTATGTTCAAATGAACACGGTGAGATTGTTTTATACGAATGCCAGATAATAAAAAACAAGATATCTCTACTGAATGTACATAATGTTTGGTCACATAAAGACAAAATGGTCACCAAATATCTACATTTTCAAATTATAGATGACAAATTGTTATTATTTTTCAATAAACACAGACATTTGGTCATACAAATGTATGACAAAAATTTAAAACTGTTATCCCAGAACATACAAAATGTCAATGATTACAAAATAACATGTGTGACAAAATGTAAGGATAATATATACTTAACCACAGTCAATATGAAAATATATAGAATTAATTATTCCATAGACAACGACGCTCTACAAATCTCTTTAGAAGGAATTGAATTTAAGGAACCCAGTCCATCATATGAGCTTTATGGTTTAGCTGTGTCACCGAACGGCTCACTGTTTGCACTATCCATGATAAATAGAAAGCATTTGCTCAAGAAGCAAAAAGCGAATGTTGATATAGTTTTGTTAAGTTCTGAGGCTGGTTGTGATATTGAAATGGCAAGTATTATTGACAATCCGAAAAAAAAGCTCACACATATATGGGATCTTGTTGAATCACTTCGATGTAAGACAATTAGATCAAAAAAGCTACCAGAAAGAGATTACAGTTTGTTGTTAAAAGATGACAGCGATATCTACAATTTGAAAGTATATTTGATTATATTAAAGCTGCATATTAATTTGAAAAAATCAATGGCCTGGTCTTCAAGCAGCTTGCTTCCTGAAAAATCTATTGATGTTATAAAAGAAAAGATACTTATGCTACAAGCATTCGCTCAAATTCATGCTTTGTATGATCATTTTAAAAGTAATAAACCTTTCGATGAAATTCATCATGAATGCTTTGCAGGAAGCAAAAATTATTTGAATTTTTACTGCAAAAAGTATGGCAAGAATTTGAACAATTTAGTTACTGAAGATGTTTTAAATATTTCTGATATACAGTTTAAGTATACTTGCCAGTGGTGTGATGAGAGCCTAATAGACTTTTCATGTGAAAACAAACATATAAATATGATTTGCTCTCATACATTTATTCCAATAGAAAATGATTATCTAGTTTGTAAGTGTTGTAGTGCTACTGCGAAATCTGAGTTATATGTTCAGAATCCAATTTGTATATTCTGTGATTTACATTTAGTAAAGGAAGATTTGGTAACGAGTATATAAACCAATAATAAATTGTTTTATTAAATTATTGTGTATTGTATTGTTATTTTACATCAAATATATACCTATTGTTTATACAAAGTATTTAAAGTTACAGTTGTGGTTTAATATCATGAAATAATACACCCGGATAAAGTTATCGAAGGAACTGTAATAAAATTTTATTTTTTTTAAGTAAATTTTCTTGGAATTAATCCGGGGCGAGCGGGTGAAAGAGGCGGTGGCTAGTTACCAAACGGGGCAATCCTTTGACAAAGAGTGTCGTACAACCAAGCGATTAAGCCCTTCACAACGGTACGATGGAACTTCGTTCCAGAAATCGAAAGTACTCAGGGTGTGGATATTGCCCAACTCGCTAACAAGTTAGCCTGCATAATCTTAGATTGCATAATTACTTACTATCATATGTCATTGCTAATTGTCAAGAGCGTGGATAAAAAAATTAAAAAACCAAAAAGACTACAGGTTTTTTCTCTACCTTTTCTCTACTAACTGGTTGCGAAAGACAGTGGTCAAATTTTTCTTAATTAATAACCAGGTACGAAAATAGAAATAAAAATTTTCTTTCGTAGCTGGTTACGAAATTGATTCTGTTTTCCTAGCTGGTTATCATAAGAAGAAAAAAATACCATGTTCGTAACTGGTTACGAACGTGGATGGAACTGGATGTACATCTTATATGAGTTCGTCATAAGATATTTAATGATACCATTCAGGTTTTAATGATACCTACATCTTGTGAGAGGAAAGGAAGCCATGTTTTATCTGTTATTAAAACTTGTCTTGTGTACTTGTTGTTCAAGGAACATTGAAAATAAATAAAGTTACAAAATTTTAATAAAAACTTATTTTTACTATTAAAGGTAATTAAGGCTAAGTAGCATAAAACTTATTCCGCTTTGTAATATCTTTTAGCACTGCCGTCCCAACCGCTCACTGTTAAGTCCTGAAACAATAAAAATATTTTATGACTCAACTAGGTATGCTTGATATAAAAAATAAGATCCAAGTGCAATTTGGTAGCCGACCTCAGTCAACAGCAGCAGGCGACATGCTATGTATTAATATAGACACGACTGTCGCTGCGACACGTACTAGTACTTTTAATAGGTCCAATATGTAAATGCAAGTGAGCATAAAGCTTGCCAAAGTTCAAGACTCTATTCCGCTCTGAACACAAAGCGTGTCAATGTGCTGTTCGACTCTTTAGAGCGAAGTATTTGTTTGGCGAGGACTACCTACTTATTTTAAAGGCTGGTGCATACTTGACACATAGCGTACGGAAATGGTTGACGACGCTACACTGGCGCGACATGAACCGTTGTAATATACTAGTGTACGTAGAACACGTCACACGTAACTTCAAGTTAAACGCGACGACTCAGTTTGACTTGTCATATTAAGTTTGAATTCAAAAGCTCCCGTCTGCCCTCCCGTTCCGTCCGCTGCGTGGCGAAACCCTTTGTGTTTTTATTTTCTACTTCAGTTCAATGCTATTATCGATAATAGTTTGAGAGCAACAAAAGCTGATTAGCGCGCTTCGTCAAGTTAGCCGTAAATAAAAAGGTATGAAAGTTTGAATAAAAAGGTATGAAAGTTTGAATAAAAAAGGTATGAAAGTTTGAATAAAAAGGTATGAAGGTCTTACCACAACTAGATCTTTGTCATTGTATTGCCTTTTGTATGTGATAGAGCGACCGTCTGGGAATGTTTGCACTTGGATGGCTTCTTCCGGCTCCACTGTGAACACTGTCTTAGCCTGAAAGATATAATACCATTTTGTTTTGAGTGTAAATTGAGTTCTGTCTACGTATCTAGACAGCCTATAAACTATTCGCACCATTTCAAATTGTACCTAGGTAGCAGTGCAGTAACTAGGGAAGTGACAGCGGTGTTCAGGCACAGGGCGCAGAAATCACCAGACTATGTACTCGTATATACTACAAACAATACCTTATTTAGATTCAGTTAAAAGTCTGTAGGGCGCACTTATCACAGTGGCACAGGACGCATAAAAGCTCGTTACACTAATGCTAGGAAGGTATATTTTATCGGCTGAATACAGAGCTAGGGCTATTTTTACATAAGCGGGCATATGGAGATTGACCCATCACGCTGCTCTTGTGCGGGTCGGCGGATTTAGGGTGACAATTAAATACTTGAATCTTTATGAGAAGGTAATATTAGTCGAGACCGAGATCGGAATTATTATAATATGAAATGGACGTGCTCCCCGAGAAACGAGGGGGTAACCCCACAAACTAGGACTTTATTTACTATCATAAATAATACAAAATTGAAAGAGAAAACTTTGATATTACTTAGCTCGGCCCGAGACACGAATTCAGGACCTCGTCATACGAATCCACATAGACTAACCACTAGACTAACGAGGCAGTAACAATGTAGGTTTAGTATAGAAAGTTACCTACAAATCTATATATACAGGTACCAGCAGTTAGTTAGGTAGGTACTTACAGTAATGCCTGGCAGAATTTCCTCTTCAAACTCCACGCCACTCTCGAACTTCAGCTCCTTCTTTTCTCCGTTCTCGTCAGTAGTAGAGGCAATGTAGGTGTCTCCGTCCTTCTCCAATTTAGGTGATGGCTTCGACTGGAGCCAGGCTTCAGCTATTTCAGCTGGGATTCCTATTACAAAAATTAGATCTTTACATGTCGGGTTTTGGAGCTTGAATTCGAAACGCTGCTGTAATGCAGATTCCTCTAATGATTAGGTTAGATATAAGTTAGTTTTAATGATCGTAATGTGCTTGATGTACTATGATATGTGTGTAACACTACCAACTACCCGACTTTCAACTGCTTTTGGAAATTTCTTACTTGAAAAAAAGCTTATTAAACAAGACAACCTTGAACCTTGTTCAAGAACTCAAACCTCAAGTTCTAAAACCCTAACAGACCGGACTTTTCACTGGCACGAAGTAGTTACTTTGAAAAAAGTAAAAATAATATACCTATACTAAAGCCTAACTCGATTGAGAATTATTGTCAACAAACAAATTTAAAATGAAGGTAGAAATTGCAACACATTTTATGCCTAATAAATTTAAAATTATGTTTTGTTATTTTAAAAAATCTTACTTAAAGGATATTGAATATATTAATTAGTTTTAAGCTTACTAATCTAATTTATTATCATGAATTCGTCATTAACTAGTTAATTAAGAAAAATAGGTGTAAAATGACTAATGATTTCTACCTTCATTTTTAATTTGTTTGTTGACAAGCATTCTCAATCGAGTTTGGCTTTAGTATAGGTAATAAATACTTGCTACTCTCAAACTGCATAGGAGCTCGAGACTGGAGTCTCTACCGTACAGACTGTAGAGTTTTAAATTAAGTAAGTAGGTAACTTTCCATAGCCTCGGTCTAGTAGTCCTGGGTCGAGTCGGGGAATAATACTGAGTTTTTCATTTTTCTATGAATTTTTAGTACATTCTAAGCCCGGAGTTTGGAAGTTGGTCATGTTACACCCCCGTGCCTCGGAGAGCACATTAAGCACAGTCACTATCACCAACGACTAATAAAAATAAATATATAAAACATCAACACCCTTAGCCCGCCATCCCGCATTGGAGCAGCGTGCTCTTCTACAAGTAGGAACTCCTCGCCCTGTAGTAGGTCGTTAGTAGGTTGATAATGAGTAATCAGGTACTTTGTCTACGCTCAGCATTGACACACCAGTATTGGAACATCAATATTCCGATACTTAAGAAGGCTGGTAATTTTCGAAACTAGTAATCAAATATTTACTTACCAAGATTATCCAAAAACTCCTTGAAGTTCTCATCTTTATCGTGGCTGTAACTGATTCCAAGAAATGAAGACATTGTCAAAGGTCCGGTGGTGGTCGAAGCAAAGCGTTGATATAAAATATATTAACGATTGAAAATCCACGGATTTTATTAACATTTTTGAGTCATAGATAAGATTAAAAGTTTAGTTTTTATTTTGATGTATTATGTATTTAATAAATTTACTGGTGGGTTCTGTACATATCATCATCATCATCATCATTAGCCTATTTCGAAGTATTTTTAACCGACGAAAAAAAACGGAGGAGTTCGACACGTATATATTTTTTTATTTTTTTTTATATGTATGAACACGCATAACTTTTTACAGAGTTGTCCGATTTTGATAACTCTTTTTGTATTAGAAAGGACACACTTCCAAGGTGGTCCCATAGTCATTATGTTAGGATCTGATGATGATATCCTGGGGAAATTGAAGGAACTTTTCAAATTTTGGAGGCATGCTTACAGCGATTTCGGTTTTTGTCTCGGTATCGGTAGCTTTTTGGCTACTAGTGCGTATAGTATACTATGACAGTATAGTACGAGTACGTTACGTATAGTACGGGTACGTTACGTGGCGATAAATCACTAAAAAGTAAGAAATAAAAAATTTTAACAAAAAATAGAACCGACTCAAAACGTACTAAAAAGTAAAAAATAACTGTGACATTTAGTTGATTTAATTTACTTAAGCATATCTAGGAGTCGGTGCCAGCCAAGGTTTCGGTCCTATTTTTTGTTAAATTTTTTTTTTATCGTCGCGATTAATTTTTCAACCATCTATTGCATATCAGCAAGCCACGGAGTAGGTTTAAAATAAAAAAGGCTCTCGACACAGCAGCCAATGTCGATATAGCGGAATTTCAACCACGATTCTGTTTAAATGTTAGTACTACAGCAGGGCAAGCATTAATGTTACCGACATCAGCTTTGCGAGGCTTCTATCATAGTACTTACAGAAACCACAGTCTTAAGCCGCCTGCTTCCAGAGGCTGTTATGTTCGAAATAATAAGTAGGTAGGTACGAATTTGTAAATGAATACCTACTTGACTTTATTTATATCGACGATTATTGACAAAATATGAAATATAGACATTCTTACTACTTAAAGAGAGCGGATCTCTATAACAGTAGGCTTAGTAATCGTATAATCCGGTATTGATTCAAAATATAGTCATCCACATAATCGTACGACTATTATAACGAAACTTTGTGAATGTGTATGTTTGTTACTCTTTCACACAAAACCTAATGAATGGATTTTGATGAAACTACACAATAATATAGCTTACATATCAAAATAACATATAGGCCAAATTTTATCCCGAAATTCCCGCGGGAAAGAGAACTACGCGGGTGAAACCGCGGGCATCCACAAGTGTAATATAATAAAATAACAGAATTCGAGTCTATATATGTAAATCAATTATACACAAATAAAATTATTATTATAAAAACAAAAAACCCGACTGCTTAGAAGTTATGAACTGAAAAGAGAAAAACAAGGATCACTATATTTGTATAAAATTCTAAATACTTTTTGTTTTTATAGCCTAATAATTTTATTTGAGACTTTTTAGCTTTAGTTTATGGTATAGAAATGAGACGGAACACTTAGTACACTTTTTGCCATTTTTTCTTAAAAAAGTAATATGAACATGATATGATATTTATATTTTTGAAATGGTCTTTTTACGACCTTTCAATTGGTATCCATATTGCTAAGATAAGAGAAAAAAATACACACATCCCCCCATTTTCCCCCATTTACAGGCGCCATTTTGAAAATTTATATAGCCTATGTCACTACCACAATTTTGACAAATTCAACAACACCTCACATGTCAAAATCCGTTCAGCCGTTTAGGCTGTAGCGCGTGCCAATGAAATGGACATACATACATACATACATACATATATACATACGCTCGAAAAACATAACCCTCCTTCTGACGCAGTCGAGTAATAATAATTAAAAAGGAACAAAATAGGAAAAGAAGAATGACCTTTATACTACGATAAACTTTTAATAAACTTTTAATATTCATCTCCCGAACCTACAAAACGAATATTCGTGTGATTTTCACAAGCAGCAATATACTTACTTAGGTAGTCGTAGTATCATAAATAAAGATTTTGCTTTACATATTAAATCTCTTGACGACCTCCGTAGCGCAGTGATATGTGCGGTAGATTTATAAGATGGAGGTTCTGGGTTCGATTCCCAGCGGGACAGATTGAGATTTTTCTTAATTTGTCTTGGTCTGGCTGGTGGGAGGCTTTTGCCGTGGCTAGTTACCACCCTACCGACAAAGACGTACCGCCAAGCGATTTAGCGTTCCGGTACGATGTCGTGTAGAAACCGAAAGGGGTGTGGATTTCATCCAACTCCTAACAAGTTAGCCCGTTTCCACCTTAGATTGCATCATTACTTAACATCAGGTGTGATAGCAGTCAAGGGCCAACTTGTAGTCGATAAAAAAAAAAAAAAAATCTTAAAAAAAAATTCGTGAATATATAAAAAAAAGTCAAATTACACGTAGACAAAGACGCGAGCATCCACTATATGAATTTTCATTGAATATAACCTTAACAGTTACGGACACGCCTATAATAGTTAATTTTAATCCGCTGGTAAATCGGATTGTTAGATTTGTCGTTATTTTACGTTCCACTAACACATACTAGCGTACGTTATCATCATAGCGTAATGAAAAGATTAACGGATTAAACACTACTTAGTCACAGTAAATGGATTCCTTCTATCGCTAAATCAAATTTATCGATAATTTGACGGGTCCAACGACATTGCATCATTGCATTTCGCTAAATTACCTACTTACCTACAGGGGCTACAGGTTACACGGTCTGTTGGCTTTATTCAAGGTTTAAGTACCTGTCCGTTTACCCTATTTATTAAATTAATTAATAATTAACGTTTAATTATAATGTTTGACGACCTCCGTGGCGCAGTGGTATGCGCGGTGGATTTATAAGGCGGAGGTTCAGGGTTCGATCCCCGGCGAGGCAGATTGAGATTTTACTTAATTTGTGTATGGTCTGGCTGGTGGAAGACTTTCGCCGTGGCTAGTTACCACCCTACCGACAAAGACGTACCGCCACGCGATTTAGCGTTCCGGTACGATGTCGTGTAGAAACCGAAAGGGTATATGTACCTACTGGTAAAAATTTTCATAATTTACCACGAACATAAATTACTCGCATTTTCCGCAAAAACCTGACAAACATTTTTTGTTATTTAAAAAAATATAAGTAGTTATTGTTTTAATTATTTAAATGTGGGGATCAGCCTGCCCTCCTTGCAATCCTGACCTTTAAACTATTTAGGTAAGCCAGCCAACCCTTTGGCTTAGACTATACGTAACGGTAACGGTACATTCATGGTCGTAGACACTGGAGCCTTTTTGATTGCAATCAAAATTCCTAACTATAAATCATTAGCAGGTCCAAAGCAAACTGCTATTTTTTGTAATTTTACATTTCAGGTAAAGGCAAACATATTTTAAAAGCACGGCCGTTTCGCATATAATGGATTATTTCTGAAACTGCGCCTTGTGAAATTGTTATAGCAATTTCAGGAAATTTAAATTGCTTCTAATTTTTACCTCGATTTCTACTCTTGGAATCACCCATAACTACCCATCGGGTGGTAAGAGGATTTTTGTAAACAAATCAGCAAACAAAACATTAAATGAAATTGTGAATAATTTGGTATGATGAATAAGGTATTTAAAAAAATTCAATATCTGAACACTCCGTTTGCACATAATCTTGTCTGCCCTACCCCTAGATAGTTTTTGTGACAGTGACCTCTATAGGTAGCTATACGTGCAATCTTTTAATATAAATAAAATAAAAAATACAGTTATTATTTAATTTGTCTTACAATATCTGAGCACTCCGTTTGCACATAGTCTTGTCTGCCCTACCCGTAGATAGTTTTTGTGACGGTGACCTCTATACGTGCCGTCCTAAGAAATTTTAATGTAAGTAAAATAAAAAATACTGTTATTATTTAATTTGTTTTAATAAATACATAAACATTAAAAATTAAGCATATAAAGAGGGCAAATACAAATTATTCAGCGACATAGTATCTCTTGGCTTCTCCATCCCAATCGCTGAACGTGATGGTCTGAAAACAAAAGGGGTTTTCTTTATTCTGAGAAATTGTTTGTAGCATAATGGAAATAGAAAAAAGAATAGAAGCAGTCTTACACCCCGCTTTAAGTTCTATTCCTGCATAGCACTTTAAGTCTCAATTTGTACTGAGAGCGGCCACCAAGGGAGTTTTAGTGGTAAAGTTCCACATAACCCGTCCCCCTAGAAGGCAGATAACTCCGAAGAGATTTCCCCCCGATACCAAAGAAAAGGTTTCGATCATTCTCATTAACACATTACCTATACTAAAGCCAAATTCAATCGAGAATGCATGTCAACAAACAAATTAAAAATGAAGGTAGATTGCGATAGCTAAAATGCGATACATTTTATGCCTAATAAATTTAATATTATGTTTTGTTATTTTAAAAAATGTTATTTAAAAGATATTGAATATATTAATTAGTTTCATGCTTACTTATCTAATTTATTGTCAAGAATTCGCCATTAACTAGTTAATTAAAGAAAATAGGTGTAAAATGACAAGTGATTTCTACCTTCATTTTAAATTTGTTTGTTGACAAGCATTCTCAATCGAGTTTGGCTTTAGTATAGTAGTGATTTTAACAATATCAATCATTACAGCAAGAGCAGCGAGTGACACTACTGATTTCTATGTATGTGTTGACTAGCAGTTGCCCGCGGTTTCACCCGCGTAGTTATTCCGTGGGAATATATAAATACAAATTACCCTATGGCACTCCTCATGAGTCTGGCTATCATATACAAATCGTTTTTTTCAATCCAACTGCTAGTTTCAGAGATTAGCCGGAACAAACAAACATACAGACAGACAAAAGTAGGATGCGAGATAAGAGAGGCTACTGTTGCGCCGTGCGCGCATCATTCGCATTTCCTAGTTTGTTAAAATTCATGATTAAATCAAGTCTTCTCTATAATTTTTCGAAGTGAATCTTACCACAACGAGTTCATTGTCATTGTACTCTCTTTTGTAAGTTATAGATTTGCCATCCGGAAACTTCTGGACTTGAGTGACGACATTGTCCTCAACTGTGAAAGTTGTCTGGGCCTGGAATTACAAAATAAAAGATGTTTACACCCTTATTTTACAGAGAAAAGTTTTGAGAGAGAGAATTTATTGAAAGCCTCTTTAAAAACCAGGCCATTGCCTTTTTGGTCTATCGATTTCAAGGTAGGTATATGAGGAAATCTACGATAGAGTAAATATTATTATTTTTTTTTTATCAACTACAAGTTGGCCCTTGACTGCTATCACACCTGATATTAAGTGATGATGCAATTTAAGATGGAAGCGAGCTAACTCGTTAGGAGTTGGATGTAATCCCACACCCCCTATCGGTTTCTACACGACATCGTACCGGAACGCTAAGTCGCTTGGCGGTACGTCTTTGTCGGTAGGGTGGTAACTAGCCACGGCGAAAGCCTCCCTCCAGCCAGACCAAGACAAATTAAGTAAAATCTCAATCTGCCCCGCCGGGAATCGAACCAAGGACCTCCGTCTTATAAATCCACCGCGCATACCACTGCGCCATGGAGGCCGTCAAGATTACGTCGTATTTATTTCGGTTCATTGTTTATTTTTCTAATTTGAGTATTGATGCTAAAACATTACATACAGCTTTGTCAAATTTACACCTATGTACGTATACGTACTCGTAAGTATCTATAATAGGTACATTTTATAATATTTTGTATTATTCTCAATTCGATTATGATACACAGTACGCCTTTTTATAGGACGTGTTCCTTTCATGCCCTGCGAAGTCTTACTCTGTTATTAGGCAATGGTTTTCCACTTACAATAGGTAGGTCATTTACTTTATCTTACTTACTTTTACTTTAGTTTTCGTTCCTGTGGTAATTTTGGGATAAAATGTACCTTTTTATAGGACGTGTTCTTTTTATGCCCTGCGAAGTCTTACTCTGTTATTAGGCAATGGTTTTCCACTTACAATAGGTAGGTCATTTACTTTATCTTACTTGCTTACTTTTACTTTAATTTTTGTTCCTGTGGTAATTACGAGATAATTAAAAACGCTCTAGCCGTTTTTTATGGGCTACAAGTTGGCCCTTGACTGCTATCACACCCTTAGTTAAGTGAAGATGCAATCTAAGATGGAAGCGGGCTAACTTGTTAGGAGTGGGACGAAAATCCACAACTCTTTTCAGTTTCTACACGACATCGTACCAAGACAAATTAAGAAAAATCTCAATCTGCCTCGCCGGGAATCGAACCCAGGACCTCCGTCATTTAAATCCACCGCGCGTACCACTGCGCCACGGAGTTCGTCGTTTTGTCTTAAAGAAGTAACAAACACTTACACTGAGATCATCGTTAATTTTTTCCTCGAACTCGACACCGCTTTCGAATTTCGTAACCTTATCACCACCGGGGGATGATGTGGTTATGGTGTAGCTGTCACCATCCTTTTCTATTTTGGCTGATGGCTTGAATGTGAGGAATACCTCAGTCTTCTCTGGAGGAATTGCTGTAAAAATTAAATGTAACAATTAAGCAAAAAAACTATTCTGGTAAGATTTTATCCCCTTTTCAAAATCTTGTAACTTTCAGTTCTAATGTGTGAATGTAGAATGGCGTATAAGAATATAAAAAAGGTATTTAAGGGGTCTGGACAGAACTTAATAGGAAGTAATGAAAAAATAGGTAGGTAGAGGTAACTAACTACTCAATAAACCAAACAGAACCTACGGCGTAACTTATTCCTCCATTATTCGGTCAAATAAAAAATTTAATAATTGATATGTGCATTAAACCGTCTATATCTACAGACATCTGCAATATTCGAACATTTGCAAATTTTCACCTGTGCCGTTATTATGAGCATGAATTATAATCTTAGACACTAGATTGTCTTTACTAATATTATAAAGAGGTAAAGTTTGTAAGTTTGTAAATGGGGCATCTGTTGGGGCTAATCTTCGGAACTACTGATCCGATTTTAGAAATTCTTTCACCAGTAGAATGCTACACTATCGGGGATTGTCATAGGCTATATTTTATATTTGTATTATATATATTAGCCGAGTTATCGCAGTAATTGTCGCGCGAGTCGGACCGTGATATTTATTAAATCGGCTTTATGCGCGTGCGCTGCTTTAGCTATTAGATATAATTGAAAACATTGTATGAAAACTTTATGTATGGGATGTAGGATTTTGCTTCACTGGAAACTATAAAAAATTAAATTGAGAGGCGGAGCGGGAAATGAACATTTTTTATATGAAAGTCTGTCTTAAAAATAAGAAGGGTACCTAAGAGGTATTCACGCGGACGAAGTCGTGGGCGACTGCTAGTTACAATAATAATATTAGTGTCATTTAACATGATTAGGTATACCGTAGAGCCGGTTTGCACTTGTATAATAAAATTATTCAATATTTTATTATCATATAATATAACTCGACTTTTAAATATAGCGATATGAGAATATGAGTCATTAAAATTTTTAAATTATATAAAACTAGCGACGTACCCCGGCTTCGCACGTGTGCAATGCTGTTACTAAAGTATGACCCTGCATTTTGAATCTAACAATATATTTAGAAAAATATTTATTTAAATAACATGCTGTAAAGGGCAATACTAATCTATATTGAATGCACAAAGTATTTATGATACCTAATTGAATAAGGATTAATACAGTATTACTTAAAATCGTTGTGTAAATAAGCGATTAGTTTTGCTTGACAATAAAAGGTAAAAATGGTTATTGCGGTTATTCCTAAGAGATAGACATATACCATCGCAGACATTTGTTTCCCTTTTAATTCTAAAAAAAAAATTCTGATACTGTAGTACATTATTTTGATATATATGGAAGGGATTAGCCATCGTTTGCAATATAAGCGCAAAAAATGCATTAAGTAATTTACGAAATTTTATGAGAAACCTCTAAAATTATCAGTGTTTCTTTATTATATTATACATGTATTATACACATATACCGTCCTCTGGTCTTGACTTACTTTATCTAATAAAAAAAACCGCATGAAAATTGGTCGCGTAGTTTTAAAGATTTAAGCAAACAAATGTAAGCAAATAAGAAAGCGACTTTGTTTTATACTATGAAATAATGACTAATCAACTTGTAATCCAAGAAACTGCCTACCTTCTTATTTCTATTTATAATTGACTTTGATTGCTATTTATGTTTTAACAATAAATTATATGCCTATTTTTATGTTTTCGACCGTGAACAGTCTATCAAATCAAGACTATTATGAATTGATTAGCATATATTTAAAGTTTTTATATAAACGCTATTATTTTTAGGTAAATCAAATGGAATTTTGATAATGCAAGCAGTTCGCAGTCGACCGTTGACAACAACTACAGGCGACATTGATACAGGTTTCTATTGGCCCAAGAGCCTGCGACGGCCAGACCTTCCTCATTTTATAAAAGCTTCTCCGTACATGTCTCCTATATAGGTAAGAATGACCAGCGACTATAGAGTTTGGGTTGTGGTTACTTGGGCAGGTAACAGGTAGTAAAGGTGTATAAAATAGTACTTAAAATTTGTTAGAGTATAAAGCTCGATTTTTTTATATTTTCTTCGGGATAACTGTAGAAATCTCGTCATCCATTGCCGGACACTTATGACAGTTGCTACCTCTTGCCAGACACCCCTAAACTTTGATAAATTACACTTATACTTTCGTTATAGTATAAAAGCTAAATTTTATATATGTTACTTGGGGGCCTATAAAAAGATGTTACCTCAATAGCCGGACAGTTTTCGTGGTTTTTACATCTTGCCAGATACATTGAAAGTCTGGCCGTCGCAGGCTCTTACTCTATATGTATTTTTTTATAATTA
Organism: Mycalesis mineus; assembly: GCA_034621355.1. Classification (NCBI taxonomy): domain Eukaryota; kingdom Metazoa; phylum Arthropoda; class Insecta; order Lepidoptera; family Nymphalidae; genus Mycalesis; species Mycalesis mineus. The sequence goes on from CM067888.1 coordinate 14,102,715, forward strand.
GATTCATGGGAATCGACACGCCCTTCCCATATAAATACATAGATTAGTATTGCTGCGACTTATCGTCTACTGTTGTTGTTTGCGATCAGCTACGAACTGGTACCTTTAATGTGCTAAGCGGCTAACCTTAAGACGTTAAATCACCGATTGGTTTTAGAACAGCGTAATGGGTCTAAGGCAGAAACTCTCTCTGTGTGTAAATAGGAGAGAGGAGGAGTTAACCATGAAGTTGACAACGAAAATAGACAGGGCACATCAGTTTGAAATATGTGATTAGTATGACAGCATCTTCGACCATAATATGATCTATGGACAGCTTGAACAAGCCTCAATATTTCCAAAGTTAAGGAATTAGTCAGTCCCAGGGTTGATCCCGGTTCGTTGGGCTATTGCCGTACATACCCACTGCTATACGACAAAATTAATGAGTTATTTATTTTTATTTTATTTTATTTTGGCAAAAACAGTCATTACAAATAAAAAGTTTTACATTAAAGAAAAAATACATGTGTAACAATAGACAATACATTGCCGAAGATTTGTACATAAAAAAAGGAATGTTATTTATGTGATAACAGCATTAATAAGATAATATTAGTAAGAAAAAATATAATATTAGCAAGAAAGAAAAGAAAAAGGGAAAGAAACCAACGATAACGTGTATATTTATACATTGTTCTCGTACCAATATGTATTAAGAAACAACTAAAGGTATTTCTTCAAACATTTCTTTTTAATATTACTTATTGAGGTGGAGCATAAGTCAATATCAAAAAATTCATCATTATAAAGTTTCATTGAGTTATCTAGTGGCAAGTGATAATGCAATCGAAGACGGAAGCGAGCAATTTGTTGATGATATCCACAGCCCTTTCGGTTTCTACACGACAGTATCGCTTGGCGGTCCGTCTTTGTCGGTAGGGTGGTAACTAGCCACGGCTAAAGCCTCCCACCAGCCAAACTTGGAAAATTTTAATCAGCCCCGCTGAGAATTGAACATATCCATGGAGGCATTCAAAGATTGATCCTACTAAACAATATGATTGGTATTATTACAAAAAGAATAATAGAACCACGTAGGTATAGTTACATTAGCGTGGTTTTTCCTTATGATAAATCATAAACATAAGTTTCACGACGTTTTATAGGTATTCACTTTTACTTGGAAAACTGACCATTTTTATGAAATTATCAAATTCATGATAAGATAAATGTCACATTAGTTGCCCAAACGTTATCAATTTCATGTCATTGATAAATGAACTGATTAGAAACCCAAAGCATATTTTTAGCAACCCAAAATGTAAGTGGGTAGAAAATTTTAAAGTTACGTGTCGGCCATCAATCTTATTTGAAATCGGCTCGATAAAACAGATACTCTAGGCATACTTAGAGAGAGTTTTGAGACAGATATCGATGAGCTGTAATACTAGGCGATAAAAAGATTAGCTCGTATAAATATATCAATAACTAAAAAGCTTTTATTAGTATAAAGGAAATGTAACTTTCACAAGGTTAGCACAATCTACATAATATTATTAAATATTATATTGCAAATATATTTGCATACAACCCATGTTCCGTTATAGTTAATTCGAACCATGTGGAGCGAATTATTCATTATCATTACCAGCCTTACAGGCCTCTTTTAGGGACTTTCAAACACAACGATCCCGAGCCGCCTGTTGCCAGCGGCTCCCTGCGACACGTTTGATGTCGTCAGTCCACCTGGATGGTCGACCCCCAGACCATGACCGCTGCCAGAGCCAGGAATAGCGGGGCTGCCGGGGACTAAGGGCTGTTTATTCGGACGTCTCCCATAAAAGAAATGCCCTATAGTGACCACGCTGGGCAGGCGGGTTGGTCACCGCAGGACTAGATTATTCGTACCAGTGTCACTGCTGCCTGACACTGGCCTCATTTTATAGCCTAGCCTATTCGGAATAGTTATACCGCCATTCATCGGATGCCAGAACCTCGTCGGTCCATCTGCAGGGTGCACTGCGAGCAGGTGAGGTTGACATTTGGAGAGGCTGACTGGTATTGGCATCCCCCTTACACCCCCCTCCCCCTTACACCCCAAATGCATTGAAGTAGCGTGGTGAATTTACGCTCCATATCCCCTACACTGAGGCCTTCGCTGATAATGTTGATGATGATGAACAACAGATTATATAAATAACTATTAAATAAATAATTATTATATTATAGAACAATTACACACATCGCTATATAGCCCCAAAGTAAGCGCTCTCGTAAATAGCTTGTGTTATGGTTACTATGATAACAGATGAATCCTTACTAATATTATAAAGGGGAAAGTTTGTATGGATGTATGGATGTTTGTTACTTTTTCACGCAAAAACTACTGAATGGATTTTGATGAAAGTTCACAATAATATAGGTTACATATCGGAATAACACATAGGCTACATTTTATACCGAAATTCCCACGGGAACGAGAACTATGAATTTAGTATTTTATATATACTAGAGGACGCCCGTTTCACCCGATCTCGTTCCCGTGGGAATTTCGGTATAAAATGTAGCCTATGTGTAATTCTGATGTATAAGCTATATTGTGGTAAAGTTTCATTCAAATCCATTCAGTAGTTTTTACGTGAAAGAGTAACAAACATCCATACATCCATACATCCATACATCCATACAAACTTTCGCCTTTATAATAGTAGTAGGATTATACACAAATACTTATAATATATAGATATACACCCAGACATTGGAAAACATCCATGCTCATCACACAAACATTTTCCAGATGTGGGAATCGAACCCACAGCCTAGGACGCAGAAGCAGGGTCACTACCCACTGCGCCACGGAGGCCGTCAAATATAACAATACAATGTTTAGCGTAAATTATTGATGTATATAATAAACTGGATGTCTTCATAAGGGCGGGTCACAGACAGATTTAAAAATATGTGTGTTAATCCAGTTTTAGGTTTTCTACTTATCTAGCAAAATGCAGTCATCGATAGGGGTCCCATCATTACTCATCAGGTATGGTGGCAGTCAATGGCTAACTTATTATGAATAAAAAAATGCAAATATATTCAGCAAGATTGCACATTTTCAGTAACATGTAAACATACAAACTTTCACTTGAATATAAGTAAGATAAAAATATCTAATACGGATTAGATATGTAGGCTTAAAATTGCTAACGCCTTTTACTCTATAAATTATATTGATAATAGAAGGTATCTACATGCGCTGTCATTATTAAAGTGACTTTACTTGTACCGTCATACTTGCTAAAACTGCCAATAGTTCTATGGCAAAAGTCGGACACCACGCCAAGATGTCATGGTTTCTATCCCCGTCTAATAGACTACGTTAACCTTTTTTAGCACGGTTTTTGTGACAAAAGGGTTATTGGTGTTCTCTTTGTGTTAAGTTCGGTGGAAATGTCGCAAATACTTTCGCTAACTTGAATTTTATTTAAAGATTCACGTCATCATATATCACAGAACTAGTTGAAACTATTGTAACCAAAATGTAAAATAAACTACTTACGGAGTTGAGCCAGGAATTCCTTGAAATTCTCATCTTTGTCGTGTACGAAATTTACTCCTAGGAAAGACATTTTGTTCTAGTAACTATATGTGATCAAGTGTTGAACGGAAATAAGTGAAAATCTACCAATCCTCTCCTTTTATTAACTCGATAGATAGGTGCCGCAAATCCACGTTATAGTAAATATATAATACTAATAAATACCTTATCGATACATGCCCAATGCGATAACAGATTGTCCACCCATTTAATGATGACAATTTTTTTGCAGTGCCCTTTTTGCAGGTATTAACCGCTGAATTTTTTTTCAAAACCAAAAAAAAAAAAAGAAATTTCAAGGAGTTGTGAACCAGAATTGTAAAATAGTTTCGGAGAAAACTTGCTCAAATGCCGCCGATAGGTGAACAACGAAATGCTAAAAATCCCTCGTTGGTTCAATCGTTAGTCTGTTTGGCTTCTAATTATGAGGTCTTGGATTTGAGTGTTGGGTCAAGCTATGATAGACATGAGAATTATCTGCCTATTGTGACAGGGTCAAACTGCCCTCTTTATATACGAATACCATATGAAGAATTAAGCTATTATTCCTTACAAAATATTATTTCAAATAAGACTTCTTTTAAGATATTTTCTTTTTTCATTCTTTTTTAATCTTTTTAATTCTTTCTTCTTTTAAGCTGATGACTCATGTACGTTAATACCTAATAATGATTAATTAAATTTATGTTGTTTATTATGTAAAACTTATTTATTTAAGTTACAAAAGAAATTGCATTAAAGACTAACTTGCCATTTAACCATAGAAATCTACAAATATTTACTAATATTACAAAGGCGATAGATGTTAGTTACTCTTTCACGCAAAAACTACTGAATCAATTTTGATGAAGCTTTACAATAATTTAGCTTAAATCTTGGCTGGGCAGGGAGAATAACTTGAACAGAGGTGGTGAGTGACGGCCGTCACTAAGTGATCTCTTTTAAACCTACACCTGTGTCACAAGTCTTAGGCTCTGTTCGGAGTTTTTATCTCAGCCACGCGATGGACTCGGCACCCGCACGGTGAATCCATGGAATGCTAAGATATTCGTCTCAAAACGTACGCTACATTTATGTCCGAAATTTCCACGAAAACAAGTACTCTTGTACTTGATAAATATAATTTTAAGTAAATTTATTTTCGGTTTGACCTTTAACTCGTTTGGTGATGTGCAGTTCAATAAACTGCTCAAGACAAAGGCATTTGATGATGATGATAAATTGCAGATAGTCACAGTAACAAAGAGATCACCTTCACATGTTTATCATTCAAATAATCTTAAGCTCGTATGCATACTTGCATCGTAGGTCGTTGCAGTCAAATGCATCCTTAATCTTATCTTTGAACTAAATAAAAGTACATTTTACTATAGGAGTTTTAGTTTAAAGGTACGAGTTTGTAGCAGACTACACAGCAACAGGAGACATGTCGCCGCGACACGTTTTCTGTCGGTCTACCACCACCCAGCCTAGTGCCGTAGTAAATAAAATTTTTTAACAAAAAATATAACCGACTCAAAACGCACTAAAAAGTAAAAAATAACTGCGTCATTTAGTTGCTTTAATTTACTTAAACATATCTAAGAGTCGGTGCCAGCCAAGGTTTCTACTTTAAGGACGTTACCTAGAACTCACAACTTGCTTGTTACTAACTGTTAACTATGTTAAATAGGTAAGTGTTCCTTAAACTTGGCTGGCACTGACTTCATAGACATGCTTAAGTTAAATTGTTAAAAAATGTACGTGATAGTACTTGTTGTCAATAAACGTTAAAGCGACGTCGACGCTGCGCAGACGTTAAAGGAACGCTGACGCTTACAAAACGCTCGTGGAATAGGGACCTAAAGTAACATGTACGCGACATAACGCAGCGACATGTCGCCTGCTGCTGTCTGTAGTCGGCTACGAACAGTAACCATTATTGAAGTTCTGATAAAAGCGGCGCCTCATACGAAAGATAACGTAACGATTATAAGAAATATACTTAGGTATTGACCGATATCGTGACCTGAGTCATTATCACTTAGATAGTTAGGTACTTGTTGAGTTTTTAGGTGTGCTACTATCTTATTCCTTGATTTCACCTGAATTTCGTCGTAAAGCTGGTAATGTAAATTGATACTGGTACGGCATAGCCTAGTTTTATAAGCCATGTATTACTACTCTTTTTCAGTGCAAATTAACATTGATTATTGAAGATTATAATCTAAGTTAAATGGTTGATTGGCGTACTGTGGTCCACTATCGGGAAATGAGAGGAAAGTATGTATACATCCGCTGGTGAATTTCACGGCGTGAGCATCTTCCCATGTCTTCGCTGCCGCTGCCAGACGATGAGTTCATCTCACCTTCAGGGAGGAAGGGTTTTAGTCGATAAAGGGCCTTTTTTCGCTAGAAGGGGAAATCCTTATGGACACCTCGGTGGATTAAGTTACCTTTCAGCCTAATACACGACAATATTCTTGCTTATATATAGTCATATGTATGCGTACAGTCAATCTGTATAACCTTGCCTCCTCCCAGAGAGTACAATAGCCTCCAAGAGAGAGAGACGAATATCTTAGCATTCCATGGATTCACCGTGCGGGTGCCGGGTCCATCGCGTGGCTGAGAGAAAAACTCCGAACAGAGCCCGAGACTTGTGACTCGGGTGTAGGTTTAAGGGTACCCTTAGTGACGCGCGTCAACACTCACCTCCTCTGTTCAAGTTATTCTCCCTGCCCAACCATATTCGGAAGGACCCTACTAGAGCAGCTTTGGACACTCGTTCCAATATGGAGCTTACTGCACTTCTAGTAAGGCCAAGGTCTTTTAGCAGGTTGTAGAGAGATTTCGCTGGTATACCCCTCGCACCCACTTCTACCGCGTATAAACTAACCACATAGCCATTTTTGGTTAGTTCATTAGTAAGGTCATAGTATTTATTCACTTTGAATACATGGTCTTTAGGGATGTTTGTTTCCCACGGCACTGTAAGCTCAACAAGTACTATACGTTTGATTTGTTTGGAAAAAAGAAATATGTCCGGTCTAGATGTCGTAATAGCTAAGTCTTCCGGGATTTTATAGTGCTTTTCATACGTGTCCATTAATATAGTCCAATCAGGAGCAGAGCCTAGAATTGAATAAGGCTTGCTGGTGGAATTTGTACTCGAGCCTGCTTTAACGAAGTTAGTTTGTCTTTTATTCGTCGTCAACCCTTTTTGAGCCCTAGCTACTGAAAGGCTTATAGCTTCACGTATGATTTCTAGTACTCTGTCGTGGCGGCGTGAGTAGAGACCCCTGTCCAGGAGCACCTTGCATCCTACCAATATGTGCCTTGCAGTGCCCACTGCCTCACCACAGGTATAGCAAGATTTTTCCGAGGCTTTTCCCCATCTTACTAGGTTACTCTGATCTGGGAGAGTCAGTTGAAAGGCATTAAGATAAAATTTCAATAAGGCAGGAGACCAATCGTACAGCAAGGCGCGCCACTTCAGAGCCAGAGGGATGCAGAACTCGCCTAAGTTTAACCACTCGTTTTGCATTTCTAGGTTCATGGCATGCACTTTGTAGTTGTCGTCCTCATCTTGTTTAAGAAAAGATTTTATTATGTCTTGGTCTTCCTTTTTACGTCTTGCACCTAACCCGGTTCTATTTACCTGAGCCCCTGCCATAAATTGTTTGTAAAATTGAAGCCTAGAGTCAAGTTTTCCGGCACCCTCGTCTTTAGGAAGTGATGCAACTAGTTCGTCCTGGGACTTAACTAGAATGTGCGTTCTGGTAACCCTGAGGTGTTTATAGAGTTCCGATGGCCTTTTTGGTTTTAACCCAAAATTATTGTAATCTCTGAATAGAGTTGAAGGGTCAGCCGAGAGTGCTAGACCAAACCAAGACTTCAATGTTTTTATGACATTTGCATCTAGTTTTGCCAGATGGGTTCTGCCAATATCATAAACGAGGAATGGCCAAGTCAGACGTGAAGTGAGATAGTTGTCATAGACCCACGCTTTTTTTATATTGTTAATGGGCTGTTGGTCTACCTTATTGAGGTCATTTATGAAGTTATCGACGACTACCTCAAGGGATGGAGTGCGTCCTTTGTAATCAATCTTTCTACCGAGGAACTTAAAAGGCAATGCTTCAGCAATGGTGGTTACACTTTGGCCACTAATAGAGAGACCCGGATCATAAGATGTAAATTTAGTATTTCGTCTCCCCAGACATAGACAGTGACATTTGCTTGGCTTTACCCTCAGCCCACCAGTCCATGAGCAGAACTCATCCACTACATTCAATAGCTCCTGACAGTGTTTTGGGTTTCGTGTCAGTAAAGCAAGGTCATCTGCAAAAGCTAAGATGGACTCTGTATATTTATTGTTGATTTTAAACCGATAGCCCCATTTCTTTTCTTGAACAATTAATTTATCTATTAGAATATTGATGACTACATTAAAAGCTATTGGAGATAAGCAGCAACCTTGAAACAGCCCCACATTGTAATGTAGGGGTTTTGAGTACTCATTGTTTACTGCTATGGTGAATTTCAATTTTGAATAGTAGGAAGTGATTAAATCAATAACTAGATCAGGAAAGTTGTACCATCTCAAGGCGAAAGTCAATAGATCATGCTGGACAGAACCAAACGCATTTTCTAGGTCTATCCAGCAGATCGTAATTTGCCTTTCATATTTTCTAGCATCCTTGAGACTTTCGCCTAGAAGTGAATTGTGTTCCAGGCAACCAGAAATTCCGGGCAAAAACCCTTTCTGGTGATTAGGCCTGAAATACCTATTGTTTATCATGTGCTTTGTCATTTTTGTTTGCAATATACTGAAAAATAATTTGGAAATAGTATTAGCTAGAGCTATCGGTCTAGTGTCCTTTGGATGAGTTACTTCGACTTTTTTTGGGATGAGGACAAAAATCGCTTCGCCAAATGTCGCTGGTATTTGTTGTCCTAGCCAGATCTTATTAAATATGTTTAAGAGATGTTTACGGACTGAAGCACATTTTTTGTACACAATATAGGGTATGCCATCAGGGCCTGGTGCAGATTTAGATGTTTTCTTCCTGATAGTATTGTTTATTTCCTCTATGGTGGGTGGAATACTTTGAAAGTTTGCTAGAGGATTGTTAGGCCTTAGTGTATGAGGATCTGAATATAGCCTCCCCTGTCTTGGTACCTCATATGTGCTTTTAAAGTGGTCGTAAATCTGCTCATTGGTTAGGACAAGTTTTCCCTTTTTTTCCTTGAAAATGCTTTTTGAGTACTCAAAGGGGTTTTTATCAAAATTGACTTCGTGTTTAGCCCTGTATAAGTTATCGCGGCTCTCTGATATTTGAAGAGATATTCCTTGAATGAGTTTAAGGATTGATCGTAAAGCTCTGGACAGTTGATGACTAAGATGGTTGTCGCCCATAGACTTTGCTTTACGAAGCTTCTTTATTAACTCCCTTTTCTTCCTCCGCATTCTCAATTTAAACGTGTTTTCCTTAGGTTTTTGAGCATAACAAGTCGGTGGTGGGTAGTATTCCGAAAAGTACGCGTGAATTGTATTTTGAAATGTGGAAACTTGGTCGTTCAGATCTTGTTTGTGTCCTGGGTGTTCCAGTAGGACCGCCAAGTTTTGGTCATGTTCTTTCCAGGTGGTATTTTTCAAGCTGGGACTCCTGGTAACTGTCGCACAATGGCTCACCAAGGGATTTGTGAGGGTAAACTCTATCCGTGGTGATCGTTGAAGAACTGACCGACGGCTGTCGTGCTTCAACACCATGTGTTTTGAGATGTTTTTGGTACCAGGCTCGTCTCTTGTAAGTTTTCCCGCACGAAGGGCATCTTAAGTCCGAATTCGCGCCAGAGTCGTCATTATTATCAACCGATGGGCAGATCTTTCGCCCCCCCTCTCGGACTGCCCCAGGGGTATTTTTCTTTTTTGGACTTTTAGCGATATGATTCAGGGATATGGCTTGCTAGGCCGGTACCCCCGGCTGTCTTTCCAGCAGTCCGGCGTCTTTCCACCAGTCAGATGTCTTTCCACCAGTCAGCTGTCTTTCCAGCGTCATCCCGACTCTCCGGGAAGTCATATTATGTTGAGACGAATATCTTAGCATTCCATGGATTCACCGTGCGGGTGCCGGGTCCATCGCGTGGCTGAGAGAAAAACTCTGAACAGAGCCCGAGACTTGTGACTCGGGTGTAGGTTTAAGGGTACCCTTAGTGACGCGCGTCAACACTCACCTCCTCTGTTCAAGTTATTCTCCCTGCCCAACCATATTCGGAAGGACCCTACTAGAGCAGCTTTGGACACTCGTTCCAATATGGAGCTTACTGCACTTCTAGTAAGGCCAAGGTCTTTTAGCAGGTTGTAGAGAGATTTCGCTGGTATACCCCTCGCACCCACTTCTACCGCGTATAAACTAACCACATAGCCATTTTTGGTTAGTTCATTAGTAAGGTCATAGTATTTATTCACTTTGAATACATGGTCTTTAGGGATGTTTGTTTCCCACGGCACTGTAAGCTCAACAAGTACTATACGTTTGATTTGTTTGGAAAAAAGAAATATGTCCGGTCTAGATGTCGTAATAGCTAAGTCTTCCGGGATTTTATAGTGCTTTTCATACGTGTCCATTAATATAGTCCAATCAGGAGCAGAGCCTAGAATTGAATAAGGCTTGCTGGTGGAATTTGTACTCGAGCCTGCTTTAACGAAGTTAGTTTGTCTTTTATTCGTCGTCAACCCTTTTTGAGCCCTAGCTACTGAAAGGCTTATAGCTTCACGTATGATTTCTAGTACTCTGTCGTGGCGGCGTGAGTAGAGACCCCTGTCCAGGAGCACCTTGCATCCTACCAATATGTGCCTTGCAGTGCCCACTGCCTCACCACAGGTATAGCAAGATTTTTCCGAGGCTTTTCCCCATCTTACTAGGTTACTCTGATCTGGGAGAGTCAGTTGAAAGGCCTTAAGATAAAATTTCAATAAGGCAGGAGACCAATCGTACAGCAAGGCGCGCCACTTCAGAGCCAGAGGGATGCAGAACTCGCCTAAGTTTAACCACTCGTTTTGCATTTCTAGGTTCATGGCATGCACTTTGTAGTTGTCGTCCTCATCTTGTTTAAGAAAAGATTTTATTATGTCTTGGTCTTCCTTTTTACGTCTTGCACCTAACCCGGTTCTATTTACCTGAGCCCCTGCCATAAATTGTTTGTAAAATTGAAGCCTAGAGTCAAGTTTTCCGGCACCCTCGTCTTTAGGAAGTGATGCAACTAGTTCGTCCTGGGACTTAACTAGAATGTGCGTTCTGGTAACCCTGAGGTGTTTATAGAGTTCCGATGGCCTTTTTAGTTTTAACCCAAAATTATTGTAATCTATGAATAGAGTTGAAGGGTCAGCCGAGAGTGCTAGACCAAACCAAGACTTCAATGTTTTTATGACATTTGCATCTAGTTTTGCCAGATGGGTTCTGCCAATATCATAAACGAGGAATGGCCAAGTCAGACGTGAAGTGAGATAGTTGTCATAGACCCACGCTTTTTTTATATTGTTAATGGGCTGTTGGTCTACCTTATTGAGGTCATTTATGAAGTTATCGACGACTACCTCAAGGGATGGAGTGCGTCCTTTGTAATCAATCTTTCTATTGTTATACAAATATACAGGGGATAACAGGGTATCATCATCATTGTCATCCTATTAAAGGCTCCCTCCATGCAGGAGAGGGAATATGGAACGTAGACCCACCACGCTGCTAAAATGCGAGTAAATTGTTTGAACATTAACGATCACTAATTGTGTTGGTGATAGTGACAGGAACCGGTTTAACGTGCTCTCCGAGGCACGGGGGTGTAACACCAACTTTCCCCGCCTCCAGACTTGAAATAAACTGAAAATTTCATAGAAGAATGAAAAACTCAAAATAATTCGGGAAACCTGACCCCGGATTCGAACCCGAAACCCATGATCAAAGCAACATAGGCTAACCACTAGATCAACGTGGCAGATACAGGATATAGATAGATATAATTATAGATATTATTACTAGGTAGCACACCCAATATTTTTTATCAATTTAGTGCAAGTAAACACGTTCATAAGTGTACACTTTTATTAATATCTCGATTAGGTAGCTGTTGGACTTCTATAGGATTTAACGACCGGCCAAGTCATGCTTACATGTCTGATTTGAGATTAGAATTTATCTTGCCGAATCATCGTTATTTATTTTATCAATTATTGGCCTATTTATTTTTTTATAATATGTACCGTAACCGATTTGAAAACGAATGGTTTTTTTTATTTGATTCAAAATTTGAGTCTCCACGAGTTTTGCAAAAACTTGAAAAATCTATACCTAACCTAAGTCCCTATTCTAAAGCCAAACTCGATTGAGAATTCTTATCAACAAACAAGTTAAAAATGGAGGTAGAAATCACTAGTAATTTTACACCTATTTTTTTTAATCATCTAGTTAATTACGAATTCTACAATAAATTAGATTGCTTAAAACTAATTAATATATTTAAAATCAATTAAATAAGAATTTTCAAAATAACAAAATATAATTTGAAAATTACTAGGCATAAAATGTGTTGCCTTTTCTACCTTCATTTTAAATTTGTTTGTTGACAAGCATTCTCAATCGAGTTTGGCTCTAGTATAGTCTAGTAGTATATCTAGGGACTTAAGTTGGCCGGTATATTTTATTTGATTTAGATAAGAAATTGTTATATAATTCCTGGTGTGGACCAGGTCCAAGCGGTGCTCTTTTACCCTTCCTTAAAGGAAAGGGCATTTGGAGCTTGGACCTCCTCACCACTCTGTTCCAATATGGCTTGGCGGACTTAAATTAATAATGCTTGAATCTTGTAAAGGTTTCTATCAGAATAAGTGGCATTGACTAAGATTGACGAATCAATTTAATACAGGAAGTCACTTAATATATCAATAAAAATTTTTAACAAAAAATAGAACCGACTCAAAACGCACTAAAAAGTAAAAAATAATTGTGTAATTTAGTTGCTTTAATTTACTTAAGGTTTTGTAGGTTCTAGGTAACATCCTTGAAAGTAGAAATCTTGGCTGGCACCGACTCCTAGATATGCTTAAGTAAATTAAAGCAACCAAATTACACAATTATTTTTTACTTTTTAGTGCGTTTTGAGTCGGTTCTATTTTTTGTTAAAAATTTTTATTTCTTACTTTTTAGTGATTTATCGCCACGAAGCGTACTCGTACTATACTGTCATAGTATATTATACGGCACTAGTAGCCAAAAAGCTACCGATACGGAGTCAAAAACCGAAATCGCTGTAAGCGTGCCTCCAAAATTTGAAGAGTTCCTTCAATTTCCCCAGGATATCATTATCAGATCCTAACATGAGGACAATGGGACCACCTTGGATGTATGCCCTTTCTAAAAAAAAGAATTATCAAAATCGGACAACACTGTAAAAAGATATGCGTGGTCATACATAAAAAAATATATATATATACGTGTCGAATTGAGAACCTCCTCCGTTTTTTTTCGTCGGTTAAAAATAACGTCTTGGGTCAGAAAATTCGTAATTGAACAAAAACAACTCAACAACAAAAACAATGCATGATATTATCTATAATATTTTTAATGTTTTACAAGACACTGTTAAAAACATAATGCCTAATTTATTCACCTTTATCAGCAGAACATTGTTCAAGGCTAAAAAAATAATAACAAAAAATAATTTTACTACAAATCAAAATTACGCCTCACTATAACAAAAACAACGATAAGTTTGTTATAATTTAAATCACAGTATGTTATTAATACAGGTTTCCGATTTTATTCAACTAATTCGTATATCCTTATACATTTTCCATCCCAGCCTTCAGCGGTGGTTATCTGAAAAAGAAAATTATTACATATATGCATAGATTAAAGACTAATAGATGGAGTCATAACGCGGCTTTATTAGAAAGTGACACAAGATTATTTTTTGTCCCTTTCAGCGTGTTCGTTTTTATTATTTGTCAAGAATGAAGTTGGTGACAAGCAAAGGACATATCTAAGTAATTAGTAGCTTTTTATTTAATTTGCTGATAAATAATACAACTTTGCGGTTACTATATTAATTTAAACGTTATCGTGCTATGGTGGGTTGTAATATTTTCGGCTGCAACAGTCGCAGCGAACAGAAAATCGAAGGAATTACGTTTCATACGTAAGTAGGCATAAACTTCATTGATTGATGATTTAAAGCTTAGATATGTTATTTTTTAGCAAATTTTATGTATTATGCGTTTACTAAACTATATTATATAAAGTAATATTTCGTATTTTATTTTTTAAAACATAACGTTTTATGATGTACTTTAAATGTTGACATGTCATGTCAATAAGGCTGATTTGCTGTCTCACGAGTGGACACACTATGGGCTCTATCAACCTATATAAATCTATGCAACTACAGATTATTCATTGGTTTGGTTTAGCCAAGAATGATCATTAATCTATGGCAACAACATTATTTTATGACATTCAAACGATGTCCCATCTGATGATACGTGGATAAACATTAAAAAATGGACCAATATTTCACAGCAACTGGATTTGCATACAAAATAATTCTGCAACGTTCTGGCCTGTCAGGTATGCCTGCAACTTCAACTTCAGTCATACATTCTGGATTCTAGCAGAAATTTTTCTGGCTGGTGGGAGGCTTTCGCCGTGGCTACCACCCTACCGACAAAGACCTAAGAAGTATCGCCAAGCGATTTAGCGTTCCGGTACGATGTCGTGTAGAAACCGACAGGGGTGTGGATTTTCGTCCCACTCCCAACATGTTAGCCCGTTTCCATCTTAGACTGCATCATCACTTAACACCAGGTGTGATAGCAGTCAAGGGTCAACTTGTAGTTGATAAAAAAAATGAGGTTTTATTTTGAGGTTTAGGTATGCAACCCAGACGAGCTCTACACAAAAATTTTCATTGATGACCAATCAATTTGATGACATTTGACGACCATGTCGATCAACGTTTGAAAATGCCATCAAATTTTTCAGTAATTTTTTTTGGTAATTTGAAAAACGATATCTTACCACAGTCAGTGTTTTGTCAGAAAATTCTCTAATGTGTGTTGATTTTCTACCATTACTTTCTATTTGAGTCTGAATAAGAGAGTTGCCATCCAAACGCATTATTGACTTGACCTGAAATTCACAAAATAATTATTGAAATTTCAGATAAAAAATAGCTAATTATTACATTTAAATTATAGAATTATCAACATTATCATCATCATAAATTGGAAATCTTTTTGAAAATTTAAACGTACTTCTAGTAGCGCAAAAATTCTGAATTCAATTTATTTAGATAATCGCGCATTTGCAGTTGGCAGATCATAATAAATAAATAAATAATAAAAATATCTCACTATGTGTTGTAAGCAATAGTAAGTGCCTATGTGCCTTATTAAAAAAAAAATTATATAAGCTCGCGCTTGAACACGATCTCGCCTGATGGTATGGTAAGTGTAGATGTGGTGTAAGGTGGGACGCACTTGCTTAGAAAATGCCTATTCACTCTTGTTTTCCCGAGTTGTTGGAATAAGGAAAAACTGATCTCGGAAGGGTATCCCAGAACTCGGAAGGGTACGCATAACTAAATAGTTAGTAGTAGCAATATAATAACAGATGACGCAAACGTTTTGTACAAGTCCTGGGAACATCAACGACGTAGGGATAATTACAACAATATTTTATATATATTATATTTATATTTGAAAAATATTGTAAAACCATTCATGAACTTCATTATGTTTTTCCTCATCTGGAAATATTCTGCGCTAACTTTTTTAATTTGTTTTGATTTTGTTGCAACATGGAGTACGCGGCCAAAGTTGGCCTGTAAGTATAACTAATTATTTATTTCTTTTAAAAGTCTTTTGTTACCTTAATTCCATCAGGCCTGTCCTCGTCAAACTCTTCACCAATTTTAAAGGTGATGACTACTTTTCGTATCGGAGTCGTCATCGTCAAGTTGTAGGAGCCATCTTCGTTTCTTGTCAGGACACTTTCTGGTGACAACGCAGTGACTAACTTTCGCGACAACAGACCCACCTCTGTAAGAAAACAATAATAATAGATTAAAGAAGCTTTCGGGAAAGTGCAGACCTTTTATCAGCGTTTTGGATTTCAAAGGAAATTATGATTTTATCAGAATGATTGACTGTCTGTCACTACTGATTTATTAGTTTACGGTAACTTGGCTCGGATCGCGAGACTTAATAAACTTAAGTCTTAGGTCGGGTTAAGCAAGTACCTACTCTATTTCCTAATGAACTTTACACATTATTATTAAAAAAAATTGGTTGTCTGTAAAGTCGGTTTACTGACGATAGTTGAACGTGACAATGTCTTAAGAAAATACTGATGGAATGGTAGCATTTAATTGGTTATTAAAATTTTTAATTTAAGTATATTTTTATAAATATTAATTTAAATTAATAAAATAATTGATTTTGATTTTATAAATTTATATTTTAAATTCATAATAAATATATTAATTTTTAATTTAAAATTAATATATTCAATAATTATATTTAATAGACGGATGTCGAACGCTGCCGAACGCAAAGGCCGATTGTGCTTTGTCGCTCGTTCCGCGCTCTCGCTTGCACTTCAAGCCTTACATGGAACGCCTCAAAGCGAGGTAACGACGCATGACGTCATATTTTTTCGTGCGTGCAGCCGGCTCTATCGAATTACAAGACGTTGTCACGTGAAAATATAACGGCTGAAACTCACGTCACGGAACTTTCCACAGTTGGAAAGTTGGCGGTAACAATTATGGAGACATCAATCAAGGTGATTTTAATTAACATCATACACTGATAGTTAGGGAGTGAAAGAATATCGCCCTAGATCACAGATTTGTTATAAAAATCGATGCCCCACGCAGAGCAGCGTAAAAGATCTAATATTATATGCCTAGGCCTGCGTAATAGAGCAGCGTAGTAGGTCTTAACACCCACTACAGGGAGTGAGGGAGAGATGAAAATGATTTGAGTTACTCAACAGTTGGGATTTGCATTTTCGGATTATTTAAGAGTAGGTTATCCAGCGGACGGGCTCAAACTCAAGACCTCTCGATGTCGGGTTCAATCCGATAACCGTGGTGCTATTGAGGGTGTGACGCATGTCTCTATCACACAGCACGTGGTGAGGTCGTCATTCTAAGCAATGAGTAGGTTATAACGATAATCTTCGTAATGGATGTACCTACTATACTTAATAATAATCATATGTATACGGATGCAATTAGCAGTTATTGAGATATTTACGCCTGACACCGAGTAAATGTTGTCTACAATCAAAGACCTTGATGAGCAAACAACTATGCATTTTTAAAACTATTTTTAGGGCCCTTAGGCCACCTCTCTCTTCTTTATAGGAGAGCGGATATTGGGACCACCACGTTACTCCAATACGGGTTTGCGGGCTTGGAACGATAATGTTTACTCTTGTAACGATCTCACATTTTTCAAAAGCCCTCTCGTGAAGATAATTAAGGTTAATTTAAAGCATTTACTAGAGATGTGCCGAATATCCAGCGACTACGAAAGTCGGCGACTAGTCGATGATTTGTCGGCAAAATACTCTGACTAGTCTTCTTAATTTTTTCAAAATTGTTCATAAGGAGAGGTATGAAAGAAACACAGGATACGCGTAATAAATGTATTTTTGTGATTGCATTATGATTATGTTGGCTGCACTAATGACCAATATGTAAGTATATGTGAGTTCAAAATATGTAAATAATCCAGATCTAGTGCTCGAATACTTAAACGCAATGAAATTTAAAGAACGTCTTGCCTCAACTTATTTTGAAAGAGTTTTAATACAAACTGTTCGGGCGTATGTCTTTGAGATAAGTACTTCCTTCATCGACCCCAAAAATCCACGATCGGTTAGTTGCCTTATTTCCAACCGACTATTCGGCTAGTCGACTATTCGGCCAAAGTCATAATCGGCACATCTCTTTTATTAATTATTTATTATAGATGTTAATAAAACATCAAAAATCTACGAGATGTATTTACAGATGTATACACAAATAGATTATATTATTAATAAGCTGACATTTACTTATATGTTGGTAGGTACATTAGTAACAAGTGTACATTGAAGTCATGATTAAGTAACCCGTTAAGAAATACAAGATGCGATTTAAAAAATAAAACTTTATTTTCGAGGGTACTAATTTCCTGATATATGTGCTAAAAATATAACTTGGCGTTCTGACCGTCCTTGTATTGCTTCGCGATGCTCGTATACTCTTTTTTTTTATCGACTACAAGTTGGCCCTTGACTGCTATCACACCTGATGTTAAGTGATGATGCAGTCTAAGATGGAAGCGAGCTAACTTGTTAGGAGTGGGACGAAAAGCCACACCCCTTTCGGTTTCTACACGACATCGTACCGGAACGCTAAATCGCGGTACGTCTTTGTCGGTAGGGTGGTAACTAACCACGGCGAAAGCCACCCACCAGCCAGACCAAGACAAATTAAGAAAAATTTCAATCTGCCCCGCCGGGAATCGAACCCAAGACCTCCGTCTTATAAATCCACCGCGCATACCACTGCACCACGGAGGTCGTCAAAATTACGCCGATATAATAGCATTTGTCGGATAATAATTACCTGATCTATAATTTTTGTCCATTTTGTGCCCTCTGAGCCCGAGTAATTTTTTTTCCGAACAAATTCGGTCTTTTCGGATCGATGATTAATTTTTATGATGGTGTTTTTTTATAAATTACAATTCAAGTCCCTGACTGCAATTACACGTGACGGTTAGTGATGATACAAGATGGAAGCGGACCGCTACCAGACCGCTAAACCGCTTGCGGTAAGTTTTTGTCGTTAGGGTTATTAATTTAGAAAATCTCAATCGGCCCTGCCGGGAACCGAACTCAGGACCTCGGTTTTAAAAATCCACCGCGCATACCACTACGCCACGGAGGCCGTCAAAAGTATTTGCAGCAATCCTGCCTACTTTCAGCTGGGTGCGAATTTATATACCCTAGCATGTCTAAATTGACTGGGTCATAATTATGTAAAATGAGATATACCTAGGTTGATTAGAATGTGGAAACTAAACGCAGTCATGTGAACAAGGTTAGCGAGTAATTGAATTCTTTACGATATTGTACGTTTCTATTACGTAACAACACCTGTTCGTATTGTGAGTAATCCTAGGATATTGGAAATGGAAACATTTAGCAAGTAGGCACTTAATTAAACTACATACTTAATATTTATATGGGTATATATTTAGGTATCTAATATACATTGTAGACACTTCAGTTAGCATGGTATCTATCAATTCGACCCGTATGGATGTAATATTTCCTGAACTGCCCAGTTTTCGCATATGTTAATCTACCATCTGGGTGCTACCTGTAAGCTTTCTACTTTAAAAACGATACCTAATTCACTGAAAGTGTTTTGCTACTTTGTTGAATAAACTTTCTTTAAACTTGGATAGCACCGAGTTTATAGATATGGTTAATTAAATTAAAGTAACTAAATGACGCATTTATTTTTTTCATTGAGTTTTAAAGTCGGTTTAATATTTTATCAATTTTTTTTTATCTATCTACTAGCTAACCTAGTGAACTTAGTACCGCAAAACTTATCTTTATAAAGTCTGTGTTAGGTTTTATCGGCGAAAAAATTCCTAGTGAGCTAAATTTTTGTATACAGCTTTATTACGTCATTGTAATGAAGATGTGAAAAATCGACATTGATATCGTGCCGGCTAAAGTTGTAAAGGTCAAAAGGTCATGAAAATCAGCTTTTCGCAAATATCTCGCGAACTATTGCTCAGAGGTCAATAAAGTTTCATTATAATTGTTTGTCGTGAAATTGTCTACAAAAAATGTCTCTTGCATTTTTCTGTAGAATTAACCGTTTTCGGAGTAGAGACTAGAATGCACTCACATACGGTATTGTATAACAAGGCGTACACCCTATTCGTCTAGAATCAATTTGTATGAAAATAAAATAGTACTTTTTTATTACTTTCCTCACGTTTTAAACCTTCCATGCAACTTATATGTTTATATAAATATAACTAGATAGGTATGTTTTTATATTTTTCCTCATATTTCAAAACCTAAACGAGGCAAATCGATTCAGCAGCAGGTAGATAGATAATACATATATAATCACTATCACTACATACCTATATTAGATAATATTATAAAATATCTAAAGTTCTCCGCCGCCATGTTTGTCTGTATATTTGCGATATACTCAATGACTATTAGATTTTTCATGCAGTTTTCACAAATGGAAGGTTGGGGTATGAAAATTGTTAAGAGATTGTAAGTCAAGTATGACGGTAATAAATAAGTGTCGCACTGCCTGGGAGTTTGATTTTAAAAGACTGCCTAACTCCCTTGAAATATACCAAAACAATGAATGGTATTTATATTTATGAGGTCTACATAAAAGTTCGCAATACATAACTATTTACATTGTATCGGACAAAAGTATAAAGTAAAGCCAGATATGGCAAACTTACAATAGGTCCCCTACCCATACCCATCTTTAAAAATTGGAGAGCTCTCTAAAGCTTAAGATCTCATAATCAGCATCTAAAATATTTTAGATGCTTTTAGTCTTAGACCAACGAGGCCATAAAGGATGTATCACATCACATTGTACCTTATGTACCTTTTAGTAAGCGCAGGAAAAAAGCAATAGAGTTTTATAGCATCTGTCTAAACTTTCGATATAGAAATGCAATTAAAGGAAAACTTACTATTACTTAATAGTTTAGTTAAAATTGTAACAAAAATTGAATTTTGCTTTAGTGAAATTCAATTATTTTTTTCGAAAAGTTCTTATTACTTAATTAGATAAGCTGACTAACCTATACTAAAGCCAAACTCGATTGAGAATGCTTGTCAACAAACAAATTAAAAATGAAGGTACAAATCACTAGTCATTTTATACCTATTTTTTGTAATTAACTAGTTAATGACTAATTCATGACAATAAATTAGATTAGTAAGCTTAAAACTAATTTATATATTAAATATCTTTTAAATAAAATTTTATAAAAAAACAAAACAGATATTTGAATTTATGAGGCATAAAATGTGTTGCATTTTCTACCTTCATTCTAAATTTGTTTGTTGACAAGCATTCTCAATCGAGTTTGGCTTTAGTATAGTTATTAAAGGATGTAAACAAATTTTAAATAAGTATCTTAATTCGTTCATTGTGATATGATATGACCATAACAAGAACCTCCACTTAAAGAATAAATACGATAAACAACTCACCAATAAATTTTAAGTATTCCTCAAAGTTTTCCGATGTTTTTAACTTATATTTTTTGCCAAGATATTTTTCCATCGCACCGATTAATGCGTACACACGTCAACAACACTGAGCGAACGGAAACGGTATAACAGCATAAAAACAACCCAAACAAAACCTACTCAATCATAAGGATCTATAATTTAATAACTCGATAAAAAATAGAAACAGAAATACGCAAACTAGATATCTATAATTAAATTTTTATAAAGATATCAACGCGACACTAGCATTAGATTTCGTACTAAAGCTATAGGTTTCTTTAACCTAATATTATAAGACCTGGCCCATCCACTTTCTGCTCACAATTTATTATTTACGTAAATTCTTTTGTAAATACGAATTTAAATTATTCTAAAGTTAAAGCTATATTATTATGAAGCTGAACGAAGAAAAGATGTACAACTGCCAAAATGTCAGTCCTTAAAATAGGTACCTATACTAAAGCCAAACTCGATTGAGAATACTAGTAAACAAACAAATTAAAAATGAAGGTAGAAATCACTAGTCATTTTACACCAAATTTTTTTAGTTAACTTGTTAATGACGAATTTATGACAATACATTAGATTAGTAGGCTTAAAACTAATTAATATATTCAATATCTTTTAAATAAGATTTTATAAAAAAGCAAAACATAATTTTAAATTTATTAGGCATAAAATGTGTTGCATTTTCTACCTACATTTTTAATTTGTTTGTTGACAAGCATTCTCAATCGAGTTTGGCTTTAGTATAGGCAATAAGGTTTTTAACTTTTGAATTATATATACAGACTAATGAGGCCTAGTTGGAATTAATTAAGTAGGTGCCGAATAATTAATTAAATAGTTGAGTCTTCCGGTTGAATGATCTAATAAAATATTAAAACCTCACCAAAAATACGAATATGTAAAGTTATTTTCCGCAAATCGGAAGATGAATGAATAAGTTTTAAATAATAATAATAAACAAAAAACGATTTAAGATAAATCAAAATTAATACTTCTGATAATAATACACCTACGATTCTTAAGTAAACTGTCTTATAAAAAGATTTTCGAATTTGAACTTTAAATTGCTTTCCATTAGGTTATTTTCACGATGACATACACTTTTCGTTTCGCGAAAAACGATCCTAGTCGTGTCAAACTCGTACTAGGGTAACGATTCCAATAAAGCACGTGTTGATAATAATGGCAGCGATGTAATAAAACTGCATGTATGGTCATCACGCTGTATAACAAATAGCTAATAGCTACAAAGATGAATGGTTAATTTACATTTCATTTGTAAAGCCATGTGTAAACAATAGGAATTATACTTAGTGAGAGTTTGGCACTGTTGCATCGTCGTTTATTTGGGAAACGATAAGTGGCGTCAAAGTGACGTGACCGCTTGGTGACCTTTTTAACCAACGAAAAAAAACGGAGGAGGTTCTCAATTCGACACGTATATATTTTTTTTTTATGTATGACCACGCATAACTTTTTACAGAGTTGTCCGATTTTGATAATTCTTTTTATTAGAAAGGGCATAATTCCATGGTGGTCCCATTGTCATGATGTTAGGATCTGATGATGATATCCTGGGGAAATTGAAGGAACTCTTCAAATTTTGGAGGCACGCTTACAGCGATTTCGGTTTTTGTCTCGAAATCGGTAGCTTTTTGGCTACTAGTGCCGTATAATGTGCTATGACAGTATAGTACGAGTACGATACATGGCGATAAATCACTAAAAAGTAAGAAATAAAAATTTTTAAATAAAAATAGAACCTGGCTGGCACCGATTTCATAGATATACTTAAGTAAATTAAAGCAACTAAATGACACAGTTATTTTTTACTTTTTAGTGCGTTTTGAGTCGGTTCTATTTTTATTTAAAAATTTTTATTAAATTAAACATTGCTGGTTTAAAAAAAACAATGTGTCCGTATAAAAGAATGAAATCGTTATTCTAAGTTTAAACCTATTAATTTTGGTACCTACTAGCTTGTTGATGTAGGTGTGATGTTTTGGTAAGTATGGTATGGTAGGTATGTATGATGGACAGTTCTAGCTCCTCTAGAAAGGACTGTCCAGCACAAAGCAGGTCGTTTTAACAGTCCACCAGCCTGCTCCTCGTAAATTATATAAAAGCACCATACTAGCATTCGCTTAGTTCAAGTTATTTGATTTTTCGTGAATATATCCAAATATTCGAGTCTGGGTTTTAAACATTTATTTATGCTAAGATATGCAATGAACTTTTAGGTCACTATACTCTATGTTGTATATATAACCAAAAAGTAGTAGATATTTTTCAATAAATATTTAATTGTGTGACGCTTCGCGAAAGAAATAAAAATATATTCAGAATTACTTAATCGACTTAATCATCGTATATGTAAGTACATCTAAATACTATCTCGATCACGCCAATTTTCAAATATAAACAACCGCATCATAATCTGACCACTGATTTAGATGCAACAAATCCTCGAGAATACACAGACAATCACGTCTAACTTTGAGTCGTTGTTATGTTGGGGTTTTTTTAATGGTAAAGACTAGCGTTTGACTGCAATCAGGACGATGTGTGTGCATTACTTACTCTTAATTACTTGCATTAATTACTCGCGCTTGACCACTATCTCACCTGATGGTAAGTGTAGATGTGGTCTAAGGTAGAAGGTGTTTGCTTAGAAGATGCCCATTCACTCTTATTTTAAAGATACCCAAGTTGTAAGAACAAGGAAATACTGATCTCGGTAGGGCATTCCAGACCTTAGCTATGCGTATGATGAATGACGACGCAAAATGCTTTGTACGGGTCCTGGGAACATCAACCACGTAGGGGTGAAATCCCACCCCGTGTCTTGCAGCGCGAAGATAAAAAGGCGAAGGAGGTACGAGGTCAAATAGCTCCTGAGAGCACTCACCGAAATATTGGTCCTCAACCAATACTCTTACTCTCTTAATTTAGCCCGTGGAGACCAAGGGCTAAATTCAAAGATAAATGTTGATTCTACCGTACTATGACATTACACATGTAGGTATTCGTACTATACTAAAGCCAAATTCGATTGAAAATGCTTGTCAACAAACAAATTAAAAATGAAGGTAGACATCTCTAGTCATTTTACATCTTTTTTTTATAATTAACTAATTATTGACGAATTCATGACAATAAATTAGATAAGTAAGCCTAAAACTAATTAATATATTCAATATCTTTTAAATAAGATTTTAAAAAATAATAAAACAAAATTTTAAACTTATTAGGCATAAAATTAGTTGCATTTTCTACCTTCATTTTAAATTTGTTTGTTGACAAGCATTCTCAATCGAGTTTGGCTTTAGTATAGGCCTTAATGTCAGGCAGTGCTGTAATTAGCCTTTTATGCAAAACAAGCTTTGCCTCCTGTGCCTGGGAACCGCTATTACTATTCTAGTTGCAGCGCTGATGGCTAGGGGTAAATGAAATGGAGGCACAAATTTACAGAGTTACGCTATTTACATATTGGTTCTAGGCCTTAACCTAAGGTAATCAAGCGTTAAAAACATAAATAACTAAGGTAGACACATTATATTCATTACACTGTTGTAAAATGAGTCTTGACTTTTGACCGTAGTTTCTTATAGTTTTCCTCACTGCCCGAGTGTGCACTAAGGTTAACATAATAATCACAGTGAATAGAACATAAAGAACCAGTTATTAAAATAATTTATACGTGCTTCATCGTTTTAAAATGGCACTTGACTTTGACCGAGTTCTTTGAACTATACCTCGGTGAGAAGATCGTCTACCTTAGAAGAAGATCACTTATCATCAAGCATCCATCACCATGCCCGCCAACCCGCATTGGGTTGGTGTACGCAGTGTGGTGGGTGTACGCTCCATATCCCGTCTCCTATAAGGAGGAAGGCCTGGCCCTCTAGTGGGCATAACCATTAGCAGCCTTTTAACGGCCACTACAAAGCCATGAGTCCCATCTTGCAGGAGTGGGGATATAGGGCGCCACCACGCTGCTCCAATACAGATTGTCGGGCTTAAGGTGATAATTTTTAGTTCATTAACGATCACTATCAGATATTGATAAGAGTGACTCCAGGCTTAGAATTTACTGAAAAATTAAAAACAAATGATCAGAGTCCTTGTGGTCGAAGCCATACAGGATAACCACTAGGCCAACCAACGCAGCAGCAGTTACAGTCATAAAGCAGTTACTGCCATAATATAATGATATGTATTGTATTGTATGTAAAGTAATGATATGCAGTTACATACAAATAAAAAATTCAAAATGTCATATTTTAAGAAGGCTTAGTTTAAACACTTTTGAAATGTCATGTTAGAGTATTTGTACCTACTCCACCACCGGCTCGGAAGGCAGGTTCTGTTGCGAAAATTCGGCAAGAAAGACAGCAGTTGCTCTTTTTGAATAATAATAATAAAACCATTTACTGTTCCACATGATGATAATCTGGTGAAAGCTGAAAAGGAAAAAGTATCAAAATACTTGGACCTTGCTCATGAGATTACCGTCATGTGGAATGCTGATTCAACAATGATTGTTCCTATAGTCGTTTCAGTCAACGGTCTTATAGCGAAAAACTTTGACGAACATCTTAAAAAGCTTTCGCTTAATTGTTAGATCAAGGATCGGATACAGAAGGCAGTAATTCTTGAAACGGCGCATATTATGAGGAGGTTCCTCACTCTGGAGCACTGACCACCGATTGCTTGGACCCCCTGGCCCCGCAGCAGGCGGAATGGATTTTTTTATAAATTTTCAATAGTGTTTTTATAATTGTTTTATAAGCATTGTTGAAAATTTAAAAAGAAATGTAAATAAATAAATGATAGACAAAAATAAAACCATTTATTACTGAAAAAACTTAAAACTATCATGTACATAGAAATATTATTTACTAACCCTAATTTTCTTGATTTAATATTATACAACATGATTTTCCTCCCTCTTTTTTTGTTAATATTTTCAATACGCCCTGTGGACGATGCCTCCTCCAGTCTCTTCCAAATATCCCCATTTTGTGTCAGTCTAGGCCATGTTACACCCAACATCTTTACAAACTCGTCACTCCATCTTACTATTGGTCTGCCTCATGACCTTTTTCTGTCTCTCGGATACCACTCTATGACTTTTATTGCCCAGATGGGCAATAAAAGGGTTCTGGGTTCAGTCTACAAACGTAACCTGCCCCTTTCCATTTTAAACGTCTTATTTTAGTTGTTAGATCTGTTACATTAGTTTTCTGTCTTAATGATTTTATTGATACTTTGTCTCTTCGCTTTACATGTAACAACTACGTTCCATTGAGCGTTGGTAGATTGCTAATTTTTGTTCCATTTTTTGTGTGTCTTTTTGAATACCAATTTATTTTAACAAGATTTGCCATTTATTATCACATAAAATTATTATCTAATTCTACATCTTTCCAATTCAATCTAATCAGATTATTTCCAATTTAGATCCAATCGGTTACCAAATGATATCAAAATACTGGTGTTTTAAATGCTTTTTTAAAACTTGATTTAACTAAAAATTAAATTATGAAAAACTTATTAAATTGATCGAATTAAAAAAAGATGTTAAATAATAAGTTAGACAGATGTGACGTAGGTACATAGGTAACACCATAGTAATTCATAATAGCAATTTTCATTTTGCGAAAAAGAGGCGGAAGACTCCTACTCCAAAATCAAAGTGTATTTCGACGGTCCCTACGTATATAAAGACATGTCGAAAATGACATTTTTTTTTTATTGCATCATTGACTTTAGATTATCTATGCGCACATACTGACATACTATTTTTTTTTTAATTTTATTTATTTACCTTGTTTTACAAATCGTATAAGAAAACAAGTATTATAAATGCAACGTATAAGTGTCGTAGATACGGATATCTATGCTTATCGTTTTGTACGGTGTTTTAAAATGCGCGTCACTCGGTTCGAAAGCGGTCTTGTCAGACTTAACGCTATTCACGGGAGTTCCCCGAACAAGACAAGTCGATGCGTGTGCGTATGATAAATCAATATTTATTTTTTAGTATAATTTATGTTTTGTGGACTGTTATTTAGTATTAAGTACTATTATTACCTCCAAGAATACTATAAAACATGAATAACAGCAGATCAAAGTTATTGGTGAATATTGCGAATTCTAGAAACAATGTTTTATGCGTTTCTGAAGCACAAGATTTAATTAATCATATCGGTAGAGCTAATGAGGGTAAGTAGTCATCCAAATAATTATACGTAAAACGTTTAATAATACCCAAAACAATTATAATATCTTTGTTGTTTTTATAACCTAAAACGGTAGATTATCAGTGTAAAAGCGGTCATATCAGACATGTCCGCTTATACTATGACTTAGTAGTCACGATTTTTTTTTCAAAAATTACTATAATAAATTGCATGGCTGATTCAAATATGATTTACTAAATAATCGTTACAAAGAAAACAACCTCGTATTCTTAATGAAGTTATGTCCTACATGTCAGTTTTTACGCGTAACTCTTAATATTTTTATGGATTTGTTATTATTTACGGTTAGTTACGGTACAATAAACATTTTTTAGAGAAGAGATTTATGTTCCTCGGTGTATACGATAATATTAGACTGTTGTTTTTTATAGATTCACGTCGAGTTCATACCGAAAATAATATTGTAATGGATCTTGAGGAAATTTCCAACGACGAAAATCAAGTTGGGGAAGAACATAGTGACGGAGAAACAAATCATACTGCAGCTAATATATTATCGCAAAGTGATTTAAATTATATTATTGATACGGTAGGGGACATTTCCAATGACGAAATTGAAAATTGCTTTCAAGACACACCTATTTTTGTAAATGAAACACCACGACAAGTACCTAAAAATGATAATGTAGAATCTTTGGTTACAACGCCAATGCCAAGTCCATGCAGGTCATTCGGGGACGTCGTAAATGAGTTTAATTATTTGAGTGAGAGTAGCGCTATTCTTTCTGATGCCACCTTAACTTTAAGCCCGTTAGGATCTAGCGAAATGTCTGGTTCATCAACTCCACATCATCGAAAAAAAAAGCGCCAATATGTGAAAAAGGCAATAAAAAGAAACAGAATTACTAACAAATCTAACTGGTTAGATGAAAAAAGGAAAGTGCTTGTTAATTTGGGTAAAGCCCATACATCTCGATCTGGCAAACAACAAACGGCAAAACAAATAAAGGGTCCATGTTCATCTAATTGTCGATTAAAATGTTTTGAAAAGTTTGATACTGTATCTCGTCAAAATATATTTAAAACCTTTTGGGATCTAGGTGATCATGCACAACAATGGTCGTTTATTGCATCACATATGAAAGAAATAAGAAAAAAACAATGGACACAGAATTCCAAGAGGTTAAATGTTTTTAAATTTTTTTTGCCGCTTTTTTCTGATAATAGCCATAAAGAAAAGATTATGGTATGCAAAACTATGTTTAAAAATACATTTTCCATAAGTAACACTTTTATACAGTCTGCCATCGACAAGCATGATAAAAATACGGGTATTTGTGTTAAAGATATGAGGGGATTTCATTCAAATCATCCAACTATTATAAATGCGCCAATGAAAGAAAGTGTAATTCAACATGTGAAAAATTTTGCGCCCATAGAAAGTCATTACATTCGCAAAGACTCAAACAAACAGTATTTAGATCGTGAATTAACGTTTAAAAAAATGTACAATTTATATACTGTATGGTGTAAAGAACTCAATATTACCGAAAATTTAGCTACATCTGTAAGACAATATAAAGATATTGTTAACAATGAACTAAATATAGCTTTTCACTTACCAAAAAAAGATCAATGCGATTTGTGTCATGCAATGAAAAACAACACCTCGCCGACTAATGACGATAAACTGAAACATAAGTCACACACTGATAACAAAAAACTTGCTAGGGAATTGAAAAATATTGATAAAATTGAAGCTCAATCGAATCCTTCCGATATTTGCACAGCGATGTTTGACTTCCAAAAAATAAATACCACTCCACATGGCGAAATAAGTGTGCTGTATTACAAAAGAAAATTATCAGTGTATAATTTCACTGTTTATGACGCCGGATTAAAGGTAGCTACATGTTTCATGTGGGACGAAACAGTGGCTAAACGTGGCGCAAATGAAGTGGCTAGTTGTCTATTTTCTTTCATTGAAAACAAGGTTAAAGTTGGAGTCAAAGATTTTAGATTCTGGTCAGACAATTGTGCTGGTCAGAATCGCAATCGCATTGTTTTTTTTATGTACTTATATGCAAGCGATAGATTTAAGGTGAATGTATGCCATCGATTCCTAGAAAAAGGCCACACCCAGAATGAGGCGGATAGCGTTCACGCATTAATTGAGCGAACAGCAAAGAATAAACTAATTTACATACCAGATGAATGGTACACTCTGGTTCGGTGGGCTAAACAGAATAGTCCACCATATACGGTTGTAGAAGTAGATCAAGATTTAGTCTTAGATTTTAAGGCTTGGCTGCATACTAAAAACTGGACAAAAGATACAAATTCAGAGAAAATTTCTTGGAATAAGGTAAGAGAAGTAAAAGTGCAAAGGGGTAATCCAGACATAATAGAATTTAAGTACAATTTTTCTGAAGACAATTATAGAAAACTTAACTGTAGCAATAATTTGAAATTGACTAGAGGGAGGAAAAAAAAGGGACACGAACTTATTCTAGAAAAGGTTGTACACCTTCGTCCTATACCTATCACTGAAGTTAAATATAAAGACCTGATCAGTTTATGTGATACGTTAATTATTCCAAAAAAGTATCACGACTTCTATACAAACCTAAAGCATAGTAAAGAAGAACGGGGTGATGACGAGGAAGATTGTTAAATTTATTTTTTATGCATTTATTTATTTCGTTATTTAACTATTAAGGAAACTGCATTGGTAATAAGATTAATCAGTCTGAATACACCTGTGATGATTGTTAAACCTCATCTTGAATACCAATTAGGTATTTAAGATGAGGCACATACTCAAAAAATGCTGTGTTGATTATTAAATTTTTCTAATTAAGTCGTAGTTACTCAATTAGGCTAACGTTTCAAATTAAATTTGTTAATTACTAAAAAGTATTAGGGAACAGTGATTTTTATGTTTTGTTACTACTTCATAAAAGACTATAGGTACCTTTAATTAAGATGCTAAGGAGATTGTTTTTAAATAATAAATAAAGTAAAACTTATAAAAACCTTTTTTAGTTAACAAAACACAAATCTGATCATTTTAATTAAAGACATGTCTTTGTTTACATTACAAGAACTATATTCCTACCTTGAATTACTTAAACCACGTATAAAGTGATATGTCTTCATTGAAGAACTTTTAATGACCAATGATGACGATTTTGGGAAGTTTAACGTATTCGTTTAAAAATAGTAAATTAATCCTACATTTTCATGAAATATTGTATTTAAATTCTATATCAGACACAGATTTTTTGTTTCCTGCGTATAAAAAGGTATGATAGACATGACTTACATGCTTCTATTTTATCATCGGCGTAGAAACGGTCATCTATCAGTTTTTCCAAGAAAACGTTGAAAATTAAAATATGTGTAAATAGCATTATAAAACTCTTAAAACTTTTAAAATATTGTAGAAAGAAAAGTTTTATTATCGGTCATAGAATTATTTTTAGAGCGCTTTGAATACAAATTACGCTCTCCTGAAAACCTGGGTTTTTGACTTGACCTTATATACGTAGGAACCGTCGATTTGCATAACTTGACGGATTTTATTTTTATTTTATGGTGATAATTATTATTATTCCTATTCTAGTTAAATTTTAGGTAATATTTTCGAGTCAAGTACCCTATTGCCTTTAGGCATCCTTGTCAAAATTATTAAAATTCATCAATATACAATTGATGAATAAGCTTGACTAAATAAATGAGTTTGAACACATGGTTTAAGCTTATGCATAGGACGTACTAGTACCAAAATCTGCCATTTGGGTTCCACTACGTCTAAATCGTCTTCCAAAAATAGAATAACATCTAATTCATCATCATCATGATCATCATCATTATCAGCCTATTAACGGCCCACTACAGGGCCAGGCCTCCCTCCTTATAGGAGAGGGGATATGGAGTGTACACCCACCATGCTGCTTCAATGAAGGTTGACGGGCTTTTTTTTTTTTTTTTTAAATGACTACAAGTTGGCCCTTGACTGCCATCACACCTGATGTTTAGTGATGATGCAATCTAAGATGGAAGCGGGCTAACTTGTTAGGAGTAGGATTAAATCCACACTCCTATCGGTTTCTACACGACATCGTACCGGAACGCTAAATCGCTTGGCGGTACGTTTTTGTCGGTAGGGTGGTAACTAGCCACGGCGAAAGCCTCCCACCAGCCAGACCAAGACAAATTAAGAAAAATCTCCAATCTGCCCCGCCGGGAATCGAACCCAGGACCTCCGTCTTATAAATCCACCGCGCATACCACTGCGCCACGGAGGTCGTCAGAAAGTCAGTCGGGCTTAGGGTGATAATGTTTCATTTATTAACGATCACAATCAGATGTTGATGACAGTGACCGGGACCGACGGCTTAACGTGCTCTCCGAGGCACGGGGGTGTTACCACCTGCTTCCAGACTCCGGGCTTGGAATGTACTGAACATTTCATAGAAGAATGAAAAATTCCAGAATTATTCCGTGACCCGATCCAGGGATCGAACCCAGGGCCTCGTATTTGGAGCCACATAGACTAACCACTGGACCAACGAGGCAGTCTCCACTAACTACTGAAATCATAATTATTATGTACCGATCTAGGAAACCAGGATGTCCTACTTTTCTCTTCTTGTATGTCAACGTATTCCTATATGCTCTTTTGTACATAAATGTTTTGTTAAAACTACTTTTCAACATTCTAAATTTACTTATCGAAGTAATTGATATTTATTTTTGTTAGGATTATTTAACATCTTAGCTCTTAGTAGATGGTATATTAAGTGAACAATTCTTGTATTTAGTTTAGCTTTTCTGTATCTACCCCTAGAAATCCCCTGCTACCGGAGAGGCTGTGAACTTCCCTGCTCTCTCTAGCAAACCAGACCACTCCAGACTAACTATTAATTTATGTCAATGACTCCAAACTATTCAAAGACTATTTCATACAGTTATTTGTCTATAATTATTCTACAATTTCTAATAAAGTTATGATCCCAATCTTGTTATTTGGGTGCCCCTCCAAGATCTTTATTTTTTTATTTTCAAGACAAAATAGCCTATCATAATATATTTCAACGGGTAGGTAAACTTTTTGCAATTCACGAAGACGAGTTAGCTTTTCTCGTCTCGTGGTTGAACGTTTATATGCTCATAGCCGTAGTGTGCGTGTCTGATGAAGCGATCAGTTAGGACCGAAACGTCGCAACGGTCATTTGCGTTTGTTGTTCCACAACGCTTATTTCGTGGCAATAAGCGTCGTAGAACAACAAACACTAATGACCGTTGCGACGTTTATATGCTCATTGCCGTAGTATGCGTGTCTGATGGAGCGATCAGTTGGGATCGAAATATCGCAACGGTCATTTGTGTTTGTTGTTCCACGACGCTTATTTCGTGGGAATAAGCGTCGTAGAACAACAAACACTAATGACCGTTGCGACGTTTATACGCTCATTGCCATAGTATGCGTGTCTGATGGACCGCTCAGTTGGGACCGAAACGTCGCAACGGTCATTTGTGTTTGTTGTTCCACGACGCTTATTTCGTTAATTAAGCGTCGTAGAACAACAAACACTAATGACCGTTGCGACGTTTATATGCTCATTGCCGTAGTATGCGTGTCTGATGGACCGCTCAGTTGGGAACGAAACGTCGCAACGGTCATTTGTGTTTGTTGTTCCACGACGCTTATTTCGTGGCAATAAGCGTCGTAGAACAACAAACACAAATGACCGTTGCGACGTTTATATGCTCATTGGCGTAGTATGCGTGTCTGATGGAGCGATCAGTTGGCACCGAAACGTCGCAACGATCATTTGTGTTTGTTGTTCCACAACGCTTATTTCGTGGCAATAAGCGTCGTAGAACAACAAACACTAATGACCGTTGCGATGTTTCCGTCCACGACGGGACCACGTTCCCCGTAACGTACCATCATTAAAAATAGTCAATTTTCTGCTCCATATGCTTAAACATACAAAAATGTGGATACATATAAATTATAGATTTATTTAGGTTGGAAAGAAAATTAAAAATAATTCCACTGTAGACGATAATGACAAAGCGTTTTTATCCAGGCACTATTATGCAAGATTATTTGCAAATATTTACTTTAATATTTATAAGAGTAGTTCAGTAATCTATCAGTTCTTTTTTATCAGTAGTTACGACTGCTCATGTTAGGTAAAACTTAAATAATAATTGCATTACGATATCAATAATAATTGTAAATATTTATAGTCACCAGGTATATTTTGTAATAATTAATGTATATGTTTTTTATTTCATAATTTTTCTTGATCATTGGAAGGACAGTTTGTGTTGGGAAAAGTGAGAGGAAGACACATACTTACTTGTTTTAAACTTTCAGCCTGTTTCTGCCTGACTACCCTACAAGTGCGTTTGTACTCGTAGAACAACTTGAACTGATTTTTAATCTGATCTGTGTGGTAAGATTTTTTTTTTAATTTTTGATGATTTTTCATAATACAAAAAAATATCTTAATACTTTATTAAAGGTACTTTGTATCTCTTGCCTGGGCTATTTTAGATAGACTTTGCTTGTTTGCGTGCACCATATTCGTTTGCTATGTTAGCTATCTCCACTGATACCTAAAGCCTAAGTTTAGATATAGATAGAAAACCTTGCTGCCCGAGTTAAAGGAGAATGCCAGACAATGTATAGGACTTTGACCCACTAATAAAAACATATTGTACAACAATGTATTATGCATCATTTTATTGTATTTTTTTTACTATTTAATATAAATTACATTTAAAAGCTTTAGAACTCGGAGTATTCAACATGAGCCTAACATTGGTTATAGTCCATTTCCGTATTGTTGTTCCGTATGACTGTCCGTCTGACATGACAGTTGTAAAGTTTCATTAAAATACATTTTTATACAGGCTTAACGACTCCGGATACTAGCCTTCTAGAGACCACTTTTGATGAAAATAGAAAGATTTAAAAATGCGTAAAGAGTGTATATTAAAAGGAAATAGTTTAATTACTTTTTTTAACAGAGTTTTATTCCGACGTCCAACAGTAAAAATGGCTTATTGTAAAACATTTATATAATAACAGGGTATTTTTAGTATATTTACAATTTGTGTTCTTTCTGGGTTAGGATCTGGCATTCTCCTTTAGCCCGTTTGTAAGACGCTGTTAGGCCAGTAGTCTAGAAAAGATAGATTTTAATATGCTATGCCTAGATAGCGCTGGGTATAGGTATTTTAAAACCATGGATTTAATGAATCGATGTCTAAACCAACGTCTAAAACGCTTTATGACTTTATGCGGGTATTCTTATGTAGCTTTCACTTTTTTAAGGTTACCTTGAAGCAATGCTTAGATTTAATTTCATTTTTGATTTAAAAATTGGGAAAATACACAAAATAAGCTTCAGTATTTCATAATACAGCTATACAGGTTTTATTTTATTTTATTTTATTTTGGCAAAAACAGCCATTAGGTACAAATAAAAAGTTTTACACTAAAGAAAATGATTATGTAACAATAGACAATACATTGCCGAAGATTTGTACATAAAAAAAGGAATGTTATTTATGTGATAACAGCATTAATAAGATAATATTAGTAAGAAATAATATAATATTAGCAAGAAAGAAAAGAAAAAGGAAAAGAAACCAACGATAACGTGTATATTTAAACATTGTTCTCGTACCAATATGTATTAAGAAACAACTAAAGGTATTTCTTCAAACATTTCTTTTTAATATTACTTATAGGTATCATATTTAAGATTTTACAATTAATCGTTCTATATCAACGCGAAGTATCTATTGTGTAATCGATATAATATTGAATAATACACATACTATACCCATAATAACACTTAATAATAGTGGGGAATTTTCCGTTATGAAGTATCTACCGACTACCGAGTGTCATTTTGAATCTCAGTGTTGAATAATCTCTAGTGCAAGCTCTATCTTAGCTACATTTGCTATTTTTAACCGACTATATTTTTTTATGTATACCACGCATAACTTTTTACAGTGTGCCTTTGAATAGTTCAATATAGCGCTCTCCCACTTGTGATACCTGGGAATATAATTTCAAAGCATTTAGGATTGGTTTTAGAATGTATCCGTAGCTTTTGCTACAAGTGCCGAAAAATTATGACAGTATAGTTCGTTCGAGGCGATAAATCACTAAGTAAATTAAAGCAACTAAATGACAGTTATTTTTTACTTTTTAGTGGTTTGCTTCTATTTTGCAAAAGTGTGCCATGCGAATAGCTGTGCAATATAATAAAGCATGTGGAGCTGTTGCCCGACTGCAGTGCTTCCGAGCCAGTTCCAACAGCGCCATAAGTGCTTTTGCTGCCAGGCTCGACTGCCAGTACCTGAACCACTGCTCATTGGTTCATGTACTGACAAGTTGAAAATCATAAATTTAAGTTGAAGTCGATGTAGTACTAACACCTAGTTTAAGTTTAACATTGTATTTCTTACTTACCTGTGTAAAAGGTTGAAATTTTAATTTATTTACAGACAATCAGACATGGTTTATCCATCATCCGACGCAGTTTTTTGGTTTATCCAAGAGCTGCAAGCAAGAATCGTTGCCGAATCGGGGGTACCAAATGACAGATATCACGTGGGAAAGTTGTTATTACGCAGTTTGAAAGATGCACCGGATCATTTATTTCAGGTACATATTTACCTATTCATTAACTATATTTACGTTTAATAATCAATTATTTAACTTTGCTTCTTAGGCGAATCTGCTATCCGAATCGGTAGTTAGTCATTAGGTACTCACTTCTGAATTTACAAAAGTGTTTTTCAAAAACTTAAAAATAGGTCAACTTTATTTGTGACTTTGGCCTTTGAAAATGAGGCTTTTGTACTATTTTGATATGTAAGTTATATTATTGTGAAGTTTTTTTTACATACGGCGGTACGTCTTTGTCGGTAGGGTGGTAACTAGCCACGGCGAAAGCCTCCCACCAGCCAGGCCAAAACAATTAAGAAAAATCTCAACCTGCCCCGCCGGGAGTCGAACCCAGAACCTCCGTCTTATGAATCCACCGCGCATACCACTGTGTCAAGGAAGTCGTCAAATCAAGTTTCATCAAAATCCATTTAGTAATTTTTGCATGAAAGAGTAACAAACATTAATCCATACAAACTGGATTTAGTATTACCACACCACATCATTTTATTTTATAACTCAAGTATGACCTTAAACCTGAATAAACATTGACATTGGATCCATATAAATTTAAATTTTAACTAAGTTTTTACATTAGCACTTTTGAAAAGTCAAGCAAATAGTGACTCTAAAAAGTCAAGAAAATCGATTGTCTCGAGAAGAAACTGGCAAAAACTATATGTAAATCTGTGGAAGAAAACCCATAGATGTTATGAATATTTATCTTATAAGAAGAATTAAAGACATTTTTCACAAGACAGTTGACTATGCTACAAGTCAATAGCATGACGTCTTTGAGATAAGCTTTAATGACTATCAAGTTAGTCTATACAATTATTAAAAACAAAATAATATTTCTACAGATAGACGGAGCAACCGAGGAGAGAGATACTTTTAGATCTGCATTGGAACGATCCACGCAATGTGCGACTGGCTTCAGAAACTTGGGTTTAAAGTACCAGGACGTGGTAGTCGTTATGGCACCAAACCATATCAATTTAGTTATACCAATGTACGCGTCTCTGTACCTCGGAATTAGAGTTGCTGGAGTAGATATGACGCTAGGAGTTAGTAAGTTTCATTTGACTTATCATTATAAATTAAAATAAAGTCTCCTTCTGCGTATACCTGTCTATTCCCAAAAACTAAAAAACTGCAGAATGGATTTAAGTAGGTACATGGTTTATCTAAATTGGCACATAAGTGTATGATATTTGTCAGAAGCGTCGCACCGTTAGTAGGTAGGTCTGACATACATTCGAAAAGATATCATAGGTAAAGAAAACGACAAACGTTGTCCAGTAGACGCAATTGCAACTAACGCTCTATCGTTTGGTGCATTGGGGCGAAAGCCACTATAAGACTATATTTCCGATTTATCTGCTATTGGGGGACGTTTTTGTTTTCCCTACTCAAGATATTTCTTTGCACATATGTTAGACCTAAAGCTTTAATTGAAAATACCAGAGAAGACACGAGCGTCCGCTAGCCCAAAAATAAAACGGACATGGGCTGCCTGTTACTAGAACGAAGCAAGACAGCATGATAGTGAAGCGAAGTTTGAAATATCCACCAATATAAAATCTCTACACTATTTTTGAGTGATCAGCGAGTTGCGAAGTAACCTAAAAAAAACTTAATCAGTAATTTCTCAACGCACACTTTCTCATTCCACTCCGGTATTTAATTTGTTCTGCTTCTATGGATAGACACAGTATGCAATTCCAGTCAACATTACTCCCTCACTACCATTATTTTCGATCTATTATGGTGGAAAGTCAGCCTAAAAATGTGATATTACAGAAAAAAAGTATTTTTATTTGATTTTTAATCTCTGTATCAATTTCAGATGAACTCCAGAACACGTTCAAGACTTTGGAACCCAAAATAATCTTCTGTCAAAGTTCAAAAGTAGAAACAGTCCAACAGGCGTTAAAGTTGTGCAATATTCCGGCTCATGTTATATCCTTTGATGAAAATGAGAATTGTTTGACTTTTTCAAAATTTCTTGAAAAGTATGGCAAAGATTCAAATGCTGATGATTTCAAGTAAGAAACAACTGATATATTAAATTTTTCTATTGCGTATGATAATTATTTAAATAACAAAAGCTAAACTGTAAAGAAAATAATGAAAAAAAAAGTTTTGAGGAAAAACAATTTTGAGTAAAGAATACACTTGAGCATAACTTAGTATGCTAAAAGACGAAGCTTTTATGCCAAACTGAATTGAACCTTAAAATGAAACTTTTTGGTTTCAGACCAGCTGAATTTGATTCTACGAAGACAGATGCCTTTTTAGTACCAACCAGCGGTACGACAGGTCTACCAAAAACTGCTGTTTTAAATCATAAGAATATAGTGGTAGGCTTTCCACTTCTATTGTAAGTATTTCACAAAATACCTGATTATATGTACCTGCTTAGAAAATCTTGGCCTGACTAGAACTGTATTAAGTTCACATCTGTGTGAACATGGGAAATAAAACGAGCAGAGTAGGTGGGTGGCTCCAAATCCCCTCTCCTATAGGGAGAGAGGCTTGTCCCCGTGGACCATTAAAAATAGGCTAATTATGTTTTTTTTTCCAGTAACTGCTGCACAAAGTTCCCAACACCAGTTAACCTAGCTTTAGTACAGTCTCCCGTGCAATGGTTATCGTCTACGTTTATTTTTATAATGGGAACATTAGTAAGAATCACGAGATTACAGACCTCGTCACCAACGACACCGGAACACATTTATTCATTGATAAACAAATACAGGGTAAAGTATAATATTTTTCTTTAATATTATAGGAAATTAGAAATTAGAAAATTAAAAACTAGAAATCTCAAAGCGTTTAATCGACGCCTCCCGTGACCAGAAGGCTGGTCTCTTTTTAGGACAGAGGATCAGCATTGCCATTCAACGTGGCAATGCTGCCAGCCTTCTGGGCACTTTACCGCTCGACACCGATTCGGAGGAATATTATGACGCCTAAGTTTTTTTACTGTTTTTTTTTTTATTTTTATTGTTTAATATATTATATATAGTTTAGGATATTGTAGTGTTTAAGCTTTTACTTTTTTATTTATTTAATTGTAAATATTTATTTAAATGTACATATTTAACTGTAAATAACTTGAAATTAAATATTTAATAAATTATTTCGTCATATTATAGGTAATCTATTCTGGGAAGTTCGTTTGACTTTACTTGTACAAATCAAGCGAGTTTGTGTTGGTAAACAAAAGGAACAGTAGAAATAAGTCGTTACTCCCTTTTTATTTAATTAATTATTTTTTTTATTCACAGCCAAACTTTACAATCACGAGCCCAACCTTTTTAACGACGTTATTGAAACCAGGCGCACGGGAAGCGTGTGATTTTTCATCTTTAGAAATGATTATGATAGGGGGTAGTGCCGTAGCTAAAGAACTCGTAGAAGAAATGCAGGCAAGTACTTTGTTGCCATGATATGATAATATTAAGTTAATTAAGAATAGATTATCTAGTATTTAGTAACAGCATCGGAAATCGCAGTGTTGGTCGACCCCCAACTAGATGGACCGATGACATGAAGCATGTTGCGAAGAGCCGCTGAATTCAGTTGGCTATAGACCGCGGTGTTTGGAAATTCTTTTAATAGGTCTATGTCCAACAGTGGGTGTGGTGGTGGCTGATAAAAATGGTGACACTGATGGTTTATTGATAAATAATATTATAATTTCCACGACTTGAAAGACTAGTACTGGTAAAAATACATTATGAATATTTTCTTTTTCAGAAAGTAAATCCCAAGTTACTAATAACAGTAGGATATGGTATGACAGAATCTACTGGTATGGTATTTTATCCAGGCTACTCTCCATTCGGTTCGATCGGAGCACCACTGCCGGTTTTACAGTATAAGGTAGGAATTTGTAAAATATCGTCCTTTTCGTATCATTTCGTTCGTTTCGTTTTCTTATCGTTTTCCCTTTTTGCGGTAAAGATCAGAAAAATCGGTGGCGTTGTCGGTCTTTTAAAAGGCCAACAATCGCGCTGCGCCTGATTGTACACGCACTGCCGGTATTTCAAACTAAGTTTCAATCTATTTATAGAAAGTTCATTGACATTGATAGTCGAACAGCTGTTACGTTTGTTATTTTGATCAATTCAAGTGTTACGTAGGTACCTAACTGCCTTGGAGTTAATGACTGGCTGGTTTTGGGGTAATTTATGGATGTATTGGATGGTGTTATGCGTACTGTCGTAAGTGGATAGGTATTTTGTAATGTTTTTAATTTATTTTTGTACTGGTTCTGGGAACAAATTTATTATTCTATTGTAATCTGTATGCATAAGACTTGCTCCAGTTTCGACACTGGCAGATAATTCAAACTCACCTTATACTTTATATAAAATCTCGTAAATAACATCGTGAAAAATTAAAAAAAGCATATTTACAATCACTTTGCGATATAACTATAGTAATGTAGTTTTGTTAAGCAGAATATTAGCCATTATAAACAGACAATTTACACTAACAAACGAATCTCTAGACAAAGTCCTAAATTAGTTTCCCCAGTATTGCACTTGATTAGAATACCAGAAATCATTTGTGGGACTGAGGATACGATTAGATAATATCATTCCAAAAGAAGTAGGTACCTGGACTTGCCTTTACAAATGTTCAAAAAATGTGTTAAAAACTATTTAATATATAAGTATCTATTATAAAATTAGTAACCTTGTTAACGACAAAGATTCTTGGAAACAATCAGTCATTTTAAAATAATTATTACATTTTTAAGGATATTTCAACGATAATGAATAATTATCATATTTTCTTTTTAGCTGGTAGATCCTTCTACTGACAAAGTTATAGATAAACCACACGTGCCTGGCGAACTAAGGCTAAAAGGTCCAACTATATTTCAGGTAAGTAAAGAAACAATAGTTAGTCATTTCTAACTAAAAACGTAACGTCCTTAAAGTAGAAACCTTGGCTGGCACCGACTCCTAGATATGCTTAAGTAAATTAAAGCAACTAAATGACACAGTTATTTTTTACTTTTTAGTGCGTTTTGAGTCGGTTCTATTTTTATTTAAAAAATTTTATTTCTTAATTTTTAGTAGTTTATTGCCATGTATCGTACTCGTACTATACTGTCAAAGTATATTATACGGCACCAGTAGCCAAAAAGCTACCGATTTCGAGACAAAAAC
The DNA here is from genome assembly GCA_034621355.1 of Mycalesis mineus. Classification (NCBI taxonomy): domain Eukaryota; kingdom Metazoa; phylum Arthropoda; class Insecta; order Lepidoptera; family Nymphalidae; genus Mycalesis; species Mycalesis mineus. The sequence continues at coordinate 14,143,739 of CM067888.1, forward strand.
CGAAATCGCTGTAAGCGTGCCTCCAAAATTTGAAGAGTCCCTTCAATTTCCCCAGGATATCATCATCAGATCCTAACATGATGAAGTATGCCCTTTCTAATAAAAAAAGAATTATCAAAATCGGACAACTCTGTAAAAAGTTATGCGTGGTCATACATAAAAAAAAAACATACGTGTCGAATTGAGAACCTTCTCCGTTTTTTTTCGTCGGTAAAAAAATAGTCTATAGTATTTACCTTTTCTTACAGCGATACTATAACAACCCCGAAATGACAGCAGCTGCTTTCGATGAAGATGGATATTTGAGAACTGGTGACATATTGTATAGAGATGAACATTACAATTACTATTACTGTGACCGCATGAAATTGCTTCTGAAATACAGGAATCACCAAGTAAGATACATATTTAAACATCCTACATAAAGTTAGTGTACAATCCATCAGTTAGTATAAAGGCATCCTACATGTACATCAATCACTTTACTAGTATAAAGAATTCCCCACACAGCGGCTGAAACGAAGGGCGACGTAACGCTGGCACGAAAACATGTCACGTCATGTCGCCGCGCTTGTAGTGTCGTCATGTTACGTATTCCATCCGCGATTCCATCCGCGAGAAATTCTGTTTTATGATAGTTGAAAAAAAGTCTTTTCACAGGCTCCAGATTAACTCAGTATCAAATTTCTTTTAAATCAGTTCAGCTGTTTAGTCTTTATTGAGTAACAAAAAGACAGAGTTACAATCGCATTTATAATATAAGTATAGACTAACTAGTACTTTATGTAGTAAAGTACTCGTTAATAGTAATAAGTAGTACGCTCATGCCGCACCAAGGTAACGTTGCCTTCCCGCCCCTTCCGCTGTATAGCGTAGCTCATAGCTGTAAACGAGTTTACTAGCACCATATAATTCCAGGTGTCTCCAGTAGAAATAGAGTCAGTGATAATAAAACACCCGGGGGTGTTAGATGTGGCCGTGACTGGTATACCGGACGCCGAGTGTGGGGACCTGCCCGTTGCAGTAGTAATACCCCAAGATGGGCACAAGGTTACGGCACAAGAAATAAAGGACTTAGTCAAAGGTAAAAATATTTATTACAATAACGATTATCTAAGTTCTAAACTGTCTTGCATAAAAGAAATATACTCAGAGATCTCATTATTAAAATACAGCTAAAATAAATTATTTTTCATTTTTAACCGACGAAAAAAAACGGAGGAGTTTCTCAATTCGACACGTATTTTTTCTTTTTTTTTTATGTATGTCCATAACTTTTTACAGAGTTGTCCGATTTCGATAATTCTTTTTTTATTACAAAGGGCATACTTCCAAATGGTTCCATTGTCATCATGTTAGGATCTGATGAGGATATCCTGGGGAAATTGAAGGAACTCTTCAAACTTTGGAGGCTTTCACGCTTACAGCGATTTCGGTTTTTGTCTCGGTGTCGGTAGCTTTTTGGCTACTGGTGCCGTATAAATATACTACGACAGTATAGTACGAGTACGTTACGTGGTGATAAATCACTAAAAAGTAAGAAATAAAAATTTTTAACAAAAAATAGAACCGACTCAAAACGCACTAAAAAGTAAAAATAACTGTATCATTTAGTTGCTTTAATTTACTTAAGCATATCTAGGAGTCGGTGCCAGCCAAGGTTTTTACTTTAGGGGCGTTACCTAGAACACACAAACTGCTTTACTACGTAAAATAAATGTTCCTTAAACTTGCTGGCACTGACTTCATAGATATGCTTAAGTAAATCAAAGCAACTAAATGACACAGTTCTTTTTACTTTTTGTGCGTTTTGAGTCGGTTCTATTTTTTGTTAAAAAATTTTTTTATATAAAAAATAATAATTCGTTAGTCTCAATAAATAAAAATAAATAGAATAACTTGAAAATAAGCCTGATATCGTGGTGTTAGACCGGGCACAGTCGAGGGTATTTTTGGTGGACATCACAATTCCATATGACGAGAACCTTGTGAGAGCTGAGACGGAGAAAAAACGAAAGTATCTTGATCTGGCTCACGAGGTTACCGCCATGTGGCATGTGGAGTCCACTGAAATCATTCCAATCATTATATCTGCCAATAGTTTGGTTCCAGTCAGCCTCGCTCACCATCTGAGGTGACTGAGGTTCCGTGGCGGTTTGCTCGCAGGCAAGATACAAAAAGCGGTCTTGCTGGACTCGGCTAGGATGGTCCGCCGGTTTCTCCATCTGTCGCCCTGACCCCCGGCCGTTTGGTCTCCCTGCCGGGGTGAATCCTCCGCCAGGAGCATAAATGTATTTATGTAGCGTATACTTAAGTTTATTTATTTTAAGTATCTAAGTAAGTTTATTATAACAAATTTGGCATTTTATATGTATTTATTGTGTTTCCGGGCGTGAGAGTAAAATTTAAATAGAATAGGTACTTTTTTGGTGGTTGTTTAAAGGAAATAAAGTTGGGAAACATTTTAGAGGGAAATGTTCGATGTTCCACGATCTCAATTATATTTTCTTATAAAAAAAATTAGTAGCGAGAAAATGAATGAGACTAGGCTTTATGGATAAGCCGACATCCATAAAGATAGAAATAATTTAAACTTTAATAACATTGTAAAATTACATCATATATCTTATTGCTGTAATTTGTTTATCGAAGTGATATGTATGTAGTGAACATATTCTAAAACACAGTTCCTCTTCCCGTATGTCCGTCTGTTCGCTATTGAGTTAAAGACTAATGAACGAATTTGTGTGTTCGACAGATTGAATCCTAAGAAAGGTTTTAGTATCTATATAATTTATCAAGGTTTTGTGTAAATCGATAGAAAAATAGGTAATTTTTGTGTTGCGCTGCTTGAGAATTTTAATTGAAAACGCTGCCTTTTGATATGCCAAAACAATGTATGGAGGGATTGTTCCTCTTTAATAGGCAACAATGTTTAAGATAAATGTACTAAAAACCAAAAAATAATAAAATAGATACAGTCGTGATCAATTGTCTACAATCGTTGATTGCCATTTTGTAGCGGCCGCCATCTTGAATTTCAATTTTTTATAGTATATTGTATTCTGCTTGTTGAGCCCTTTCATTTGATACCCATATTGATGGGATTAATAAAACATAAATTATCCGCCATTTTGTAGCGGCGGCCATCTTGAATTTATAATGATAATACAAAATCCAAAGTGTATACAAAATTTCAGATTAATCGGTTGACAGGAAGAGGGTGAAATTTGAATTACTAAATTTGACCCAAGAATAAATAATAAATAAAACAAACGGGTGAGCTAAATAATATTAAAACCGTTTAAATAAAAAAGTCCACGATCACGGTTGCTAGTATAATAAAAAATAACTGTTATATTTCCTTCCAGTGTCCCTGGCTGATACAAAACAACTGAGAGGTGGTGTGGTATTTGTGAAAGAGTTTCCTACAACCTCGACGTCAAAAGTGGACAGAGTGAAATTGAAGGCCTGGGCCAAGACCCTTAAAAGAGAATAACTTTTTATAAATAAAGACAATATATTTATACGAAATAAATATTATTTTAAAATAACAGGACGTAGTTTTATTTTCTACAAATTTTAATAAACTGAAACGTGCTGCCAATGCATGATAAAAGAGCTTTAAGCGATAGCGTTCTTTCGAGATTTTTTTTCTACAAGTTAACTGCAATCATACCTAGTGGTTAGTGATGCTGCAATAGAAGCGGGCGAATTTGTTATCAGTAGGATGAAAGTCTTTGCCAACTAAGTGATGTCTAGCCACAACCGAAGCCTCCCGTCAGCCAAAACTGGATCAATTAAGAAAATCTTAATCAAACCCAGGACTTCCGTCTTACAAATCCACCGCGCCTACAGCTGCATCCCGGAAGTTGTCGAAAAGTGAGGAGTGAATATAGTGCCGTCTTATTTCTGCTCCTAAGCAGCATCTGTATTTCAGTCAAAATGGTATTTTCCCCGCTAAAATTACTAGCAAATGAGACTTAAATATACCTCATATTAACCGACGCAGGAAATTGTTAAAAAACCTAAAAAAATATATATTTTTATAAATCTAACATTAAAGAAAACATCTTCTATCAAGTATTACTTACGTATGAGAGTAAATATTTTTACTGACAAATGGTCGAGACATGGATTTTAAGATCCGCAGACCGCAAGCGAATAGATGTTTTCAAGATGTGGTGCTTGAGAAAATTTGCTTCGGATCTCAAGGACATTATTTTGGACTAGTCACTAACAAAACGGAAGGAAATAGGTCACAGTGGCGCAGCCAATGCGTTGGTCTAACCAAATTCGCACCAGTCTAGATTTCTCGGTATACGATGCTAGTCAAGTAGCCTGAGATAGGAGAAGATGGTGGAACATCGTGAGGGCTAAGATCATTAATGGAGGTGGCCACGACCCTCAAACATGAGGCAAACGACTCACGGAGGAAAATATTTTTGAAATATGTAAAGACTAAAATAATATTACGAAATTCACAAACAACGCTTAGCGATTGCACTTGCCAAAACATCATTGTTTGTTTTAAAGCAATTATAAAGATAAAAAATGATAACGTGTAATTATAATCTTTAACTTCAGTAATGCACACTTCGTGAATTAGAATACATTTTTTTCAGTACGTAGACGAGAGCATTCTAAAATTTTATAGGTAAGTTTTAAATCAGATAATCATCCTACCTACGTACGTATTATATTACTACAGTGTTAACATTTTAGTATGATAGTACATAATTCTAAGACAATATTAGTTGTGTTTCGAGTTATTCTGACAATGATCTATCAAGATTATAATAAATCTTTAATGTATTATGTGCTATTTGTTAAAATAATCAATTGTGTTATGTAAAAAAATATTACAAAATTATGACATTTTTATTTACAGAATATTGCAATTGCATTGCAATAGAACTGTTGTTTCTTGACAGCTCTTTTCAGCACAACCTGCCTTTTGAAGTAGAGTCACTATAAAAAGTTCAACTTGAAAATTCAATAGTTTAGTCACCATCACTTGGTGCCATCTTCCGAACAAAGTTAGGCTGTCAATATGCGAAAAGCTTCCTACTACTTACTATCCACAACGCGCTTTTTGTGCGTAGTAGAGTCCGGTCCATTTTATGTCGTTCAGCCATTTTTCATTTGCCGACCAGGTGCTCTCTTGCTTAGTATCTTTCCTTGATTACAAGATTATTCTTGACTGCTATCACACCTGAGTGCATTAAGTAATGAATTCAATTTGAATAGCTTGTGTTAATGGCATATACTACCTAATTTTGCACACATTGCTTTTTTACCCGACTGTGTCAGAATGACATCTTTTTCGGTTTGTATACGTACGTATGTATGTATGTATGTCCATTTCTTCGGAACGCTAAGTCCTAAACGGCTACGGTTTTGACGGTGAGATGTCGTTGAATTTGTAAAAATTGTGGCAGTGACAGAGGCTATATAAATTTTCAAAATAGCTCTGACCAAGAAAAATTAAGACATGTGTATTTCTTTTTATCTTCGCAATATGGGTATCAAATGAAAGGTTGTAAAAAGACCATTTCACAAATATAAATATCATACATGTTTATACGCCTTTAACAAAAAATGGCAAAAAGTGTACCAAGTGTACTCTTGCTTAACATAAGCTAAAACTAAAAAGTCTCAATAAAATTATTCTTGGAAAAAGAAAAAACCTGACGCTTAGAAATTATGCAGTAGATAGAAAGAAAAAGAATATATATCTGAAAATTTGAATAGCTTGTGTTAATGGCATATACTACCTAATTTTGCACACACTGCTTTTTTCAGTATATTAATTTTACAAACACAATATTTTTAGCATTTTAATCGACTGATTTGTCAAAATTTTTTTTAGGAAAAATGCGTCACCCATCGTCAAATGCAGTGTATTCTTATATTGAAGACTTGTCTTTTAATATCGTTGCTAAAACTGGTATACCCAGCGACAGATATCATTTGGGAAAATTATTATTAAAAAGTTTAATAGATGCTCCTGGTGACAAAATATTGCAGGTATGTTGTGATTTTAGCATTACATGGTTGAATATAATAAAAAAATTTAATAAAAAAATTGAACCGACTTCAAAACGCACTAAAAAGAAAAAAATAACTGCGTAATTTAGTTGCTTTAATTTACTGACGCATATCTATAAAGTAAAGTAGTATATAGCGAAAAAAATATACCTTTTTTTTTCCGAGGGGGAAATCTCCTCCAGAGATACCCGATTTCGCAAGTGAGAAATCGGGTTATGTGGGACTTCTCCACTAAAACCCCCTCGGTGGCCATCCTCAGTGCATTAGCGAAGCACCGGGCTCTCTAATGAACTGCTATACCGGTGCCTCTCTCGCGCTATGCCTCTTGAGTTCATCCACAGTGTAGCTTGTGCCACAATAGGTTGTTATCTGCCGGAATAGCATGCAGTAAGTAGTAAGAGGCCCCACTCTGAATGCTTGAATTGAATTGATGAATTGAGAACCTCCTCCGTTTTTTTTGTCGGTTTATAAATGAGTTACCTTTATAACAATGTGGGTAATAAAAATACATTAATTCGACTAAACTGACGATGGGACGATGAAATATAAGGGTGCTAGTAGGCATGCGACCTTAGACTACAACATGTCACAGCTACACTTTGATTTATTTCTATTTAATACTAGTTTCACCCACGTAGTTCCTATTACTGTGGGAATTTCCAGATACAAATTACCCTATTTCAGTCTAGCTATCATATACAAAAGGTTTTTTTATAATCCGACTGGTAGTTTCAGAGATTAGCCAGAACAAACAGACAGACAAAAATTGTAAAAAATGTTATTTTGGTGTATGTACCGTATAATACAGTCTATAATATAAAAATTACTGTATAAGCCACTAATCTTATTTCATACTAATTCGTACAAACCGCTACTGTCACTACGACGATTCTCTGCAGTTGTTTTCTATGGTCGGCTGCAAACTTGCACCTGGGTAATTAAGTGCCTCTACTGAAACTACTAGCATCAACTGTAGAACATTTACAGCGTGTTTAATCTTTTTTTTGTCCAACGACGCTAATGATTATTAAAGAGCTTAGATTGAAGAAACGCAATATTAAATGTCTATGTCTTGTGTCCTAAAGTTTTCCTAAATCTAAGGTTGCCTGGGAGAAATCGCTGTTTAGCAATAAGGCCGCCTTTTGCACTAGCTCTACTTATTGTATTGCATTATTTCGTAGTGATGTACAAATACAGAATAAATAAATAAATATAAAAATGTAGACTGCTAACTACTCTATATATAAAGTTCCTATTACATAATCAAACAAAACTGAAAATCAGTCTTAAACCACCAAAAACTTGCTTTCTATGCCACTAGATAGATGGAGCCACCGGTGAGGAAGATACTTTCAAATCCGCATTAGAGCGATCTACACGATGTGCAACAGCTTTCAGAAATTTAGGCCTAGAGTACCAAGACGTGATTCTCATTATGGCACCTAATCACATCAAACTGGTCATACCGATGTATGCAGCTTTGTTCCTGGGAATCAAGGTCGCTGGAGTAGATATGACGTTGGGAGTTAGTAAGTTTTATTTATTTTACTTTTTCTATTTACAATTAAATTAAGAATATAGATGAGCTCTTACAAGTTAAATTTTGTAGTTTATCGAAACGAGAATCATTACATATTATATAATGCGATACAAATAAGAATAGGAATGAAACTGGCACCATCTTGGACCAACTTCATACTGACAACAGCGTAAAAGTAGCGTTAGCAAAAACACCGAACACTAAAAGTTACGTTAAAATAATAAAATAAAACTTTATTATTTTAACATAAGTTAAATAATATAACTACATTATTGATTGATTGATAAAATAATCATAAAGTGTCGACCTAAGATGGCTGCCTCGCTCCTATCGACAAATAATAAAAAAAATAAAACCTCCTAAAGATTACATGGTGGACAATTTATTTAGAAGCTACGGACATGAGACGGTGCTAATCCTATCGAATTTATTTGGTACCTCATCAAAAGGAGAGTGGCAGATAAGAATGTAAGCCAGCTAGAAAGTTAAATTGAAAAATCAACATTAGAATCAGTTCAAAGCATTACTGCTGACGATTGGCGGCGAGAAGTCAATCATGTAAAAAGAACAGAGCAAGCGTATTGGACTCGAAAGATGTTAGAGGATGACGAAAATGGCCCTTTTTGCTTCATAATAAATTTTGCTTTTCGTATTTTTATTCGTTCTTCTACAATACGTAATTGAGTGGGTACAAGTTAAACTCTTCTATTAGTAACTCCTTTTTTTTTTAAAGAAAGTGATATTTTATTTCAGTGAAATCTTTTTTACAGATACTCGTACTTATTTACATAATATTTAGATCTCTCTGATAGTGATTACTCACAAGAGAGTGAAGATGAAAATGTATGATAAAAATGAATTTATTTTTGTTAATATACCCTTATTTTTTTGCATATCATACTACAAAGTCTGAAGTTGTCAACCAATGTGGTCCAAGATGGCGCTAGCTTTTTTCCTATTGTTATTTGAATCGCATTATAAAACTAAGTTTCCCTCCCCTATTTTTATCTGTCTGTTCGCGATTAAGTTAAAGATTACTGTATTTTATGTGATTTTGACAGACAGACAATCTTCCTCAGGACTCATTGTCTGGAAAGTTTTAGGAAGGTTTTAGTACCTATATAATTTATCAAGGTTTTGTATAAATCGACAAGCTTTTTACAATTGGTTGCAAGTTAAATTTGTCGCACTTTTCAGTTACTAAAAGAGCTGAAAAGCAATCATATTATGTTATTTATATGTATATTTCATGACAATGCTATATTATGTTAACATAGAGATGAAGTGATGCTGTAACTGAAAGGTACCTAATCATATTATGAACTCCGCAATAAAACTCCATCGAGTTTGGCCTAGTTTGATTTATGTTGACGAGTACTTTGATTCTATAATATATATTATCATATATTCTATATTGTCATTCATTAGACCCTGGTTGTCACCAGGGTCTCATGCTGGGTCTGAAAGCTGGCCATAGGAAGTTCCGAATAATAAGATACAATCCTATCGAGTTTGGACTTGTTAGATTTTTCTTTATTTATTCATTACAAGTTATCCTTGTCTGCAATCACACTCGATGGTTAGTGATGATGCAGTCTCAGATGAAAGCGGGCTAACTTGTTAAGGGTAGGATAATATCCACACCTCTTCGATTTCTACACAACATCGTACTAGAACGCTCAATCGCTTGACGGTACGTCTTTGTCGGTAGGGTGGTAACTAGTCAGAGCCGAAGCCTCCCAGCAGCCAAACCCGGACCAATTTAGAATATTTAAATCAACCCTAGGATGTCAAATCCACCACGCATACCACTGCGCCACGAAAGCCGTCACAAAATAACTCAAAATAAAAACTTGTTTTTAAAAAGTTTTCTAATTATAATTATTTATTTCAGATGAACTTCAACACGCGTTTAAGTGTTGTATCCCGAAAATGATCTTCTGCCAAAACTCAAAAGTTCAAACGGTTCAAGAGGCCTTACATTTGCAAAACATATCGGCTCATGTCATAACATTTGATGAAAACAATGACAAGAGTGTTTTGAGTTTTTCAAAATTTCTCGATAAATATGGCGGTGATGTAGCTCCTGAAAATTTCATGTAAGCATAAGCCTTGTTGGTCTTGTGGTTAGCCTTTATGGCTTCGATCACAAGTTCTTGGGTTCGAATCCTGCGTCAGGTGACAGAATAATTCTAAATTATTCATTCTTCTATGAAATTTTCAGTTCATTACAAGCCCGTGAGTTTGAGGTGTTACATCGCTTGGAGAGGACGATAAGTCGTCGATCGTTAATGAAAGAAATGTTATCACTCTAAGCCTCCCAACCCTCTCCTATAAGGAGGGAGGCCTGGCCCTCATGGTCCTTAATGGGTTGATAATGATGATGATGTTGATAATGATATAGCATCCTTCTTAATCAGCTCTTCATTAAACCAGAAGACCAGCGCGGTGTCCTGAAGGGCACTGCAAAATGCTGAGTGAGGTCCTATTTGGGATCACATCACTTTCACATCCTGCATTTTATTGTATGTTGTTGTATTATATTTGTATTAGTGGTGTTTTTCCTAAATAAATATTTTTCTTTCTTTCTTTCTTATATATTGAATGATTATATATGTAGGCGGCGACATCTTTTCGATGCAGGTACAAAGACTGGAATCATATTCAAATTGAGAAACACTGAGAGAATAAGTCCGAACAGAGCCCGAGACTTGTGACACGGGTGTAGGTTTAAAAGAGATCTCTTAGTGACGGCCGTCAACACTCACCTCCTCTGTTCAAGTTATTCTCCCTGACCAGCCAAATTTAGGGATGTTTGTTTGTTACAACAACCAAGCAATCAATGATCAATAATCCGACAAATTAACTAAGGAATAATCACAATGATGGCCAATAATAACCAATTCAATAAAATATTAACTAATTGAGCTATCAATAATAATGATTAATAAATCTGGCGTGATCTGAGTTATGACTGAGAGATGTGGTCGCAGTGAACGCCACGAAGAGAATCAGCCTAGTCTCTTTTTTTTCTGATTGTGTAGTTGCCGTAGGCTCCATGAGGGACCACAGCGGCGTCACCGGGGGGGTTGGGCGAGCGCAGAAGCATCGCCGGAGGGTGCCCGAAGGCGAAAGAAAAGAGGGCGTAACGACTCTCTAAGGGCGTCTCCTGTGAGACTCGCGCCTCGGCTTAGAGGGACGTTTGGAATGGGTGTGTAGTTTGGCGTGATTATTAAATCAGACCAAAGCGCCCCCTTGATGGACGTGCGTGAGTGGAGCCTAGTCTCTCCAGACCGCTGCCTTATATCGGCATCGATCGGTCATCCCCGCCACCACCGAACTTCGCCGAGCGGCTGTCATGATACTACTCCGCCGACATATATTTTTTACGTATAAAAAGAACATACCATTTCTTAGCTTCTCTATAATTTATACATTTGTTTTAATTCCAGACCAGCTGAATTTAATCCTGTGGAAACACATGCATTTTTGGTGACCACCAGCGGTTCTACAGGTCTACCTAAAACAGCTGCACTGAGTCACAAGAATATAATCATGGGCTTTCCACTTTTAATGTAAGTATTTTATTGTATACATTTATCTTTTTGGCATCCTTTTGAAAAAATTTATTAATGAGTCAATATTTGAGAGGCATCCATGTGATGTTTTCAGCTCTATTTTATTTCTGCGGGGAAAGAAAGATCTACCAAAACTACGATTGTCCCCGCCTGCAGCACCATAAAGTATTTAGAATTTTATATAGATATAGTGATCCTTGTTTTTCTCTTTTTAGTTCATAACTTCTAAGCAGTCAGGTTTTTTGTTTTTATAATAATAATTTTATTTGAGACTTTTTAGTTTTAGCTTATGATATAGAAATGAGACTACACTTGGTACACTTTTTGCCATTTTTTTTTAAAACGGCAATATAAACATGATATGATATTTATATTTTTGAGATTTAATGCTATTGCTAAGATAATAGAAAAATATACACACATCCCCCCTTTTTTCCCCCATTTACAGCCGCCACTTTGAAATTTTATATAGCCTATGTCACTGCCTCAATTTTTACAAATTCAACGACATCTCACATATCAAAATCCGTTCAGCCGTTTAGGCTGTAGCGCGTGCCGAAGAAATGGACATACATACATACATACATACGCTCGAAAAACATAACCCTCCTTCTGACGCAGTCGGGTAATAAAACTTTAAAATGAGTATAACAGTAGTACTTCCGCGAGCGAATATTATATTTAAATATTTTCTACGAAAAACAGATCTGATAAAAAGACTAGGGGAAATGACTATGGCGGTAGCATTTCCCCGAACGAATATTATATATTTTTTGTTTTTAATGATTACAAGTTGGCCCTTGACTGCTATCACGCCAGATGTTAAGTGATGATACAATCTGAGATGGAAGCGGGCTAACTTGTTAGGAGAAGGATGAAAATCCACACCCCTATCGGTTTCTACACAACATCGTACCGGAACGCTAAATCGCTTGGCGGTACGTCTTTGTCGGTAGGGTGGTAACTAGCCACGGCGAAAGCCTCCCACCAGCCAGACCAAAACAAATTAAGAAAAATCTCAACCTGCCCCGCCGGGAATCGAACCCTGGACCTCCGCTTTATATCCACCGCGCATACCACTGCGCCACGGAGGTCGTCAAAATATTTTACTATTTTCCTACGTTCATGCGTACTATACGGTACACGACAGAAAAGTCTACGAGTTAAAGCTATACAGCCATATTTATTGTGACACAGATCATATAAAAGCATGGCTTCTAACTTATCAATGTTCCATTGCAAAAATGTATCGAAGCGGCATTGCCGCACGGATTTCCCTGCTATTGCATCTCCAAAATCAAAAAAAAAATCAAAATCTCTTCATTGTATCAAATACGCTATACAATTTGTCAAGTTATTCGATACCCTTATTTTTTCAGGACTATTCGCACCGAGTTCCCAACACCAGTGAAACTGGGAATAGTTGTGTCGCCCATACAATGGTTGTCCTCAACGTTCACCTTTATTATGGGACCTGTATTGAGATACACTCGATTGCAAACGTCATCTCCGCCTACTCCAGCACACATTCATTCCTTGATCAACAAATATAGAGTAAATATTCGTGTTATTGTTTGACTGTAGTTTTAACATAGATGAAGATGATAGACTACTTATAATTCTTTTTCTCTACATAGTTGTTTTTAATCACGAGGAACTGTATCCTGGATCAGTCTATGAAATATTGAACTTTTCTATCTTCCAAAATATCCTCGACGTGAAAAAAGCTTGTAGGTAGTTTTATATCCCTGTATCTCAGAAAGCACGTTAAAACGTAGGTCCCGATCATTATTGTCTAAAGGCGGTCTGAACAAGATTCAAACATTATCAATCTGGGGAATCGCTAGAGGGCCATACCTCGCTCATCATAGAAAAGGGGAGAAAAAGCTCTAATGCGGGATAGATTGGAGCTTTTGTCCCCTTTTCTATGATAAAAGTAGCCTGGTCCTGAAGCGAGTTATTTAAATAGGCCCGTAATGATAAATATTTCTTCTTTTATAGCCGGATTTTGCAAATATGAGTCCTACGTTTCTGAGATCGCTACTAAAACCCGGCGAACGAGAAAAATGCGACTTCTCATGTCTCCAGTACATGTTGGTTGGTGGTAGTGTCGTGCCTACCGATCTTCTTGATGAAATGCAGGTTACTAATTTTCCGTATACTTCAGTACATTGTTCTATATTATCATAGTAATAAAACAAAATCGCCTTACGTTGTCCCTCTGTATGGTCTTACACTCAAGTATTTTAAAATACACAGCTGATTGTAATGAGATTTTTATTCATAGACAGAGTGATAATAAGTTTATACGTCCTCTATGTCGAATCTTGCAAAAACCGTTCGTATACAAGCCGATGTACTACGGTTGCAAAGCATATGTAACAGAAATCGGTTATTCCACGACAAAATGTCTTCGATGACATTTTGTCGTGGAATAACAGTTGGACTGAAGGTGGGATGATCGACGAAATATTTATACGAATAATTTTTTTCAAGAGTCGACATACAGATTTAGCGACTTCACGCAGACGAACTCGCGGGCGTCCTCTAGTTTAATATAAAATAGTTTAGTATAAAATATTTAAGAACTTTTAAGTGCTTGTCTTTAAAAATTCAAGTTAATGTTTTAGTAATATTTCAGGAAATAAATCCGAAATTAAAAATAGGTGTAGCATATGGTTTAACTGAGACAACGGGAACGCTTTTTGATTCTGCCTATTCACCAATTGATTCTGTCGGTAAACCGATGACGTTTATGCAGTACAAAGTAAGTAATTTTTATTTTATTTTAAAAAAATATTACGCTGTGTGGTTCGATAACAAGGTGCTGGGTTCGAATGCTGTGGATGTGGAATAATTCTGAGTTCTTCTCTCCTCTAAGAAGTCTACTTAAAATTCTAAGCCCGGACGTTGGTCGTATTACAACCCCGTATCCCGGAAAGCACCTTCAGCCGTAGAATTCGGTTACTATCATCAATTTCAAAGTATCAAAAACAATCTAGGTATTTTGACCAATCAGAACGAATATGTATTGGGATTTATCTAATTTAATTAATTATCAAAACACTCATAATTAGACATAGTTTAGTTGAAAATTTGTAAGCAAGTTTGAGGAATGATTTCTTTTCTTTGTTTAAGGCTTGAAAATGACCTGCGAGGTCATTTTCAAGCCAAGAGAGTGTCGAAACGTCGCCAAATCAAAAATTAAAAAAATGTCACCTCTGTGAGTGTTTTGATATTTAATTAAATTAGATAAATCCCAATACATTTTCGTTCTGATTGGTCAAAATACCTAGATTGTTTTTGATACTTTGAAATTAGTATCGCGGAACGCTTGGGTTTACATTATCACCCTAACCCGCTAACCTGCATTGCAGCAGCGTGGTAGGCCTAAACTCCATATCCCCTCTCCTAAAAACTATATCAAGACTGTACAACAAAGACTAAAATACCAATATTGTGCTTAAAACAAGACAAGAACAATGTTATGCATTCATCTTTCTATTTCTTGTTTACATTCTCCATTTGTTCTAATCTGAACAAAACAATTCACACGATTCGCTGACAAAAATGCACGAAGTGCAGAGTTCGTCGCAGGATGTGTTAATTAATTATTATATATTATATTATTATGACGGCAACTTACCTCAGCAGGAAACATTATTATCTAATACTAGCGGTGCCTCACGGTTCCACTCATGCAGATCCTGTTTATGCCTGACCATAATCCAACCCTGTGTCATATTTTAATTCAAACCCGTTATGCCGTGTTTGAATTACAAATATCTAAGTACAAAGTAGTCGTTAAGTTTTATTAAATTTTCCAGTTCTCCGCGCAATTTTCTTAAATGATTAACGAAATCGGTCCAGCAGTTCACACGCGATGCCGATTGAAAACATTGTACCGTGAAATTGATTAAATCGGCTAAATGCGCGTACGCTGCCTTAACTATTGGATATAATTGAAAACATTGTGTGAAAACTTAATGCATCTTAAAAAGTTGTACAAAAAGTCCGCGATAGCATATATCTATCTTTTATATTTTGGCTGATATATAACTTTTTGTGTGTTTGAAAAATCATTTAATTCTTACGTTTACGTCATTATTTATACAACTAAACTTAAGTCCTTTTCAAAATAAATTATTTAATAATCACAAGGATATTATAGAGATAAGATTTGCTTTTTACAGTATGTTAATTAGTTATATAGTTTCGGAGGTATTACAAAATTTCTAAAAAATATAACAATGCCGCTATATCGTCCAAATTAAGTTGACCTCCTCCGTGTTATGTTATACGTACTGAATAGGGATCAACATTTTGGTACTGATATTCTTTAAGAATTCGATCTTTGATCTTTTCTTTCAATTTATTTGACATGGCAGACAATATTTAAATAATATACGAAAAAGTTTGTTCGTTGGTTTAAACGTGCTTATCTCTAGATCTACATGTCGGATTGTAAATTATTTTGTTTATCATGAAAGCTAGACTCAAAAGTGAAATAGACTATTTAATACAAGCTATACACATCAGCTTGCCATAAATATATATTGTTAATGATAATGTACTGTAATATCGTACAATGTTTAACAAAAATGTAGATCTTTAGTACACAAGACGCGACGGAGGATATTGCTTGACGGAAAAGTATAAAAAAATTGAATTGATACCCCTAGCGGGGAAAGAGCACACTTTATAAGAAAGTCTGTCTTTAAAATTCCGTCCGCGTGCAAACCTCGCACGTAGTGATTGCAGTCCGGCGTCATTTTCAGTCCGGCCGGATACGACCGGATTCCCATCAATCCGGCCGGATCCGGTCGGATCCGATCGGATTGATTAAATCGAGATGAATTTCGCTTTTTAGTACAAAATAAGTAAGTTAATCAAGTGTCACTGCACTTATATGTAGTATTAAAAGAAAATCAATATTGATTTTGAAAATAAGATCGTAGAAAACAAATATTGTTAATTGTGTCATCAGCTAAACGACTTCTAATAGAGCTGCAAATATAGCACAACGCATTTAAAGTACCTACTCATGCAACAGCTATATTATTTTCCCACTAACTGCTAGCACCGGATCCGGTCTTCGGATCCGGTATATTGGTACCGGATCCGGTAACCATTAAATGATGCCGGATCCGCCGGATTACCGGATCCGTTTTTCCGGATTGCAATTCCTACTCGCACGCGGACGGAAGTGTATATTTTTGTTATATATATATATATATATAGATTGAATGCACAGATATGACACTGGTTTCGCTACGCTCTACAGCAAGACTTGTTATTAATCTAAGATTGATACGCGATTCGAGACATTAAAATTATTATTATCTTTGTGTTAAAGTGTATAAAATTAAGTACATTTCAGTTAATATAAAAATAATATACTTTAAAATTTATTTTAATAACTTTAATGCATACCATAAAATGAACACAGTAAAAACAGTACAGCATTAACAGGCAAAAGGCGGCCTTATCACTAACAGTGATCTAATTTTAGATTCTAATTACTCCGTATGACGGGAAATCGCAAAAAATGTATGTTTCTGCTATAAACATATTTTGGAAGATGGTTTTGGTTTTCAGACAGATTGCATGAGTGTCAGCAAAATAGTTTTTGTTTATCATCCAATTTCAAGAACAACTTCTTGTAAACTTAGGATTCTGTAGTAGATTAGATTGCAAGCTTCATTAGTTTTAAAGACAACTCAATAAAATCAGATACGATTGAGAATGATTGTCAACAAACAAATTTAAAATGAAGGTATAAATGCAACACATTTTATGCCTAGTAAATTTAGGATTGTTTTGTTTTTTTTTTATAAAATCATATTTAAAAGATATTAAATATATTAATTAGTTTTAAGCTTACTAGTGTTGGCAGCATTGTATACTCTGTTTGAAAAGACTATAGACAATATAGTGGCCTTATTTGCTGTATTGTGGTACCGCGTTTAAACTATAGATAATAGACTAGGCGCGGTACTCGTCGAGCAAAAATGGCGGGCGGTAGGCTATAAAACATGCCCCTATAGAAAATTGTGGTTATTCACGTTAGGGTCCGAGTCTTGTGCAATCATGCTGTATAACTATTGTAAGAATCTGAGCGCGTAATGTTTAATTAAGTAATTACTGTAATAATGTTTCATTTTGATCATATTTGATGTCATTGTAAATAAATTGTTATTAAGTTTGTCTTTTGGTGTTTTAAGTTGTATTCCCTTCTGGCTGTCTGTCTATTGTCATGAATTCGTCATTAACAAGTTAACTAAAAAAATTAGGTGCAAAATGACTAGTAATTTCTATCTTAATTTTTAATTTGTTTGTTGACAAGCATTCACAATCGAGTTTGGCTTTAGTATAGATAGAATTAGCGTGAGGCAGCAACCAAGATTAATGATGATTAATGAAAATTTCTGATTGACGATTTGAAAAGTGTCGCAGGAAGCCGCTTGCCACAGGCGGTTCAGAATCTTTGTGTTTGGAAATGCCTAAAAAGGCCTATGTCCAGCAATGGACGTCCACAGGCTGTTAATAATGATGATGATGAATGAAAATTTTGAATAAATATACGCATAATTTAATGTAACTTGAGCCATCGAAAGGACAGAAATCAAATTAAT
Source organism: Mycalesis mineus (assembly GCA_034621355.1). Taxonomy (NCBI): domain Eukaryota; kingdom Metazoa; phylum Arthropoda; class Insecta; order Lepidoptera; family Nymphalidae; genus Mycalesis; species Mycalesis mineus. The sequence goes on from CM067888.1 coordinate 14,161,543, forward strand.
CATTCTTAAAATCTGATAACACTTTTGCTTACGAGAGATAAGGACTGAAATAATACTTGCCCGCTTTCACATACTGGTTAAGGGCTAACGCTAAAACTGAAAAACTCGCGCGGGTGCGCGCGCGGGCCACAAATCAACGAGCGGGCACCCGTCGCGTGCGCCCGTCTCAGTTAGCGCTGCTAGTATAACTTTGATGTCGAGCGTGTACAGTTGTGTCGAGTAGATTACCATGGATTATTTACTAATTTATTATTTGGCAAAAAGACGTCAACGGAAAAAACGTCGACTGCACAACCCGTTCTTGACAAGTAAGTTACTCAGCGGAAAATTTGATAATTCATTCGCCATCCCCCATAATACTGGCCGAAATTGCACCTCAATTATTACGCGCTTTGTATCGATGTTCATGATTGTACCTAGCTTCCGACGCGTGTGACCGTAGCATCTAGCGGGGCCTGTCTGACTTGTAGAAACAAACCCGCTCGCGTGTGCCCGTCGCTGTCCATACTATTTTTCATTATACACCCGCGAGCGTGCACCCGCGCGAGTTTTAGCGTTAGCCCTTAATGTTCACGTTTATTGTCGTCGCAATAGCTCGGCTATCTATAGTCTAATTTATTGTATTTTGTTTAGTTAGTAAATCCTACAACAAATGAAGAAATAAATGAACCCAACGTGCCGGGGGAACTGCGAGTAAAAGGCCCAACTGTATTTCAGGTGAGATAATTAACCACTGACACAAAAAGGGGTGTTATAAGTATGATGTATGTGCCTTCAAATGGGCCGATTAAGGTTTTTTGCGTTTGATAGGTGCCGTGGTTAAGATGGTTCCTATGAAACCTATGCATCATCTAAGCATCCGATAGTATAATCCGATTTTTTCCTGTCTCAAAAGTCGTAATCATACTAAAGGCGAAAGTGTGTGTGTGTATGTTTGTTCACGACTAAGCAGCTGGAGCGATTTTAATAAAATTTGGTATGGAGTTAGCTGACAGCCTGTATTAACTCATTTTATTCTAAAATTCCTACGAAAACGAGACTACGCGGGTAAAACCGCGGGCGTCCTCTACTAGTAACTAAATTCATGCCTGCCATTGTCGAGGGTTTTCTTTTTCAAAATTTTAAATGGTTACTGATTTAATCATTATCTAAATAAATAAGCGCCATGTTGATACAAGTGTAAATGAGAGGAGAATAAATAGATATATTTTCTCATAGGGATATTATAACAACCCTGAGATGACGGCAGCTGCTTTCGATGAAGATGGATGGCTAAAATCTGGAGACATCTTATACAGAGATGAATACCACAATTACTATTTTTATGATCGCATCAAAATGCTTTTGAAATATAGGAACCATCAGGTAAAACCTAAAACAAATATTTATGATTTCTTTTTTTTTCATTTAAAAAATAATGGTACAATAAGAAACTAAAACTAACTAATCCTAATAACTATAGAAATTATGACCACTTAGAATGGTGGTAAGAATGCTGCAATTCCGCGTTCCAGCACACCAAAAGCCGGCCTGGCTCATGCGCAAAAAATTAGCTAGACCTTCTGTCACCAGCCAAGACAATTAGCCGCGTTGAAATATTATTAAAAATGGTTATTATAGCTACTATAGTTCTACTATTGCTTTGCCTTTTTTAGTAGATATATACGTCGGAGGCCCTGGATTAGATTAGGCTGGGCCAATTAAGATTTTCTAAATTGGTCTAGGTCTAGCTGGTGAGAGACTTTGGCCGTGGCTAGTTACCACTTTACAAGACGTATCGTCAAGCGATTTACTATTCCTGATGTTGTGTAGAAATCGAAACAGATGTAGAATTCATCCTACTCCTAACAAGTTTGCCCGCTTATATTTTAGATTGCATCATCACTAACTAGCAGGTAAGATCGTAGGCAAGGTCTAACTTGTAATAATAAAAGTTGGAAGACAAGGAAGTGGTTGAAATATAAAAGAATATTTTACTAATTTTTTAAGGTGTTGTCAACTCTATATATTTATATAGATGAAAGTAAGGCGTATATGTAGAATTTAATTCCAGGTATCTCCAGTAGAAATAGAGTCGGTGATAATAAAACACCCGGGGGTGTTAGATGTGGCCGTAACTGGTATACCGGACACCGAGTGTGGGGACCTGCCCGTTGCATTGGTTATACTTAGAGATAAACACAATGTTACTGCACAAGAAATAAAGGATTTAGTTAAAGGTGAAAAAAAAAATATTAAACTTCCTAAGCATATTTACATTTTCGAATTGAAAGAGTCTACAGTACTACAGGATCGAGAGCAACTATCTAGGTATTAGTCTAAGATCCGGGAAATATTTTCATTAATGATCCGGGAAATATAGTTATTTTCCGTAAGTAACTTCTTCTTGAAAAGACACTTATAAGAAAAACATAATTTTTACCCGACTGCGTCAGAAGGAGGGTTATGTTTTTCGAGTACGGTATGTATGTAAAAATGGCAAAAAGTGTACCGTATAATTTCTATACCATAAACTAAAACAAAAAAGTGTCAAATAAAATTATTATTATAAAAAAATATATATACGGTCGAATTGAGAAACTTCTTTTTATTTTGAAGTCGTTTAAAAACAAAAAACCCGACTGCATAGAAGTTATGAACTGAAAAGAGAAAAACAAGGATAACTATATCTATATAAAATTTTAAATACTTTATGGTGATGCAAGCGGGGGCAAAATACTTTATTTTCTGCGGGAAAAGAAAGATCTACCAACACCTTAAAGTATTTAAAATTTTATATAGATATAGTTATCCTTGTTTTTCTCTTTTCAGTTCATAACTTCTATGTAGTCGGGTTTTTGTTTTTATAATAATGATTTTATTTTATATAAAGGAAATAATTCACTGTCTGTAAATAATAATCCTTGTCAATTTTAAAAAATTAAACCATGTGTTCAAAAAAAGGATCACTTGGAACGTTTCCCAGAAATCGTAACTCTTGATTTTATTTTGGGAGTTCTATGCCATTTTTTGCCGCTTACGATGCCTTAACTGTATACTATACTAAAGCCAAATTTAAAATGAAGGTAGAAAATGCAACACGTTTTATGCCTAATAAATTTAAAATTATGTTTTGTTTCCTCATAAATCTTTTTAAAAGATATTGAATATATTAATTAGTTTTAGGCTTACTTATCTAATTTATTGTGTGAATTCTTCATTAACAAGTTTACTTAAAAAATAAGGTGTAAAATGACTAGTAATTTCTACCTTCATTTTTAATTTGTTTGTTGACAAGCATTCTCAGTCGAGTTTGGCTTTAGTATAGATTGATTAATTTACAATAAATGAATATGAATCATTACTAATTGTACAAAGCTAAATAGAGCCATTTTTCATTTCAGAATCTCTGACAGACTCAAAGCAATTAAGAGGTGGAGTAATTTTTGTAAAAGAATTGCCCACGACATCGACGTCGAAGTTGGACAGGATGAAGTTGAAGGAATTAGCGCAAATACTAAAGCAAGAACAATAGATTAATAAATTGTAAACATAAATCATTGACGAGGGAAGATAAAATGAGGTTAATAATATAAAAAAATTAAATGTATTTATTTTGTCTTTTTATTTATATTATTCAGGAGCCTTCTAATAAAAAAAACAGCACGGTTATCCGTTTGGTAATAATGTTATCAAACGAAACTGAGTTCGCGGCAGAAATATCTTTAAAAAAATATTAGCCGAAGCCATAGCTATTTTTTTTGCCACCCTTTCGACAAAGACTTACCGCCAATTTAGCTTTCAGTGCGATGTCGTGTAGGAACCGAAATGGATGTGGATAGCATCTGACTCCTAATAAATTAACCCGCTTCCATCTTAGATTGCATCATGACTTACTACATATTAAGTGTTATTGCAGTCAAGGGCTAATCTGTAATGAGTAAATGGACAGTAGTGTCAGCCAGTTATTCAATCAGTCGCAAAAAAACAAAGCTTTATTCATTTTTAACATTAATGATAAGCATCCTGTTTATAAACAAGTTATAAAGTAAGCAAAAAGTACCTGAATGTTAAGATTATTGCATGTAGATCTGATCGTAATCTACTACATCAGACTGTCAATAAATATTGCGACTTTGCATAATTTCCTTTGTTTTAGTTGAATCACGATGTTGTAATTGAATATTCCGATTGACTGGAGAAACAATCATAAACTTTGGTACTATTTTTATTTGAATTCAAAATTTTTGCGTCAAAATCTCACAAACCTATTGATAGTTTCACGAGCCACAACCCTTACGAGCTACTGATTTAAATTCAAATGAACTACTTAATAATATTTAATTGGTTTGTGGTGAGAAATAATTGATGAAATTAATTCTTTACACAATTCCCGTTTAAAATTACGTAAAATAATTAAAAAGATATATAATTTATTTCCTTTAATATCAATGCTAAATTAATCATATAACAAAAAAATTTTTTGCTGAAAAAGCATTTTTGGCTAATTTTGGTAACCTAACAGCAATATATTGTGCAGAAATTCTCCTTCCCTTCAAATTAATTTAAAATTAGTTTTTTAAAAAACAGATAGCTGCAAAATCGAGTAATGGGAACTTAGTATTTAGGGGTACCTGAGATGTTCCCATAAATTGAGTAGTGGGATCTCGTTATACTGAGATGTGTGTGAGTTTGTCGGCAAACAATGTCATGGACTTCTGCGCTTTTTTATACCATAATTGTTGTTCAAAAGTTGTTTATAATTTTTATTGCTCGTTTACCTTACTATGTAATGCCTTATGTGAGTAGAACAAAAACATCGTCATGGTTTAAAACTTCTCTCATTACACGTGCAGCAGCGGGATAGATAAAGTATTAAGTTTCTATCAGTGTTTGTTTATCAGTGGCTATTGTAACAACTGCTAGTTTGTGATATTAATAGATATAATTCAACTTCAAACTCAAAACTTAAGAATTTAAGCTATAATTTTGTGTTACTCTCCTGTGACTTAATTTTAATTTGGTGTGGAGTTTTATAACAAAAATGGGTGAGTTTGTTTTAATATTTTTTTATAATAATTAACGAATTAACAAAAGGACTCATTTTAACTAACGAGTATTATATAGAGCAGGTGTTGAAGATAGTTAAGTATACAAAAATATGAGGATAGAAGAACACACACATTTACACATTTGAGTAGGGCAAGTTAAGAAATCACACGGCTCTTTTTGCTCTATTTTGCATTTGCTCTTCTACTTTTATTTGTAAAGAAAATACATTAAGTTCCCAAAATTATTTAAATGATTATTTTAGTAACGATATAGTGATATAGAGATTTTAACTCCAAAAGGAGAATGCCGAAATCCGCCTGTTTTCTTTACCTATTATGCACATGAGCAATTTTTGTGTTTAAATCTCGATTTGAATAATACTTGTAAATATAAATTTTAGTCAGGGGTTTAAAAATTATTTAAATCAAACGTATTGTATCGTTCCGTAGGCGGAACCGGTATATTTTGGTCAAGGTGTTGCAATCGCTTAGGAATAACTACATGTCTTAGAATCATTAGCATTGTTTTTTAAGGATTTCCTATTTATTTGCAAAAGATTACACCTAAAATATATAGAAAGTTAAAGGTCAGAATATTACAAATTCCCATCGTATATCCTTGTCATTCGGACATTCCATAACCCTGAGCATATTTTCAATATATCGACGTGGGTTTGGTTGATGTACAGTGGCTTAGACGAACTTTCATACAAAAATCGACATTCTCCAATCGGATATAACTTTGTACAGAAGCTAGGATTGCTTTCTCATAAGCTTATTCTTTGCGAGTATCAGCAATAGATTTATGTTATAAATCAATGGTACAAGTGAAATTTTAGCTTACACATTTCTTAATTCACTAATTTGCTACAAATACGTAGAAAAATTTATAGTTTATTTTAATGATGTTGATATTATTTAAAATTTAAGGCGTCGTAAGGTTTTTACTTTTGAATAAAGTAAGCCCTATAAGTAACACAAATGTCTAAAAGACCAAACTTCGCTAGAGGATTTTTTCGTTTTTTGGTTCGAGAACTATTTAATCGTTTTGTGCTGTTTAATCAACAGAGGAAGGGACTGGAATGGCTCTGTTATTTAAACACAGTTTATTTTGTGTATCACTCAATTCGTAAATAAATGATTTAAAGGATTTGTTTGTTTGTTTTTATATACTTCTACTAATGCGCTCGTCATAGATTTTAAGTCTATTATAAATATCCGTATCATTATCAAGATGCTAATGTTTACCTTGAAAATTTACTATGATGCAAATATAAAACAAACCGTGTGAATTCTATTTGCTAAATTTTCCTTGCTTTTATCTCAAGATAAACAAGTGGTGTGTTACTAGCTCAGATGCTTAGCCACGTTCTTATGATACCTGTTTTTACTATGCTCACTGAACTTTGTATCCTACAAGATACAGTATCAAACATTAAATAGCAACAGCATATTATAGTTGATCCCGTACTACCTCCGCGGATTGGACTCCGCCAAAATTAAGCTATGCTTGCATTATCTATATGTGATGTAATCAGTAAGGGATCCGTAAAAGAGCCGAAAAAGATTAAAACCGTTTTTCAAGTAGGCTTAGTTCATAAGCACTTTTTTGACTATTCTATCTTTTTCTATTTTAACGCGAATCAAAGTGGCAATGGGTGAGCACAAAGCTCAAAAGAATCTAAGGTTCAAACAGTTAATGGACATTGGTGGTCCCAAATAAAATATTGAACAGCAATGAAATACAAATTCCAAATTATCTCAGATTCTCACATACCAATGTATGTCTGCAAAATATTGTTGGTAGATACACGCACTATGCATGTATGTGCCACTAGGTGCCTACACGAATCCAACACTCGTTAATAAGAGACTGCAAAACTCACTCAATAACATGATTTTTATGTCGTTATCCATCGATTAAAAGATTGTAATTCCAATTTTTCTTTTTAAACTAGTAAATTATTTAGAATAAATGAGACAGACTAAGAGTCCATGATAGTAAAACGGCATATATATTTTTTATTGGCTTATCAAATTATGATCTTCATCGTATCTAGATCTAAACAGCATTAAAATAAAATGCAAACGGAATCGTAATTAGTCATTTTTTAGAGGAGCAGAAAGATAAACGATGCATACACATATTATATCAGGTATACCCAACCTAAACTAATAACAAAATCTTCTTGCAGAAACAACTTACCCATCAGAAGCAATATTTTGGTTCCTTCAAGATCTGTCGGCTGGGATAGTCGCTAAAACTGGCATACCGGGCGATAGATATCATTTGGGCAAAATCTTACTACAAAGTCTAAAAAACGCACCCGAACATATATTGCAGGTATTAAATTGTGCCTAACGGCTGTAGCTGTAGAGTAAGCAGGTCTAATGGCCCGGGCATTTAAAAATATATAATTCAAGTTCATCATCATCATCATTATCAGCCTATTAGCGGCCCACTACAGGGCCAGGCCTCCCTCCTTATAAGAGAGGGGATATGGAGCGTACACCCACCACGCTGCTCCAATGCGGGTTGGCGGGCTTAGGGTGATAATGTTTCATTTATTAACGATCACTATCAGATGTTAATGATAGTGACCGGCACCGACGGCACGGCTTAACGTGCTCTCCGAGGCACGGGGTGTAACACCACCAACTTCCAGACTCCGGGCTTGCAATGTACTGAACATTTCACAGAAAAATGAAAAAGCTCAGAAATTCAAGTTAATTAAACTATACTACTTACTAAAAGCTCTGATCTACTCGAGACTTTTGATCTGAGATATTATTTTAAAATTGGAATAAAATTATTTTGTAATTTTTTACAAGGTTAAAAATACGTGTCTATATTTTTACGCGTTAGTATTTTTACCATTGAATGAGTTCTAAATTTTTTTTTTCTCCAACAATTTTTTTTTCTTTTTTTTTATCCACTACAAGTTGGCCCTTGACTGCTATCACACCTGATGTTAAGTGATGATGCAGTCTTAGATGGAAGCGGGCTAACTTGTTAGGAATGAGACGAAAATCCACACCCCTTTCGGTTTCTACACGACATCGTACCGGAACACTAAATCGCTTGGCGATACGTCTTTGTCGGTAGGGTGGTAACTAGCCACGGTGAAAGCCTTCCACCAGCCAGACCAAGACAAATTAAGAAAAATCTCAATCTGCCCCGCCGGGAATCGAACCCAGGACCTCCGTCTTATAAATCCACCGCGCATACCACTGCGCCACGGAGGTCGTCAAACCAATATAGGAATGAATTTTGAGGAAACTGAAGTCTCGAGGCTGTTATGTGTCACAATTAACGATTTTGTACATATATTGAAGGCCCAATTGACTTTGGAAGCGCAAAGCACATACTGCTGCACTGGCGAAGCTGCACTGGAAACTAATCCACTAGATGAAACGACGACATTAAGCGGGCTTAAGGGTGCCGCTTTGGGTGACCATCTACCTGAAGCGAATCCTGAAGTACTTCGGACACATTGCCAGGAAACACGGAGAACACGAAAAACTAATAATTACTGGCAAAGTGGAAGGAAAAAGGCCGCGTGGCCGCAGCCCCATGCGTTGGTTTGATCAGATCCGCGCCACATTCGACTCCACGGTCTACGATGCTCTCCGAATAGCGGAGGATAGAGCAAAGTGGCACCACATTTCGAACATTAAAGATGGAGGAGGTCACGACCCTCATCAATGAGGAAACCGACGAGAGGAGGTGGAAGGGTGCCTCTAGGTGCAGGCAGCTGAAGACATGGGTGATTGGAAATCCTTTAAAAGAGGCCATGTTTAACAGAGGATGTCCATCGGCTGATATGATGATGATGATGGTGATGATTTCACGGTTGTCTGTCATCAGTTTTTAATATGTACCGATATTAAAATTGAAATTATACGTTTGCCTAAAACAATACGCAATACCCAAAATTATTATGTTACGCAACAGTACATTTAAGTACCGGTTTAAGACCTATTTAGTTACTCTCAAGGTTAATTCAATAAGTAGTAATTCTTACATGTATAATTTTTAACTTTTATATTAATTATGAACCGGATTTTAATACCTAACAGATAGATGGGGCAACTGATAAAAAAGATACCTTCAAATCTGCACTGGACCGGTCGATACAATGCGCAACAGCCTTCAGAAACCTGGGCTTAAAGTACCAGGATGTGATCGTCATTATGGCACCTAATCATATAAATCTGGTGATACCAATGTATGCTTCCCTCTTCCTCGGTATCCAAGTAGCTTGCCTTGATATGACGTTAGGTGTTGGTAAGTATGAATTCCTTAAATATTCTATAAGGTAAACGTCCCAATAGTCGTCAGTTTCTGAACTTCGCTACCTTTGCAGCCTTGCCAGATTACTACTAGTCATAGTAGAGAAAAACTAATTACATGGCAAGAAAGCAAATTTAATGAATTTTTTAGAAATATAATTTTGGTATTAATTAGTAAATATAATGTAACTAAATATTTAAAAAATTTTCAAAATGAGCGATTTGTACCAGTATCCGCCAGGTTTGTCCTAATTATCATCAAAATGTCCCAGAACTCGTCAATTTTGAAAAAGAATTAGAACTTTATTGACTTAGACATAAAGTTCATTTTATTAATTATTTTTTTAGTTCATCGAGTTCGATGCTAATTTGTTTGTGAAGCATTTGTTATAGGCAACATTATTTGGTCTCGTTCCCATCCGTTCAGAACGCACAATAAGAAACTGCCCTCCGAAACAAAGTTATTAAACTAGGCCAGTGTTTTGTGTAAAACACTGGCCCCTAAGATACGGGCTTACCTAGTTTAGGGGCCAGGGGTTCATTGTGTAAGCTAATCCGTAACTTTCCAAATAAATATATTCTTATTCTTATTTTTATTCTAAACTAAAATCAGTGACCGACTCGAACCTAAACGTGAACATGTGTGACCGAGCGTGGAACACGGCATGTAACAAAAAGATTCAAATGCAGGACACTTGAAGAAAACTTTTAACGCAGCCTCTAAATCCTACAAAAGTACTATTGCCAGGGCAAAGTGCAAGTTCATCAACGAATTGGTCAGAGGTTGCTTAAAATGCCACCTGGATCTCGTGCTTTTTGGTCTCTTTCCAAAGCCATTCAAGGCAACTTCTGCCGTTCTTCTTTTCCATCACTCTGCAAATTAGACGATACACTGGCCTATTCTGCTAAAGAGAAAGCAGAAATTCTTGGTACTCTCTTTGACAATAATTCTACGCTTGATGATCGGGAAATACACCGCCTACCATCCCGCGGTGTAATAGCTCTTTGCGTGACATACTTATCACTCAGCGTGAAGTGCACAAAGCGCTTTTGTCCCTAGACATCAACAAGGCAAGTGGGCCGGATGGTATCCCAGCGGTTGTGTTGAGAACTTGTGCACCAGAGCTGACTCCAGTCCTGACACGTCTGTTTCAACTATCCTACTCCTCCAGTACTGTTTCGACTACTTAGAAGACTGCCTTGGTACACTCAGTACCCAAAAAAGGCGATAAGTTAATTCCATCCAACTATAGACCTATTTCGATAAACTCCCTGCACTCCAAAGTGATGGAACAAATTATCAACTTCTTGGGTACCTAGAAGAACGTCAACTCCTCAGCGATTCTCAATATGGCTTTCGCTATGGCCGATCAGCTGGCGACCGCCTAGTTTACCTCACTCACCGTTGGGCACAAGCGTTAGAGGGTAAAGGAGAAGCTCGCGCGGCGAGCTTAGATATTGCGAAGAAGTTTGATCGAGTATGGTATAAGGCACTTCTGCCCAAACTAACTTCTTATGGACCCCCGGAGAAGCTATGCGATTGGATCGCCAGCTTTCTAAATGAACGGAGCATTAAATTCGTAGTCGACGGTTTGTGCTCCCTTCCCAAATCAATTAACACTGGTGTTCCGCAAGGTTCAGTGCTGTCGCCCACGTTGTTCATACTGCACATAAATGACATGATTTCCAGCAACAACATGCGTTGCTATACGAATGATAGCACGGGCGACGCCCTTTACAATGATCGCGTACAGCTTTACAGTGTAGGTCCAGACTTGTGTCTGAAATTGAGACTTCCCTGAATCATCGTTACTGTCAGCCTCAACATAGGCTCTTACCGTATAAAGCCCAAATACGTCCGCACATGGAGTACTGTTCACATCTATGGGCTGGACCTTAATACCAACTTCTTCCACTTGATCGTATTCAAAGGCGGGCAGTTCGTTTTGTTGACAATTCCAAACTCACCAGCAAGTTGGAGACCTTAGAACACTGTAGGGACGTTAGCTCTCTATGTGTATTCTATCGTCTTTATTATGGCGAGTGCTTTGAGGAGCTGTTCGAAATTATATTACCCTCTGTCTTCTCTCAGCGGAACTTGCGGCGTAGAAACCAGTTTCACTTACACCATCTGGATGGCTGGCTTTCTCAAACCTCTAGATTTTCTAGATCATTTCTGCCGCGCATATGCAGACTCTGGAACCAACTTCCAGCTGCGGAATTTTCTGACAATTATATCTTAGGGGTATTTAAGGGGCAATCCAATCAATCAATTCCTCAAAGGCTGGCAACGCATTACCAGTACCTCTAGTGTTGCAAATGTACATAGGCGGTGGTAAGCGATGAAAAAATACATATCTAACGATATGTTTAAACAAAGCAGCATAACGAGCTAGTAAAGCTGATATTTATATATAACACGTTAACCTAAAATCATATTTAACTTCAATTTTGACTTATATTAAAAATGAAGGCATTGTAACTATCAAGCGGATATATTATCATCTTAACATTTAAAGCTAAGTTAAAGACTTAACACTACCAGGCCGTGCCTAATGCAACTTTCACCCTTATCCCCACGCAATAAAGCTGAAACTAGAAACGGTGTCAGATTTACGTTCATTTGCTGTGTGTGTCCCAGTGGTCGTCAAAATTTTGACGAGTTCTGGTTCAAGTTGGAAATTCAAAGTACGAGTAGACGTCACACGCCCAAAATAAAAATAAAAAGAAATATGACATGGTTTTTTTAATTATTTCGGTAGAAAATTAAATTGACTCTTCTATAAAAGAATTGGATATATCAAAAGTTCACAACAAATGTTACAAAAGTTACATCGTATACAAGCATGGCGAGCTGCGATTCAGTGCCTAAACTTGTAAAAAAATACAAATATTCAAAAACGCAAACTTTCATTTATTGTTTCTCAAACACCAATAAAGTGCTGATTATAATTTTGCATACAAATTATCGTGTATAATACCACAAATATGTTAGCATAAATAAATTTTACTTAGTTATTATAAGAAATAAATAACAGGCCTTTTTCCATATTATGACGGCTATTGGGACACTGTCGACTTTACCAGCGTTTACCTTACTATAGTTTGTTCAAAACAAAGAGCCGGTACGTGAAAGTGGACGAGTATTATCTCTTTCCTTATCTCTCGTTAGAAAAAATATCGCGAAAATGGACTTCATTCGAGATGTCGATACCAAGGATTCCAATAGTTTTACCAGGCGAAATGTGAGTGCTCTGAAAGAGCAGTGACGAACATAACGCTGTCTTTTTTGCGAAAAAAGCACAGACTTGCGTCTTAGAGGGATTTTATTGCACAAGTTTACGTGATCCCTAGTCAGAGACTTGGTTTAGAGAAGTCTCAATTTCAGACACAAGTCACCTACACTCCTCCAGCTGTTTAAAGGGCGTTTATTGTAAAGTGCGTCGCCTGTGCTATCATCCGCACAGCAATGCATGTTTTTGCTTGTAAGCGGTAATGTGCAGAGTGCCTAGTGTGAGTTTCTTACCGAGCGACTGCGTAAAAACGTAACACAAATTTATATGGAATTGAGGTAACGCCATCTAGTTACAGCGAGAGCAAACGCTTTTTTTCTATATAGTTTGACGTTACGAATGAGTACGTTTTTTCGTAGTCGCTCGTTGAAAAACTCGCACTCGCCCCACAGAATGAATAACGTGGGCGACAGCACTGCTTTGCTACTTCGATAAATCCTTTGGTTCCTTAAACTTGGCTGGTATCGACTTTGTAGATATGCTTAAGTAAATTAAATCAACTAAATCAAATAGTATTTTTTACTTTTTAGTGCGTTTTGAAGTCAGTTTAATTTTTTAGTCGGTTCATTTATTTCATGTCGGCTTAGGTTACTTGCACTTTTAAAACGTGAAATTCATCTTTTTATAGCAACTCTACCACCAGCTCGGGTAGCAGTAATCTGCTTAGAAGAGCCGGCAAGAAACTCAAAAAAAATGAATTTCACAATACATAAATTAATTTTTATTTTATTTACAGCGGAACTTCAAGATCCATTTAAGTGCTGCATGCCAAAAATAGTATTTTGTCAGAGTTCAAATGTTAAAACCGTACAAGAGGCTTTAAATTTACTAAATTTGCCAACACAGGTTATAGTGTTCGACAAAAATGAACAACATTTGAGCTTTAATAAATTTCTTGAAAAGTATGGCCAAGACCCAACAGAAGATTTCGAGTAAGCAAAAATCAATTTACAATCGTTTTAATCACCTTTATAATTGGTGTTGGTTATTTAAACAGACACATGAGAACCAGGTAGGCGGGTTCTCTAAAATGAAAGTTACAGGTACGTTGTAAGATAAAATTATTATTATAAAAACAAAAAACCCGACTGCTTAGAAGTTATGAACTGAAAAGAGAAAAACAAGGATCACTATATCTGTATAAAATTCTAAATACTCTATGGTGCTGCAAACAGGGACAAAATACTTTAAGCTGCAGGGAAAGAAAGATCTACCAAAACTACGTTTGTCCCCGCCTGCAGCACCATAAAGTATTTAGAATTTTATATAGATACAGTGATCCTTGTTTTTCTCTTTTCAGTTCATTACTTCAAAGCAGTTGGGTTTTTTGTTTTTATAATAATAATTTTATTTGAGACTTTTTACTTTTAATTTGAGGTATAGAAATGAGACGGTACACTTGGTACACTTTTTGACATTGCTTGTTAAAACAGTAACATAAACATGATATGATATTTATATTTTTTAAATGGTCTTTTTACGAGCTTTCATTTGATACCCATATTGCTAGGATAAAAGAAAAAATGCACACGTCCCCCCTTTTTTCCCCCATTCACAGCCGCCATTTTGAAAATTCATATAGCCTATGTCACTTCCACAATTTAGCCGAATTTAACGACACCTCACATGTCAAAATCCGTTCAGCCATTTAGGCTGTAGCGCGTGCCGAAGAAATGGACATACATACATACATACATACATACGCTCGAAAAACATTACCCTCCTTCTGACGCAGTCGGGTAAAAAAGGCTCGAATTTTGGTTGCGGAGTGTCCGTTATTTTATTGTTTCGGTTTGTATACATAACGTCATAGACATTATAGAAATCCTACTACTATTATAAAGGCGAAAGTTTGTATGGATGTATGGATGTTTGTTACTCTTTCACGTAAAAACTACTGAATGGATTTGAATGAAACTTTACCACAATATAGCTTATACATCAGAATAACACATAGGCTACATTTTATACCGAAATTCCCACGGGAACGAGAACTACGCGGGTGAAACCGCGGGCGTCCTCTAGTAATACATAAACAAAACATAGACACAAAAAAAAAGTAAAAAAAATCAAGATTAATAAAATTTTTTAACAAAAAATAGAACTGACTCAAAACGCACTAAAAAGTAAAAAATAATTGTGTCATTTAGTTGCTTTAATTTACTTAAGCATATCTATGAAGTCGGTGCCAGCCAAGGTTACAACTTTAAGGACGTTACCTAGAACCCACAAACTGCTTTACTACGTAAAATAAATGTTCCTTAAATTTGGCTGGCACCGACTTCATAGATATGCTTAAGTAAATTAAAGCAACTAAATGACACAATTATTTTTTACTTTTTAGTGCCTTTTGAGTCGGTTCTATTTTTATTTAAAAAATTTTATTTCTAACTTTTTAGTGATTTATCGCCACGTAACGTACTCGTACTATACTGTCATAGTATATTATACGGCATTAGTAACCAATAAGCTATCGATACCAAGACAAAAACCGAAATCCATCCATCCGAATCGTGCCTCCAACATTTTAAGAGTTCCTTCAATTTCCCCAGGATATTATAATCAGATCTTTGGATGTATGCCCTTTCTAATAAAAAAAGAATTATCAAAATCGGACAACTCTGTAAAAAGTTATGCGTGGTACATACATACATAAAAAAAAATATACGTGTCGAATTGAGAACCTCCTCCGTTTTTTTTCGTCGGTTAAAAATAATAATTATCTAAAGCAAAAATCGGGCTATAAGTTGGCGTTCTAGTCGATACCATCGTCATGCAAAAATTGGGACTACCGCCATGCCATGTATTATTTATCTGAGCTCACACACCATCAGTCCTAAGTGCGTCTTAGGACAAAAGAAACTCCATGTCTAATGAAAACGGTCCTCGCACTCCTGCCGTATGGCATGCTTTGCACAAAGTTCCCTCGCATGCCGGCTCTTCCGGACTTATCATTTAGAAGCCCTATTATTCCAACCTTACATCACCACGTACGTCTTTAGCTGTAGAGTTTTTCGACGGCCACCGTGGCGCAGTGGTATGCGTGGTGGATTTATACCTGGGTTCGATTCCCGGCGGGACAGATTGAGATTTTTCTTAATTTGTCTTGGTCTGGCTGGTAGGAGGCTTTCGCCGTGACTAGTTACCACCTTACCGACAAAGACGTACCGCCAAGCGATTTAGAGTTCCGGTGCGATGTCGTGTAGAAACCGCAAAGGTGTGGATTTCATCCTACGCCTACCAAGTCCGTTTCCATCTTAGATTGCATCATCACTGAACATCAGGTGTGATAGCAGTCAAGGGCCAACTTATAGTCAATAAAAAAGAGTGAAAAACAAGCTGCAAAGGAAGCCTGCCGCTATAGCAACAAATCGTTTAGATATCGTATAGATCGTATAGATATTAAAAATATATTTAAAGGCATTGACATATTAATACTATGGACTTCGGGTCTAATGCAAAATTTACGTCAAAAGTGTCCCAAGATATTTTATACACACAAGGATGTATTTATATTTTTATAGACAAAATAACATTGTAATGTATGTCTTATCGTATTGTTATACAGTCTAATTTGCAACGGTCTAATTGCATGCAATAAGTAATCAGCTTCGATTGACGGTTACCATGGCAGCCTTTTTTTGACATGACAGCTTCCCGTGAAAATAGGACAACATAAATGGTGTGGAGTCGGTAGCTTTCAAATTTTTTTGGCATCTTATATTTATATATTATATTTACAGCAAATTTTAATTTATATTTACATATCCCTGACCTCTATATGCTGGGATAAATCTTGTACCAAATAATAATTGTTGTAATTATCTTGTATAAAATAATAATTAGTAATAATAATAATTAATTACAAATCAAATCCACTAATGTACAAAATGATATGCCACTCGACATAGTTCTTTACTTTGAAATTTTAAGTTCTCGATATTTTCCTCTTTTTAATTAAACTGAAAATATATATTTTTACTTCAATGACGTTAGATCACTTTTTTAAATAACTGTTCCTAATTTCATGTAGATAATTCTTATAGTTATCAAATTAATATACCATTATGGTAAAAGTCATTTGATTAATATTCATGACATAAAAAATAAAAGTTGACATAAAAAATAAAAATTTTTGAATTGAAAATAATCAAATTATTTTCATTCAAAAATTAATTAATTAAATAATTCAAATGTTAAACAACAAAATAACTCTATGCAGTCGTTGTTCTAAAACATTCTATTGCTCACGGCAGATCCGAACTAAATGTGGTTAATTAGATAAACATATTGCACTCCTTCTATCCTATACGCGGGTAGCGTATGGGAAAAGGACAGATAGATACTTTTGTTCATTTTGGTTGGTTATGCAATTCGTTTCTATAGTTTATTAAAATTTTAATAAAATAGCTTGTTTCTAAGCAAAATAATACTTTAAAATCATCAGTAAATATTTACTTACTGAAAATATGGTACACCGACTTCTTTTCTCACCTTACTCGGGTAGTTCTTACAAGTTTATTATAACACATTACGGCATTATTGACGTGTATTCTGTCAGTCAGCTAATATGAGACTGAATTGCGATTGGAACTCATTTCGCGTTTTGGCTTACTTTTGGTTCGGACACTTTTTATCGCTGACCCGAAGTCCATAGTATTAATATGTCAATGTTTAAAGGTAACTAATCCTTTCCAATCAGCTAAGCTTCTAACTATTACTTACAAAAAGTCGTATATCGCTATAATTATGTTATTCCGTGGCCATTAAAGTATTAAAATTATGACTAAGGAAAAGTTAGGTAATACCTTATTTAATTAGAATAATCTACGTTACTTTATGACATAATTATAAATTATTGTTGCGTTTTAAATAATTTAGAGCAGTAAATAAATTGTACATAGAATAAAAACTAAATATATAATAAAATATAAGATAACAAGATAAAAGCAGGTGGGTAGGTAAATATTTTACCTGATCTCGGTTAGTTACTGATAAATATTTGATTAGTTATATTGTACCTACTAGCTTTATGATCATGAGTTTAATCTAGATACATAAAATTTCCGACGATACGTAGACACTTAAATACTACCAAGTACCATTATATACATAAACTAGCAGTCGCCCGCGGTTTCACGTGAAACCCCCTTATGTACCCTTCTAATTTTAACAACCTTTCATATAAAGTGTGTTCAGTCCCCTCTTCCCCTTTCAATTTAAATTTTTTTTGTGGTATCCCTAAAGCTACGTGTCATAATATAGCCTAGGAAGATCATTATTTTGTATTTTCTTAGAAATCAATCCTCAGCTTATTTCGAAAATCTACAGTTTACTGAAATCACGTTTTTTCTCTATTCATAAATACTTCGGTTCCTATCTTTATGTTAGGTACTATTAATTAATGATCTCTGTCTTCTATAGAACAAGGAAAGCTAAGGTTTCTACTTTAAGGACGTTACCTGGAACCCACTAACTGCTTTACTACGTAAAATAAATGTTCCTTACACTTGGCTAGCACCGACTTCTTAGATATGCTTAAGTAAATTAAAGCAACTAAATGACACAGTTATTTTTTACTTTTTAGTTGCTTTAAGTAAATTAAAGACACTAAATAACACAGTTATTTTTTACTTTTTAGTGCGTTGTGAGTCGGTTCTATTTTTTGTTAAAAATTTTTATTTCTTACTTTTTAGTAATTTATCGCCACGTAATTTACTCGTACTATACTGTCATAGTATATTATACGGCACTAGTAGCCAAAAAGCTACTGATACCGATACAAAAACCGAAATGGCTGTAAGCGTGCATCCAAAATTTGAAGAGTTCCTTAAATTTCCCCAAGATATCATCATTCAATCCTAACATGATGACTATGGGACCACCTTGGAAGTATGCTCTTTCTAATAAAAAAAGAATTATCAAAATCGGACAACTCTGTAAAAAGTTATGCGTGGTCATACATTAAAAAAAAATATACGTGTCGAATTAAGAACCTCCTCCGTTTTTTTTTCGTCGGTTAAAAAGAAACTTTCAATATTAAGTTACAAAACTAAGTGTCTATTTAGTTTGAACGAAATATAACCAAATGATTGTATTTTTGCAAAAAATAAAATTTTTAAATGTGTTTGATACACATATCAGAATCAAGCAAATTGCACATGGGCTATCCGTAAATAGAAAAAGGTTTTTAAGTTCTTGATTAATCCAAAACGGATTATAATTAAAATTTATTATACTAGCGACCCACCCTGGCTTTGCAAGGGTGCAGTGCTGGCACCGGCGGCGGCACACGCACGCCTCGCGCGCGCCTCCAAACGCTTGCTATGTCCCTGCATTTGGAATCTTATATATCTTGGAAAATATTCACTTCAATTACATGTTGTAAAGGGCAATAGTGATCTATATTGAATGCACAAAGTATTTAAGATACTTAATTGGAAAAGTATTACTGCAGTATTACTTAAAATCGCTTTGTAAAAAAGGCATTACTTTTGGTAAAGATATAAAAATTTTTAAATAAAAATAGAACCGACTCAAAACGCACTAAAAAGTAAAAAATAACTGTGTCATTTAGTTGCTTTAATTTACTTAAGCATATCTATGAAGTCGGTGCCAGCCAAGTTTAAGGAACCTTTATTTTACGAAGTAAAGCAGTTTGTGGGTTCTAGGTAACGTCCTTAAAGGTAAAATCTCGGCTGGCACCGACTCCTAGATATGCTTAAGTAAATTAAAGCAACTAAATGACACAGTTATTTTTTACTTTTTAGTGCGTTTTGAGTCGGTTCTATTTTTATTTAAAAATTTTTATTTCTTACTTTTGGGTGATTTATCACCACGTATCGTATTCGTATTATACTGTCATAGTATATTATATGGCACTAGTAGCCAAAAAGCTACCGATTCCGAGATAAAAACCGAAATCGCTGTAAGCGTGCCTCCAAAATTTGAAGAGTCCCTTCAATTTCCCCAGGATATCATCATCAGATCTTAACATGATGACAATGGGACCACCTTGGAAGTATGCCTTATCTAATAAAAAAAGAACCTACCTAGAACCCACAAACTGCTTTACTACGTAAAATAAATGTTCCTTAAACTTGGCTGGCACCGACTTCATAGATATGCTTCAGTAAATTAAAGCAACTAAATTACACAGTTATTTTTTACTTTTTAGTGCGTTTGGAGTCGGTTCTATTTTTTGTTAAAAATTTTTATATAGTCCTTATTTTTAACCAACGAAAAAAAACGGAGGAGGTTCTCAATTCGACACGTTTATATTTTTTTTTATGTATGACCACGCATAACTTTTTACAGAGTTGTCCGATTTTGATAATTCTTTTTTTATTAGAAAGGGCAAACTTCCCATTGTCATCATGTCAGGATCTGATGATGATATCCTGGGAAAATTAAACTCTTCAAATTTTATAGTCACATTTGCAGCGATTTTGGTTTTTGTGTAGATAAGTATCGGTAGCTTTTTGGCTACAAGTGCCGTATATGACTACAAGTTGCTATGACAGTATAGTACGAGTACGTTACGTGGCGATAAATCACTAAAAAGTAAGAAATTAAAAATTTTAACAAAAAATAGAACCGACTGAAAACGCACTGAAAAGTAAAAAATAACTGTGTCATTTAGTTGCTTTAATTTACTTAAGCATATGTAGGAGTCGGTGCCAGCCAAGGTTTCTACTTTAAGGACGTTACCTAGAACCCACAAACTGCTTTACTACGTAAAATAAATGTTCCTTACACTTGGCTGGCACCGACTTCTTAGATATGCTTAAGTAAATTAAAGCAACTAAATGACACAGTTATTTTTTACTTTTTAGTACGTTTTGAGACGGTTCTATTCCTTGTTAATTTTTTTTATTATTCATTACAAATTAGCCTTTGACTGCCATGACACCCGATGGTAAGTGATGAGGCAATGTTAAATGTAAGCGAGCTAACTTGTTGGGAGTAGGATGAACATGCAGTCTCAATATGACATCTTGTCGTTACGCTAAATCGCTTGAAACGTAGGTACCGTACCTACGTCTTCGTCGGTACCTACGTCTTCGTCAGTACCTTTTTTTTTTTTTTCTCGCTGGGAAATGCATTTACGCATCCCTACTGAAGGAGGATATGTGGGACTCGCTGACCGAAAAGCGGCCAGAATTTACCCACTAAAACCTAGCGCTGCCCTCGGCATCGTTATTCGTGTATGATGCGCCAATGGATCGAGATAAACATTCTACATTGGCGCTGTGATGCATTCTTCAATAATATTAAACGTCTTCGTCGGTACCTACGTCTTCGTCAGCCAGACCTTGCCCAACATAGGTAATCTTAATCGGCTCAGCCGGGAACCGAACCCAGTACCTCTGTTTTATAACTGATTTCCAAGCGGTTGCCGTAACAATACATCCAGCTTGTACTAAGTGCTAATTCATGAAATCCCACTGATTGCAGGCCAGCTGACTTCGATCCAGCAGTAACAAATTCGTTTTTAATGCCAACTAGCGGTTCTACCGGACCACCGAAAACAGCGGCCCTTACTCATAAGGGCATTTTAGTGGGCTTTCCGCACGCACTGTAAGTGATACTCATACGTTATACTACGAACCATATAGATTGGCAATAAAGGGCTTTGAACCCTCACTCCCAAATAATAACAATACCAAAATTATGGCAATGCTGCCAACTGGCAAATATTTAAGAGTGAAAATCACGCCGTGGATTGCAAATACCTAAGAGATAGATTGATATTATACCATACCTAAAGTTGATAGTATATATATTGACTTTAGAAATGACTTTAAACTCAAACGCAAACTTAAAATATCTTTATTCAAATAAAACTTTATAATTATTTTGAATCGTCAATTTTTAGATTACTACTAGCTGACCCGGCAAACGTTGTTTTGTATTAAAAAATTAAAAAAAAATAGATGAAAATTAGATAGTAGCCGATTCTCAGACCTGCTGAATACGCATACAAAATTTGGTAAAAATCGGTAAAGCCGTTTCGGAGGAGTACGGTAACTAACATTGTGACAGGAAAATTTTATATATAAGAGAAGATTATTTCTTTTTTTAAATCAAAATACCAAATTACCATTCACTAAAGTTATTTACTTTTAAATTTGCTCTTCAATTAGTCAAAACTCAGGAGACATGTAGTAAAAATGAACGTTGTTTTTATTTTTCAGATCAGTTTGCACTAAGTTTCCAACGCCTTTCAAAATAACTATATTAATTTCACCTCTTCAATGGGTGTCGGCGACTGTTCAGTACATTATGGGGCCTATATTGAGATTCACACGAGTGCAGACCTCGTCTCCATTAACAGTGGAACACGTCCATTGCTTGATTAACAAATATAAGGTATTTAAAATTTTTAATGTTACGTCTGCCAGGGTAAGTAGATAGTAATAAGGTTCTTCCAAAATAATGTGTTCCGTTTTGATCACTAAAGCCTGTGTGCACCAACATTTATCTTATCATAACCAACGGTTAACATAAGCTAAACGTAAGATTTACTGTTCACAACCCGTACGCCGGTTAAGGACGTAAACCGGGCGGTTATCTTAACCGAGCTTACGTCTTTAACCGGCGTACGGCTTGCCGTGAACATTAAATTTATAGTTAGCTTATGTTAACCGTTGGTTATTATAACCGAAATCTTGGTGCACACAGGCCTAAGGATCAGGCGTGACATATTTTTTCCCTTTCATTGCATTGCATTGAATTTCGTCGTGCTGACTTTCTAGGTACTATCGCTCTCTTTCTTTCTTTTCCGCCTATTCCCTCTCCTCTCTTTTAACCTTCTAACCATGATGGCTCGGAGCATGTACGGATGAGTAGTACGCCATTCTAGCTCTTTTTCCAACTTCAGGCGTGACTGAAATGTATGTAAAAGCGCCGTCTGGCTGCCTCTTCAATACGAACAATACCAACTCTTAGGTACGCTGGTATCATAAGGAATAGAATTTTACTAATCCATAGATATTCTACCTAATCGATAATTATTTTTTTTTGTACAGCCGGAGTTCACAATATCAAGCCCCACGTACCTTACAACGCTGATAAAATCTGGTCGAGAAAAATGTGATTTCACTTCTCTCCAATGGCTTATGGTCGGCGGAAGCGCGGTAACTGAAACTCTCCTTCAAGTAACCAAGGTAAGCAAGATATTGTAACCAGAATATTTTATTACTATTATAATTGTATGTATTCTATGCTTCAGCATAAATTGATGACGTAAGTAAACACAAAAGTGAATTTGTGAGTGTCTCCATAGCAATAAATAAATATATTACAATTTAAGGTAGAAATTCGCCAATCCCGAGGCTGTGTAAGCTATTGAATAAGCTAAGTGCTACAGATATTTTTATTGGTTCACTCTCGAAATTTAGTAAATCTGTTAAGTTGGAATTAAAAGCTCTTAATAGTAATTAGTTTAAATATTTTCTGTTCAAAATTATTGTAAATTAGTCGCATGCTGTGTTTACCTATAATTAGTTTTACATTTTAACATGTTACTCGTAGACTTTGTTTTATATTTTATTCAATGTATTATCTGTAAAACTGATGGTAGACCAAATAAAGAGAAAAAAAATACAATGTGTTAGATAACTGCACTATCAAGACGTCAACCAGGAGTTAGTTAGGGAGAGAGAATACATGCTTAGAAAAAAACTTCCTAGGTAGAAATCTGAGGGAGATATGTAGGCAAAAATTTGCCTAAAACTGCAAGGTGTCACCCACTTTTGTTTATATGAAATTTTTTGATTTAAAATAATTATTTTGTACACAGAATTGTGTTAACAAGATCGAAATGTATCGACACGTTTCAAGATGTTATACAATTTGCTAATTTAATATTTAAGGATCTAATGTTACTGTGTATGGTAGCTTAACGCATCGGAAATGGCATAAGGTTATTTGTATACTTATATTTCTACGGAGCAGGAACTTCGCGATCGTTCGCTAATACGCAAAACGGATTATGCGTGTAACACAGACGAAGGCCGTATATCTTTATTTGTGTTTTTCATAGCTGAGTACCATTTCACACTTACATTAAAGTAATGTTTATTTTAGGAACTTATGCCTAATACGTACGTGCGAGCTGCCTACGGTATAACAGAAGGAACCGGTGTGATATGTAACTATGCATATGCACCGGTTGGTTCTATTGGTTGTCCACTTGCCCATTTTCAATATAAGGTAAGCAAACTTGTTGGAAAGAGATATACTAACGCCTTAGAGGAACATAAGCATTATTTTTAGAAAGCCCGTGCACACAGAAAGCTTTTAGGCGTATTGCTTTGAATGTCCATCTGCGGAGGACTAGAGTGTCGTTCCTCTTTTCCAGCCAACGGACGTTTTCTGGAGGACCTTTCTGTATTTACCCAAACCCCCTGGTAACACCGCTGCGGATCTTGGAGCCTATGGCATCGTTTCCGGCACAAACCAGATTTAGATTGGAGCGAAATTTTATTTTGCTTCGCTCCCTTTATCCAAAAATAAAAGATATTTAGCAATTAAATTCCGTAGTTAATGGAAAATGACACATTTATCGTAGAAGACGTTTTGCATCGGCGTTTTCGGTAGATACTCTTTGTGGCTTAGATTACAAGTACATAGTTCAACTCATTTGTGCGTCAAGTGCAATGTGTGGGTTTGCTTTTGTATACGCACAGTGACTTTGTGTGTGTGACTCGTATTGCTTGGACGACGACAGAAACGTCACTGCCACACAAATTAAAGCTGTATTTTACACGCGCTCGCACACATAGTACCGTGTGCACAAAAGAGTTAAACTGTTTTTTAACCTAGTGTCAGGAAGCATTGCCTGGAGCGTCTGCTCCATCGACATATAGACCGGGCATGTGAGGTATTCATAATCATAATCATTTATCCATTAGACAGTAGGTACATAATATGATGGATATTCATAAATCTAATTCCCCTATACAATCTACCAATGATGGTGTATGAATATTGCATATCAAATAAATTTTACAATAGTCCATATAAAATAAAATAAATATTATGTCTGATTAAAATTACTACAACTATGTCAAAAATTAATACGATGACATAAAATAAAAGAAAGTCATTAAAAATTGTGGTCTAAAAATGAGTTGATATATGTACATAAAAATAATACCTATACTATTTTTTATTAATATTAATATTGGTTATTCCGGAAACCTTATTTCAGTTTATCATTCAGATAGTCCTTAACACTATAATACATCTTGCTCAGGAGCATGTTAAACAATGCTTTTTTAAAACTATTCAAAGGTAATTTACTAAGGTGGTCAGGTAAATAGTTGAAAATTGTGACCCCATTACATTGAGCTTCTGCAAGGTATACACAGCTTATATAGATTTCTAAGGTTTAAGTCTCTTCTCGTATTTATTAAACTGGTTTGGGTTTCTTTTTACAAACTTAATTATTTTATTTTATTTTATTGGCAACTACTCAATCTAAAAACAAAGGCGTTCCCAATTACAAACTTTATACACCGATGACTACGTAGCTAGCAAGTGGTTAGAGCGCGCTGCCTGCTTTCGACGCGATCTTATAAAGTTGCAAGCATTAAAAAGAACAAGCAACGCTGAATATAAGAACTCAATGAAATATTTTTATTACAATCTCTACTACAATCAGTCGGTTATGAGTATTACAGATTACTACGGGTGAATCAGGGTCCATTATCATTTGGAAGTCCCTAAAAAGGCCTATTTCCAAAAGACCTATACATGACCTGATATGTGAACATGATGTTTCATAGAAACTCATAAATCAGCGTAAATTATAAATTGTGATATTAAATGTGTAATGCGATAAAAATATTTTTTTATTATAGCTAATTGATCCTACAACGGGTGAAGTAATACACAAGCCTAAAGTAATCGGAGAATTAAGGTTAAAGGGACCCGCCTTATTTAAGGTATTACAGTAATAACTTTAATTATTATTATAAAGTTATGAAACAACACAACTAATAAAATATTCTAAACGAGTTAAATGTAGCTCTTTATTTATAAGATCTATGCATTTCTCAGTTTATTGGACGAGCATATCTAGTCGGACGGTCTAGAACGAGTGTCCAAAGCTGCTCTAGCAGGGTTGTACCAGATTTAACTGGGCAGGGAGAACAATACGAGCAGAGAAGGCAAGCGTTACCTACATCCGTGTCGCAAGTCTCGGACTCTGTTTATTATTCGAGTTCGAGGTTTTTGACGACCTCCATAGCGCAGTGGTATGCGCGGTGGATTTATAAAACGGAGGTCCTGGGTTCGATACCCGGCGGGGCAGATTGAGATTTTTCTTAATTTGTCTAGGTCTGGCTGGTGGGAGGCTTTCGCCGTGGCTAGTTACCACCCTACCGACAAAGATTTAGCGTTCCGGGACGATGTCGCGTAGAAACTGATAAGGGTGTGGATTTCATCCTACTTCTAACAAGTTAG
This sequence comes from Mycalesis mineus, assembly GCA_034621355.1. Taxonomy (NCBI): domain Eukaryota; kingdom Metazoa; phylum Arthropoda; class Insecta; order Lepidoptera; family Nymphalidae; genus Mycalesis; species Mycalesis mineus. The sequence goes on from CM067888.1 coordinate 14,187,632, forward strand.
CCCGCTTCCATCTTAGATTGCATCATCACTTAACACCAGGTGTGATAGCAGTCAAGGCCCAACTTGTAGTCGATAAAAAAAAATTTTCTCTGCCACACGATGGACCCGACACCCGCACCGTGAATCCATAGTACGGTAACTAAAATTGTGACAGGGAAATTTTATATATTAGATTATAATGAAAGAGTAACTGTTTATTACTCCATCACGCCTAAACTACTGAACCGATTTAAATGAAATTTGGCACAAAGATAGTCTAGAGCCTGAGAATTTCCACAAATGGAATCGCACGTATCCGCAGCTTCTTATATATAATTATACGAGATAGTTTTCCAAGTAATAAAAAAAGCAAAACATATAAAAATACAATATCATTTGAATAGGGTATAACCTCTATTACTTATTATATTTTAAATCCTATTATTACGTCAGTTAAACTAATAATGTTTAATATTGCAGGGCTATTACAACAATCCTGAAATGACAAAGGCGGCGTTTGATGAAGACGGTTTCTTTAAAACTGGGGATTTGTTATATAGAGACGAATACCACAATTACTATTATGTTGATCGCCTCAAAATGCTACTGAAGTATAGAAACCATCAGGTATCCTATTATTTTCTTCGACAGTAGAGATAACCCGTCTTCTGTGCTTCTTTTCTCGATCCCCCAGAGATCGCGGAAGAGTACGGGGCCTCGAGTCCTCATTACCCGGGTCAAGGGCAGGAGAACTTTTCTCCCTGGTATATATTCGAGCCTCTTCGGGACTGAGGCTTTTCAGCATATGGATCCGAATCCGGGAATATGCAATCATCATGCTTATGTATGCCGCCAAGTAGCATTGCTGTTTTCTGGTGTGAAGACCATAAGTACCTAGTGTAATTAGGTACAGACTCCTTGTAGTTACAATATTAACACTTATTGTTTGATGGCCACAGACACTTTGTAGGACATATTCCTTGCAAGCCCTGCGAAGTTTTGCTTGGTTTTACACGATAGATTCCCACTTACCATCAGGTGGGTCATTTACTTTGTCCAACAGTTATTACTAGGTATTGTATACATTAGCAAAACTATACAATATACATTCAATCGTATCGTATATTAACTTTTTGTTTTTTTTTTTTATTGAGAAAGAATACAATAAGGAACTTAAGCTAACTTATCCTAATAACTATAGAAATCATGCCCACGTGGAATGGTGGCAAGAATACTGGCTGCATATCCGCGTTGGATAGCCAGGCTAATCCTTTGCGCAAAAAACGAGCCAGCCCTTCGGTCACCAGTTGACGCAATTATGCGCGGTGAAATGCTACGGAAGAATTTTTTGGCACTGCGACTCCATAGCCCAAGGGTCTCCACGGCAAAAGGTACAAATATGTAACTCTCATATGTCAGAGAGGCATACTTGTGCCACTTACGGTTTCGGTCTTGATTCTGTCTCCCTGATATGACACGGAGCCAATGTGTCAACGCAAGTAGCGTCCCACATTAGGGCCAGTCCCACTTCCCAGGGAACCAGCGTCAATCCATCAGGTCTCTTGCCATCATCCCGGCTTATTCCTGACGGCTCGATTAGCGCAGGAACGTTTATGGTGGCAAGAGCCCTTTTTATTATATCATTAAGAGAGCCATGCCGAAAGAGCCTACCGCCACTCCTTTGGCATGAGAGCCCGTGAATACCAAATTTATTTACCTCTTTTCCACATGGACATCTGTGCTCTAAGCACAGTGGTGTTCCCAACCTGAGGCTTAGAGCCAGACGAAAAGTTTCATTATCCAAAAATGTTTCGAGATTTTTTGATGGCAAAGCATGAAGCCAGTACCCAGATTCTTTCTTTAATAAAGCTAGAAGCCTAGCTCGATCTGTAGCACTTGTAAGATTTACTAATAATATTAACTACAATATTATATTGTCTATTGTCACACTGTTTTTGCCAAAATAAAATAAATAAATAGATATAAAATATTCGAATTAAACATCAAAATTAAAAAAATTTAAAAAAGATTGACAAATGTTGAGAATAATAGCGGTCAAGCTTTAGGTACGATACATTATAATTTCAAGTTGTATTTTGTATAATATAAATATTTTATAACTATTTTTAGGTGTCTCCTATAGAAATAGAGTCTGTGGTAATAAAACACCCGGGGGTGTTAGATGTGGCCGTGACTGGTATACCGGACGCCGAGTGTGGGGACCTGCCCGTTGCAGTAGTAATACCCCAAGATGGGCACAAGGTTACAGCACAAGAAATAAAGGATTTAGTTAAAGGTATTTAGGTATTTATTTCACTTTTTAAAAAAAATGTATATTGCATGGTGGTTAACACATATAACCATTTATCAGAGGAAACTAAAAACATGCCTCTACAGAAGTTCAAAAAATACATGTTTAATGCTCTCAGCCAAAATACAATTTACGAAATGAACGACTTTTTTAAATTAAAACATATTTAATTAATTTTAACTAATATATTACTTTAATTAAATTATACTTTGACATCACTAATTGACTTAAGTATGTATTCATTTTCAAATATATCTGTATTGGCATATGTTCACTGACTTACAATGGTTATGTATTTTACTCATAGATTAAAGACTACTAGATGGAGTCATAACGCGGCTGTGGGTTCAAGAGCGTGACAGACTTATTTCATACTTTATTAGAAAGTGACACAAGATTATTTTTGTCCCTTTCAGCGTGTTCGTTTTTATTGTTTGTCAAGAGTGGAGTTTGTGACAAGCAAGGGACATATCTGAGCAATTATTAGCTTTTTATTAAATTTGCTGATAAATAATATAACTTTGCGGTTACGATATTAATTTAAACGTTATCGTGCTATGGTGGGTTGTAATATTTACGGCTGCAACAGTCGCAGCGAACAGAAAATAGAAGGAATTACGTTTCATACGTAAGTAGGCATAAACTTCATTGATTGATGATTTAAAGCTTAGATTTATTTTTTTAGCAAATTTCATGTATTATGCGTTTACTAAACTGTCTTATATAAAGTAATATTTCGTATTTTACGATATTTTAAAACATAACGTTTTATGATGTACTTTAAATGTTGACATGTCATGTCAATAAGGCAGATTTGCTGTCTCACGAGTGGACACGCTATGGGCTCTATCTAGTTGTCTTTAATCTATGATGTTACTTAATAACATTTTTATAATTTCAATAACTGACATGTCATAATTTTGACATTTTAATTACCTAATCTTATTTCTAAGTTTGTAAATATTTGCACGCCTAGTCCTTGGCAAAACAAGTTTGGATCTTTTTAATAGAATTGTATTACTTTTGTAACCCTTGTTTAGCAAATAAATAAATGATTATGATTATGATTATGATTAGGAATAAAGTGTTATGAACTCGGTAGAAACTTGCATAGAAAGTATAAAGGAAATAGAGGATGCGTAATACTCGTTCCCCTGTGCATTTCGGGATAACATGTAGCCTGTGTGTTAAACTGATATGTGGGCTATATTATTGTGAAGTGTCATCAAAACCCATTCAGTAGTTTTATCGTGAAAGATTAATAAACATACATCTATCCATACACATTATAATATTAATATGAATGGCCTAGTCAATGGATCAACGTCAAGCGGCTTGTAGGGATATATCGAACAATGGACGTCCAGAGGGTTTCTTTTTTTTTAATGCCTACAAGTTGGCCCTTGACTGCTATCACACCTGATGTTAAGTGATGATGCAATCTAAGATGGAAACGGGCTAACTTGTTAGGAGTAGGATGAAAAGCCACACCCCTATCGGTTTCTACACGAAATCGTACCGGAACGCTAAATCGCTTGACGGTACGTCTTTGTCGGTAGGGTGGTAACTAGCCACGGCGAAAGCCTCCCACCAGCCAGACCAAGACAAATTAAGAATAATCTCAATCTGCCCCGACGGGAATCGAACCCAGGACCTCCACCTTATAAATCCACTAATAATTATGATGAAAGAATAAGAAGTATTTATAATTATTAAGAATGGTCATTAATTATGAGATTATAATTATTTAAAAACATTTACGCATAGTGTGCGTAAATAATAATGAATGTTAATACACTCAAAATAATTTATTAACTCGTTTTGAAGGCGAATATCTTTCTGCAACGTAATTTTTTGAGCCTCGTATGGCTTAAAAATTACGTAGCTAGATGATATATGGCTTTCTTCTAATAAAACTCTCAAAAAAACTTTAGCTCGAGCTCTTAGTTTAATCATAGAAGGAATTAAAAAAACATTATTAGCGACGGTCGAGTGGCGCAGTGGGTAGTGACCCTGCTTCTGCGTCCTCGGCTGTGGGTTCGATTCCCACATCTGGAAAATGTTTGTGTGATGAGCATGGATGTTTTCCAGTTTCTGGGTGTTTATTTATATATTATAAGTATTTATGTATAATATATATAAAAATATTCATCAGTTATCATAGTACCCATAACACAAGCTACTTACGAGTACGCTTACTTTGGGGCTATATAGCGATGTGTGTAATTGTCTTATAATATTTATTATTATTTATTATTTTATTATTATCCAACCTACATTGAATTAGATTAGTGGATATAAACTCTATATCCCCTCTCCTAAAAAGGAGGAAGAATACGATGAGCATCCTGGAATTGAGAAACTCTCGCTTACGTGTTGGATCAAGGGTCAGATACAGAAGGCGGTGATTCTTGAGACGGCGCGCATTGTGAGACGGTTTCTCACTGGAGCCCTGACCATCGTTTGCTTAGGTTCCCGAACCCCGCAACAAGGCGGACTGGATTTCTTTATACATTTTAAATAGTGTTTTTACACTTTTATAAGCATTGTTAAAATTTTTAAAAATAAATAAGTAACAAAAAATAGAACCGAATCAAAACGCACTAAAAAGTAAAAAATAACTGTAATACATTAAATAAATATTCCTTAAACTTGCTGGCACCGACTCCTTGATATGTTTAAGTAAATTAAAGCAACTAATTGACACAGTTATTTTTTACTTTTTAGTGCGTTTTGAGTCGGTTCTATTTTTTGTTAAAAATTATTATTTTTTACTTTTTAGTGATTTATCGCCACGTAATGTACTCGTACTATACTGTCATAGTACGGCACTTGTAACCAAATAGCTATCGATACTTACACGAAAACCGAAATCGCTACAAGTTTGCCTATAAAATTTGAAGAGTTCCTTCAATTTTCCCAGGATATTATCATCAGATCCTAACATGATGACAATGGCGCCATCTTGGAAGTGTGCCCTTTCTAATAAAAAAAGAATTATCAAAATCGGACAACTCTGTAAAAAGTTATGCGTGGTCATACATAAAAAAAATTTATGTGTCGAATTGAGAACCTCCTCGGCTTTTTTTCGTCGGTTAAAAAATTAAAAATAATAAACATGAAAATCTATACACGTCTATTGAAGCATTTTAGCCTAATTCAAAGATTAAAGACGCAGCCGGATTCCGCTTTCACTTACATTTAGTCACGCCTGAGGGATTAAAAAGACTACCACCGTGACGCAGTGATTTATGTATTAAAATAGGTAATTAGGTATGCGCGGTGATTTATAACACGGAGGTCCTGGGTTCGATTCCCGGCGGGGCAGATTGATATTTTTCTTAATTTGTCTTATTCTGGCTGGTGGCTTTCGCCGTTGCTAGTTACCACCCTACCGACAAAGACGTACTGCCAAGCGATTTAGTAGAAACCGATAGGGATGTGGTTTTTATCCTACTCCTAACAAGTTAGCCCGCTTCCATCTTAGATTGCATTATCACGTAACATCAGGTGTGATAGCAGGCTAGGGCCAACTTGTAGTCGATAAAAAAAAAGATGATATTTGATTGAAATGGATATGAATTAATTGATTCTTTAAACGATATTTTTTGTGATTTTAGATTCTCTGGCTGACACAAAACAATTGAGGGGCGGAGTGATATTCGTGAAGGAGTTTCCCATGACGTCTACATCAAAAGTGGACCGGAAAAAACTTAAGGAATTAGCAATTCGTATTAATAACGGAGAAGAATATTAAATGGGACTTAAGGGCCTACGCTAAAACTGACGCGGTTGCACGCTCGCGGTCGCGTGCGCCCGTCTCAGTTAGCGCTGCTAGTATAATTTTATTCAATAAAATCAACAAATATTTATTTGACCGTAGCATCTAGCGGCGCTCGACTGATTTGTAGAAACAAACACGCTCGCGTGTGCCCGTCGTGGGCGACCGCGCCGTGTAACCGCCGCCCGCCGCGCGGTTGCGAATCCGCCACCCGCGCCCGCGCTCCGTCGCGCTGTCCATACTATTTTTCATTATACAACCGCGAGCGTGCAACCGCGCCAGTTTTAGCGTTAGCCCTTAAACTCTTGAAACCTTTTATATTTAAAACAGTTTTTGAACTTGAAAGATATAATAATAATTTCAGTCCATGGTCTTTTTGCGAAAAGCTTCGATCAACACCTTAAGAAGCTTTCGCTTAATTGTTGGATCAAGGGTCGGATACAGAGGGCAGTAGTCCTTGAAACGGCGCGTATTGTGAGGAGGTTCCTCACTCTGGAGCCCTGACCACCGGTTGCTTGGACCCGCAAAGGCCCCGCAAACGGAGGAGAAGATTTTTTTATAAATTTTTAATAGTGTTTTTATGTATATTTTTGTATTACTTTTTTTTTGTATTACTAAATTTTATAAAAATATGTAAATAAATATAAATGAGAGAAATTGTATTATATTTGGTATTAAGATATAACATGTTTTATAAGTATTTTAGAACTGAGTCGTATAAAATACAATAAGGAACTTAAGCTAACTGATTACATTATATTACTATACAAATCATGCCGACGTGGAATGGTGGCGTGAATAGTGGTTGCATTTCCGCATTAATTCCGCCAGACTAATCCATTGCGCAAAAAACGTGCATAAAATTATCGGTCAATAATAAATGTTAAACTCTGATCCTATCATTAATTTAATTTTATTAACATTTAATTGACTGACATTTTTTAATCTTTGGAAATGTTGACTTGACAATTAAATTACAAATTCAAACCTAGCGATAAATCGGTAACCATAGATTGACGGCCGAGTGGCGCAGTGGGTAATGACTCTGCTTCTGCGTCCTAGGCTGTGGGTTCGATTCCCACATCTGGAAAATGTTTGTGTGATGAGCATAGATGTTTTCCAGTGTCTGGGTGTTTATCTTTATATTATAAGTATTTATGTATAATATATATAAAAATATTCATCAGTTATCATAGCACCCATAACACAAGCTACTTACGAGTACGCTTACTTTGGGGCAATATAGCGACGTGTGTAATTGTCCTATAATATTTATTTACTATAGATTTATATACAGGTCAACGTGAGATTCTTGTTGACTTCAATAAAAATAATTTTCGATTTCTGATCAAATAAGCTTAGAAACCTGGCATTTTACTTCATCTAAAGTTAAGTCGCTGACCGTCGGCATTCGTTCATCACTATCAGCCGATAGAGGTCGTGGACGGACGGATGGACTTGAGCCTACTGCGTCCAGCGGTGCCTTGTAATCCGCTTGATGTCATTCATCATTGTCCAGCTCGACCGCTGCTCTTCACACTGCAAGGTCGCCATTCCAGCATCTCCAACGTCTATAATTTTTTCGAACTATTTTTTTATCTACTACAAGTTGGCAATTAACTGCTATCACATGATGCACCTGATGTTAAATGATGATGCAATCTAAGTTGGAAGCAGCCTAACTTGTTAGGAGTAGGATAAAAATCCACACCACTTTCGGTACGTCTTTGACGGTAGGGTGAACTAGCTACGGCGGAAGCCTCCCAAACAAATTAAGAAAGACAAATTAAGAAAATCTCAATCTGCCCCGCCGGGATCGAACTCAGGACCTCCGTTTTATAAATCCACCGCGCTTACCACTGCGCCACGGAGGTTGTCAAACTAATTGCCCGTTCATTATCACTTCAGGTTTGTGATAATGAACTTTGGTTCTTCTAACTCATTGATTGGATCTCATTTCTGATTTGATCACTTAGAATTAAAAACTACCTACCTTCCATCTCCTGCTGCCTGCGACTATGTCCCTGACCTATAATTATGTCATTACTAGCAACACGCACTGTTCGAAGATTTCGTCTTTAGGCACTGTAGAATTTTGGACGAAAAGATGTCACGGAACTTCCTGAATGCGCCCAAACCGAGTTGGATTTGATGTTCATTTTCATTAACATCGGGTAACCGTTATATACACCATTGACATATTAATAATATGGACTTCGGGTCAGCGCTAAAAAGTGTCCGAACCAAAGAGATCTAAAACGCGAAAAATATTTCTAATCGCATTCAGTCTCATATTAGCTTACTGAGAGACTACACGTCAATAATATTTTAGAACAACGACTGCATAGAGTTATTTTGTTGTTGTTATTTAATATTTGAATTTTTTATATCCTTCATTTTTTAATTGAAAATAATTTTAATTAAAAAACTTTTATGTTTTATGTCGTTAATAATATTAAAGAAGTTTTACCATAATAGTAAAATAGAACCCTTCCGTCCGTCCGTCCGTCGGTGCGTTGTACACACTTGATTATTTTGATAACCACATATAAGAATTATCTACATGAAATTTGGAACAGTTATTTATAACAGTGACCTAATGTCATTGTAGTAAAAAAATATATTGGTTGGTACTAGATTTATCCCAGCATGTAGATGTCACTGATACATTCAAAGTTTGCTGTGAATATAATATATAGGTTATAGATGCCAAAAAAATTCAAAGCTACCTACTCCACACCATGTCCTATTTTCACGAGAAGCTGCCATGTCAAAAAAGGCTGCCATGACAACCGTCAGTCAAAACGGATTACTTATTGCATATTATATAATATAAGACATATATAACAATGTTTTAGTTTGTTTATAAAAATACAAATATATTCTAGTATATATAAGATATCTCGAGACACTTTTGTCGTGAATTTTGCATTACACCCGAAGTCCATAGTACTAACTATCAATATGTCAAGATATACACTAACAATAACATAACCCGCCAACTCGTATCGAAGCAGCGAGTTGGCGGGTTAGGGAGAGTAGAGGGTGAACTCTACGTTCTTATCCCCTTGTAATATAAAATGAGTGTGGTCCAATAGGCAGATAATAATGATAATTGATAATAGATAGCGTTTATTTACCTAGAGTGAAATATTATCTAATTATAATATAATACCATAATATGCTGTAAAGGTCGTGATAAGATTCATTGTGCTGATTAATAACATTTCCTTAAATCTTTTATCTAGAAACAAACTTACAGCACCTACCTACTTACGTCAGTTGTTTGAACATAATAAAACTACTCTTGCACTTTCACAATTTAATCTTTGTTAAGGTCGCTGATAAGCATTGCTGCATGTTGCAGTCAATTGGCTTTACCTGTTTTATTAACAGCCTGACTGTTAGACGGCCGAATGGCGCAGTGGGTAGTGACCCTGCTTCTGCGTCCTAGGCTGTGGGTTCGATTCCCACATCTGAAAAATGTTTGTGTGATGAGCATGGATGTTTTCCAGTGTCTGGGTGTCTATCTAAATATTATAAGTATTTATGTACAATATATATAAAATATTCATCAGTTATCATAGTACCCATAACACAAGCTGCCTACGCTCACTTTGGGGCTATATAGCGATGTGTGTAATTGTCCTGTATTATTTATTTATTTAATTAATTTAGATGATATAAAGAAATGTGTGGAAAACGGAAATTTCTTCTTTAGAGAATTGTAAAACTAAAGAACGCCCTCGGGTTAACCCGCGCCATTTCCGTTCCGTAAGAATTTCGGGACAAAATAAAGCCTAAGTATTATTTTGATATATAAGCTATATTATTGTGAAGTTTCATCAAAATCCATTAAGGCCTGTGTGCACCAAGATTTCACTTATGATAACTAACGGTCAACATAACTTTACTATAAAGGAGAATGCCAGATCCTAACCCAGAAAGACCACAAATTGTAAATATACTAAAAATATCCTATTATTATATAAATGTTTTACAATAAGCCATTTTACCGTTGGACCTCGGAATAAAATTCCGTTAAAAGAAGTGATTAAACTATTTCCTTTTAATTTACACTCTTTACGCATTTTTAAATCTTTATTGTTGCACTGGGTTCTAGCCATTTAAATCGTTTTTATTGTATTTTCATCAAAAGTAGGCTGTAAAAGGCTAATATCCAGAGTCGTTAAGCCTGTTTAAAAATATATTTAATAAAGCTTTGCGACTGTCTTGTCAGTGTGACAACTATACGGAACAACAATACGGAAATGGACGATAACCAACGTTAGGCTTGTGTCGAATATTCTGAGTTCTGGAGCTATTAAATGTAATTTACATTAAATAGTAAAAAAAAATGCAATAAAATGATGCATAATACATTGTTGTACAATATGTTTATATTAGTGGGTTAAAGTTCTATACATTGTCTGGCATTCTCCTTTAGGCTTGTGTGCACCAAGATTTCGGTTATCATAACCAACGGTTAACATAAGTTAAACGTAACATTTACTTTACACACAAGCCTTACAGTTCAAGACAACCCGTACGCCGGTTAAGGACGTAAACCGGGCGGTTATTTTAACCTAGCTTACGTCCTTAACCGGCATACATAAATTTAACGTTTAGCTTATTTTAACCATTGGTTATGATAACCGAAATTTTGGTGCACACAGGCCTTAGTAGTTTGTGTGTGAAAGAGTAATAAACATACACACTCACACCATCACAAACTTTCTTACTTTCGTAGTAGGTAGGTAAGTAACTTTTGTAAGAGGAGGGATGCAAGCCAAGGTTCTTGGCGGGTCCTCTCGGTAGAATTCGCTTTTCGACCTGGTGATAGATGTGTTTGTGTACTTGTTTAGAGACTTGTTTCAAATTTTATGTAATCAGGCTGCATGATAATAATGCATACAATGCAAAATTATTTATTAACCTAACAAAATGATTTAGATCGTTAAATTTAAGATTTATTTTATAACCTTTTTACTGAGCTGGCTGATTTAGACGCTGTTTATTTGTTTGGCTACGCATGCAATTAAAATAATCCTAACTAATATTATAAGGATTAGGCTACTTTTAATTGCGAAAAAAGGGTTGTAAGGGGTTAAAGGGGGGATGAAATGTTGTATGAAAGTATCGTCATTTTAAAAGCTTAAGACCTATTTCTTAGGCAGTTGATTAGATATTAATAAATATGACATTCAAAGCTTAGAAAAATTAAGCTGCCTATTGTACATTAATAAATTTCAAGATTTTATTTTATTTGACTGCCTCATTGGTCTAGTGGTTAGCCTATGTGGCTCTGATCAGGAGGTCCTGGGTTCGATTCCTGGGTCGGGTCATGGAATAATTCTGAGGCTTTTCATTCTTCTATGAAATGTTCAGTACATTCCAAGCCCGGAGTCTGGAAGTTGGTGGTGTTATACCCCCGTGCTTCGAAGAGCACGTTAAGCCGTCGGTCCCGGTCACTGTCATCAACATCTGATAGTGATCATAAATAAATGAGACATTATCACCCTAAGCCCGCCAACCCGCATTGGAGCAGCGTGGTGGGTGTACGATTCATATCCCCTCTCCTATAAGGAGGGAGGCCTGGCTCTGTAGTGGGCCGTTAATAGGCCGATAATGATGATGATGATGATTTTATTGTAATTTGTATCGATGTTGAATCTATATCTACACCATACTATCCTTTATATCAGGTATCATATTGAACATATGTAGCTAAATCATATCATATATTCATCTCATATCGGACAGCCACTCTTTCGATTTCTTGGTATTGTTTTGCTTCCGACATAGAGTTCTTTGTTCCGATTCACAGCTTGGGTCAACTTGGAGATTATGTTTCCTACATTACCTTAGGTAGGTGATAAGCTGGTGCTGTAAGTAGGTACTTATTGCCGTGCAAGTACTTATCGTAGCAACTGCTTCTATTCAAAATAATCAGATCCAGTGACGTATATAATGACAAGGGTAAAAAAATGGCGATAAAATTATATTATATGATTATACTGCATGATACCTAAGTAATTATTTACATAACTATTACGACATATTTTTATTGTAAGTATTGAATAAAGGTTATCAAGAGAATAATTTTAATTTTTATTTACGATATTATTATCTGCATAATGCATTTATATGCCGCAGTGAACTTGTTAAGATCTGTATGCACCTATTTCGCAATAAATATAATATAGTTTTATAAATAGATAAATATAATTTACAAGTACTAATCACGCATCTTCACGAGTCTTCGAACAGTGCGTGTTGCCAGATGACCTACGGATCCGAATCTTGGTCGCTGACTGCGGGCTTCATAAGAAGGCTCAGAGTCACTCAGCGGGCGATGGAAAGAGCAATGCTCGGAGTATCTCTGCGTGATCGATTCAGAAATGAGGAGAGACGAGAAGTATGTTTGTTAATTTTTCCGCAAAGTAACCGACATTGCTCAGCGAGTCGCAGAACTGAAGTGGCAATGGGCGGTGCACGTGGTTCGAACAGCTGATGGACGTTGGGTGCCCAAGGTGGTAGATTGGCGACCCCGCACTGGAAAGCGCAGCGTTGGTCGACCCCCAACCAGGTGAACTGACGACATCAAACGTGTCGCAGGGAGCCGCTGGCAACAGGCGGCTCGGGATCGTTGTGTTTGGAAGTCCCTAAAAAAGGCCTATGTCCAACAGTGGGTGTCTACAGGCTGGTAATGATGATGATGATGATGAATCACGCATCAAGTTTGTCGGTTGCGTAATTCAGATACTGAGATATAATCTCTTTGACAGTATAGTTATGCTACATATAATAATAAATATCTATATAATTAAACTGATTAAGTGTTTTATTTACGCGCAGTTTGGTATACGCTGCTTTGCATGAACAAGCTCATGATTAGGTACTCCGGATGGTACCGAAAGTAATTGTAACAAAACTAAACTCAAACGCACTAAAAAGTAAAAAATAACTGCAGCATTTAGTTGCTTTAATTTACTTAAGCATATCTATGAAGTCGGTGCCAACCAAGTTTAAGGAACATTCATTTAACGTGGTAAAGCAGTTTGTGTGTTCTAGGTAACGTCCTTAAAGTAGTAACCTTGGCTGGCACCGACTCATAGAATAGATACGCTTAAAATTAAAGCAACTAAATGCAGCAGTTATTTTTAACCGACGAAAAAAAAACGGAGGAGGTACTCAATTCGGCACGTATTTTTTTTATGTATGACCACGCATAACTTTTTACAGAATTGTCCGATTTTGAAAATAGAGAGGAAAATTAGATATAATTTTTGGTTAACTTTGATGTGTTACTTTGCGTCCAGTCTGAATTATGCCTTAGACTTGCGGGTCTGTAATTTCGTCCACGTGGAACGAAGTTTTTTTTAACATTATTATTGTAGATAAGGTTTGTTTTTCTTCCGTCAGTGTGTATGCGTGATGAACTATGGTTCTGAGACTTGACCGCTAACTATATCATATTTTAGCAACATCATCAGAAGGGGTCAAAAGGCACGAGCAGAAAACATTAATCAAAATATCAACACATTTTTATTACAAAACTTCCTTAAATCAAATCAAAATGAAACAATCTTACATTAAACACTAATCTAATTTACTTTAACAATAATATTGAGGCAGCATAACTGCTTATGCTAAAACTGGAATTGATAATGTCCGCAATTGAATAAACTATGCTTTATATAGGCCAAAAACGCCGCAGGGTACATTCAATGCTCCTAGCATTGGTGATAGTCAACATTGGTGATAGAGTCAATATAAACAGTCATAGTTGGAGTTTTAAAAGTGTTTGTAAAGATAGCCTGTTTAAAATAAATGATTTTTTTTAAATTTTATATGCATAAGGCTCGTGAACTCAACATGCAATAAGGGAGCTATGCTCGGAGTTTCTAAGCGTGGTCGAATTACAAATAACTAAATCCGAAGAAGAACCAAAAATGACATACAGCCACGAGGGACTTTATTTTACAATATATAGTGATAGTGATCAGTGAGATTTTATGTTAATAATAATCAATAAATAATCACTAAATCACTACATCAATCACTACATATTATAAAATAAAGTTCCCCGCCGCGCTTGTCTGTTAGCGATAAACTCAAAAACTACAGAACGGACTGTCATACGGACTTCATTTATAGATAAACTGATTCCTGACGAAGGTTTTGATATATAATTTGCTAAGGTTTTGTGCAATATATCCTTGCGGATTTCCGATTTTATATATATATGGTTTTACTTTTTAGTGCGCCTTGAAGTCGGGTTTATTTGTTATTAAAATTTATATTTTTCATATTTTTTAAGTGATTTATTGACAACAAAAACATTTGTACTACACTATGAGTACCATAAGACATTAGCCACAAAAAACGCTGCAAGTGTGTCTATAAAGTTTAATCCCATGCCCATCATCAGATCCTAACCGGATGACTATAGGACCATTTTGAAAGAACACCTGTGGCGACCTCTTTTAACGCGAAGGTTTATAGATCCTGCCTGGCAAGATGGAATTCAAGATTAAGAATAATATTTCGAATTAAAATATTCGAATCATCGAACAAAAATTTTCATGATTCGTTCGTCAACATATTATTTCTAATAAAAAGAATTATCACAATCGGTCCATTCCGTAAAAAGTTATTCATACAAAAAAATATATAGGAGTCGAATTGAGAATCCTTCATTCCTATTTCCAAGCGATGTTGGGAGTGTCTACTAGTAATACCGTTATACTTCGTTTGCGTATGATACTAAATCATTCTTTATCAGACCGGTATTACATGATACGTTTCTATTATTATCTATACCATAATAAAATAAACACGAGATATTTGCGACCTTCACAGTTACTAGGAAATCGCTTATTCGTAAGGAGTGATTCAAAGTATAAAGCTCTTCAGTATCTAACTAATACTCGTTAGTTAATGTTAAGTGCTAATTTATATTAAAAGTGAAATTTTGTTTAAAAGTGTTATTGTACCAGTAAGTACCTATAATACGTAATTTAAAAAAATATTTATATCCAATTGTATGTGTATTTTTCATAGAGTTATAAAAACATAGTTCTTATAATATAGGGTAACCTGTATTTTATTTAGGACAGTTCTTTAAAAATAATAAAAGGTGAAAAAAAAAATTGCAGTAGGATAAAACTTATTAGAAAAGGTGGAGAATATTATATAAATGAAAGGAAAAATAATTTACGGGCGATCTGATCCTACTTTTCCAATGGGTTTTATCCTACTGCGATTGTTTTGGTTTTAAAAATTATTTACCCTCGTCTATTAAAGTTCTGTCCTAAATAAAAGACAGTTTACCCAAGAAAAAAAGATTTTTAAAATATGTTTTTAATTTTTAATTTTACACAAACCGTATTTTCATATTTGGAAAGGTTTATTTTTTAAGTATCTAAAATACCAGATATAGGTTACAGAAAAAAGCAAATAACATTCAAAGAAATAAACACAAATAAGCAAATCAAAATTCCGCATTGCCATATGAAAAAATATTTGTTGTATTTAAATTGTATTAAATTTTTTAAATAGTAGCCGTAGCAAGCCCAAAATATATTTAACCCGTAGCTCATAAATGCTAATGCTTTATTTAAATAAAAGTTTAGATAATTTAGTTGTAGTTCAAATAATTTATTTATTGCATTAAATTTTTTTTTCTTGGTATGTTTGAATAATCTCTATGTAAATAATTATCATTAAGTGTTACTGTTCGGTCTGACATAATTATGTAATAAAAACTGTAAACTATATTATTATTTGCTAGCTCGTCTCATTGATTGATGATTATTATAGCTAAATGTATTTTTAATTTTATTGTTGCATGCCATAATAATGGCAATACACTGATAATGTAAACAACTTTTACCGTGTATTACGCAATAAATGATTTATTTATTTATTTAGTCTATACCGGTCATACAAACAGGTTTTGTGTGTATAAACACAGAATCCTTTCTTATAATTATTATAAAGGCAAAAGTTTGTATGTACCGTTGTTGTTACTCTTTTAGGTAAATAAAAAAAAATGATGAAACTACAATAATATGCTTACATATCAGAATAACACAGGCCACATTTTATCCTGCATCATCACTTAACATCAGGTGTGATAGCAGTCAAGGGCCACTGGGCCAACTTGTAGTCGATAAAAAAAAAAAAATTCCATGGGAACGAAGACAACGCGGATGAAACCGCATGCGAACGGATTAATGGTATTTTTCTGTGTTCCTAAAATTATATGTGAATATGGTGATTATTTTGTACAAATGAAGAAGAAAAAAAACGAGGAGGTTCTCAATTCGACACGTATATTTTTTGTTTTGTGTATGACCACGCATAACTTTTTACAGAGTTGTCCGATTTTGATAATTCTTTTTTTATTAGGAAGGGCACACTTCCAATATGGTCCCATAGTCAACACGTTAGGATCTGATGATGTTACCCAGGGAAAATTGAAGTTATGAGTCGGTTCTATTTTTTGTTTAAAATTTTTTTTTACTTTTAATGCGTTTTGAGTCGGTTCTATTTTTTGTTAAAAAATTTTTGGCTACTAAAGCCATATAATATACTATGAGAGTATGAGTAGGTTACATGTTAATAAATCACTAAAAAGTAAGAAATAAAAATTTTTAACAAAAAATAGAACCGACTCCAAACGCACTAAAAAAGTAAAAATAACTGCGTCATTTAGTTGCTTTAATTTACTTTAGCATATCTATGAGTCGGGTTTATATGCCCTGATAGTATCATGTAAGGATCTGTAACGTTAGAAGCTTTCCTCTCCCTGAGATTTCTAAAAGGCAACAAGTTGTAATGAAATTAAATAAAAAAATTTTTTTTAATCCAGGAGTATTTTGATAAATAGAAGAAATGACGCACTGGAACCACAGATCAGACGCTGTACACTGGTACATGCAGGAGATATCATCTAGAGTGGTGGCGGAGTCAGGCATACCTGGAGATAGACACCATCTAGGCAAACTAACACTACGAGGGTTTAGAGATGCCCCAGATTTCATTCTGCAGGTGCGTTATTTGGAATGACACTAATATAAATAATTCTATGGAATTACCTTAGATTAATTATAACTATATATCATATGACTCGTTGGTCTAGTGGTTAGCCTATGTGGCTTCGATCACGAGGTTCTGGGTTCGATTCCTGGGTCGGGTCATGGAATAATTCTGAGTTTTTTCATTATTCTATGAAATGTTCAGTACCTACATTCCAAGCCGCGAGTTTGGAAGTTGGCGATGTTACACCCCCGTGCCCCGTGCGTTAAGCCGTCGATCCCGGTCACTATCATTAACATCTGATAGTGATCGTTAATAAATTAAACATTATCACCCTAAGCCCGCCAACCCGCATTGGAGCAGCATTGTGGGTGTACGCTCCATATGCCCTCTCCTGGCCGTTAATAGGTTGATAATGATGATATATTATATTGGTTCACTCCAAAGCGAGACTTTTATTAATCTTTTATTAATCCTAGTTTAAATACTGCCAAAGTCGTAGTAAAGAAGGAGTAGTGGTAGTTTTATATAGTAGGATAGCTTTTTGTGTGAGTTATTTTTTTGTGAGATTTGATTAAGTAAATGCGATTGCTACGATCCTTAAAACTATCAAAATTTCGGGACATTGATCGAAACAGAACGGTGATGCGAAATATACATGTTATCACATGTGAAATAAATTAAATTTATTTTTCTAATATTTGAACATTGTGACAGCGCAGTAGTACAAGAGTACAAACTACATAGTGTTCAAAAGTGAGGACGAGATCACGCAACACAATTCGCAACAGCGTCGAATCGCCGTTCCGTCTCGTGGCGAAAACACTGTAACTATTTAAAAAAAAAATTAGGTATGAATATTGAAAATAATTATTAGAATTTTTTAATGTCCTAGATCGATGGAGCTACTGGAGAGACTGAAAACTTCGCGTCAGCATTGAAAAGATCGGTACAATGTGCCAACGCTTTTAGGAAACTTGGATACGGCCTCAATGACGTCGTGCTTTTGATGGCGCCTAACCATATCCACCTGACGATACCGATGTATGCTGCGTTTTACCTGGGAATGAGCGTAGCTGGCATCGATATGACGCTGGGAGTTAGTAAGTAATCTAATAATTAGTCAGGCCCCAGGCATGGGTTATAAGAAAAACGCCAGCGGGCTGCCGTTTCGGATCACACGGAATCTGACTCAATAATAGCCTTTCCATTACAAAGACAATACTACAATTTACAATCCAAAACGTAAAACTACGTCACATTAATATTATAGAGGCAAAAGTTTGTGTGTATGTCTATTACTACTGCATGCTGCATCTACGGAATCGATTTAGATATACCATAGAATAACACATAGGTTGCTCATTAAACTAAAGATACGAATAACGTGATAGTTCAAATTGTAAATTCCCGCAGACCATGTTGCGGGCATCAGTTAGTTATACAGTCAATAATTTATATCTAAAGATCAGAGAAATTTTAATGTCAAGAGTAAAGTAATAGCGAGACCATGATTAACGCTTTCTGAGGCATGTAGTAGTATGACTCTGGAACTCATTATCCGAAGCCATTAGACTAGTCAAATGAGTTCGAATAGTACACAGAAAGCACAAAAATGCAGTATACTATATTCAATAATCAAAACATTTCCAGATGAACTCCACGACACATTCAAATTCAACGCGCCAAAAGTGATATTTTGCCAAAGTGAAAGAATAAGTGACGTCCTAGCAGCAACACAAGGCCTCGAAGTTAAACCTCAAATTGTAACATTTGACAAAACAAATGGGATCCTCAGTTTCTCGGAACTGTTAGAGAAATATGGCAGCGATACATCGGTAGAAAATTTCAGGTATGTTAAAGTCAAAATCTAGTTGGCATAAGTACATATGAAACAAAAGGGTGAAAGTAACACCGTTTATAACTCGAGAAAACCAACCGTAGGTGCATCTTTACTTATTGTGATCGTAGCTAAGCGTTTGCCTGTACGGTACAGAAAAAAGAAAGGCTGAACCTATTCCTATGAGAAGCAGAATATATTCAAATATCCAAAATCATAACCAAAATAAAATAATCAGGATGAAATATTATTTTCTCATATAGTATTTGGTATGTAATGGGTTTTTATTCCATTTTTTGACAAGTTTGTTACTCAATCGCCGCTTAATTTCAGTGAAGTTATATAAATAAATGAATGAATGAATGAAATATTCTTTATTGTACACCAAATAAATAGAAAACAAACTTACTTAATCCACCAAAAGTATGTAATGGCAGTAGCTATCATACGCATACGTATGATCGTAGTCTAGTATAGCAACTACACTATTTATATCCCCCTCATGAACGAGATCTACGTGGCTGTAACCGCAAAGCGTCGCTCATAATTGCTAGATAATAAAAGCAATAGGATATAGAGTGTAGACCTACCACGCTGCTCCAGTGCGGGTTGGTGGGTTTAATAATGTTTCATTTATTAACGATCACTATTAGATGTTAATGACAGTGACCGGGACCGACGGCTTAACGTGCTCTCCAAGGCACGGGGACGACCCAGGATTCGAACCCAGGACGTCGGGATCGAAGCCAGATAGGCTAACCAATAGATCAACGTGTCAGTCCGTATAAGGAAGAAGGCCTGGCCCTGTACAGGGCCGTTAATAGGCTGATAATGATGAATAAAAGCAATGTCTCGTTCTTCATTCAAGGCAGAGGGCAAATATAATATCTCACTATATAGAACAGTCACTGTCACTATATATTACTGAACAGAGTAGCGATTTATCTTGCAAATACAATGCTTCATTTTAAACTGAATAAGAGACGCGTCTTTATTCAATAACTAGCATATGCCCGCGACTTCGCCCTTCTTAGGCACCATTTTAATTATAAAGACAGACTTTCATAATATAAAGTGTGCTCTTTCCCCGCTACCTCTCTCAATTCAATTTTTTTATAGTTTCCCGTCAAGCAATATCCTCTATCCCGTCCCGTGTACTAAAGATCTACATTTTTGTTAAACATTGTACGATATTACAGTACATTAACATTAACAATATATATTTGTGGCAAGCTGATCTGTATAGCTTGTATATTAAATAGTCTATTTCACTTTTGAGTCTAGCTTTCATAATAAACAAAATAATTTACAATCCGACATGCAGATCTAGAGATTAGCCCGTTTAAACAAACGAACAAACTTTTTCGTATATTATATAAATATGGTCTGCCATGCCAAATAAATTGAAAGAAAAGATCAAAGATCGAATTCTCAAAGAATATCAGTACTAAAATGTTGACTCCTGTTCAGTACGTGTAACATAACACGGAGGAGGTCAACTTAATTTGAACAATATAGCGGCAGAGTTAATTTTTAGGAATTTTGTAATATCTCCGAAACTAAATAACTAATTAACATACTGTAAAGAGCAAATCTTATCTCTATAACATCTTTGTGTTATTTTGATAAAGATAATTTTACTTGTATAAATAATGACGTAAACCTAAGCATATGAATTAAATGATTTTTCGAAACACAAAAGTTATATATCTGCCAAAATATAAAAGTTAGATGTATGCTATTGCGGATTTTTTTGTAGAACTTTTTAAAATGCATAAAGTTTTCATACAATGTTTTTAATTATAACCAATAGCTAAGGCAGCGTACGCGCAGAAAGTAGATTTAATAAATTTCACTGTCCGACTCGCGTGACAAAAACTGTGATAACTCGGGTAATATATACAATACAAACATAAAATATAGCCTATGACACTCACCGATAACGATCAATAGTTCCGAAGATTAACCCCGACAGAACTTTATTTACAAACTTACAAACTTCACCCACGAGGAAAGTAGTGCCTTGCAACCTTCAAAAACATCAAAAAAAAATTTGCTTGACCCTTTTTTAAGGAGTGAGTACAGCAAGCTATGCTTATAAGTTAACTTTATGCTATTATATGTATAAAAAGGAATAATCCTACAATACATTGTTTTGTTATATCTCAAATAGATAAAGCAGCGTTTTCGATGAAAGGTCTCAGGCTGCTTAAATTTTTTCGACTCTTTCTACAATTCTAACCAATGCATATTTCAGCCAACTTACACAAAACCTAAACAAATTATATAGGTACTAAAATCTTCCTCAGGATCACTCCATCGATTGGTGACCCGCGTTACAGTCTGTTCTTGATTTTATTAGTAGGTAACATACAGACAGAGACATGGCGGGGGACTATAATTTATGTAGTGAGAGTGATACATCTCAATGTCACATTATTATTGACTCAAGTATTATTACTTCTCTAACTGTTATGTCATGATCGTTATCATCATAATTATCAGCTTATATTAACAGCGTATTATATGATAATTTAGTGTTACCGTCCGCGTTACAGTCTGTTCTTGATTTTATTAGTAACATACAGACAGAGACATGGCGGGGGACTTCATAATTTATGTAGTGACAGTGATACATCTCAATGTCACATTATTATTGACTCAAGTATTATTACTTCTCTAACTGTTATGTCATGATCGTTATCATAATAATTATCAGCTTATATTAACAGCGTATTATATGATAATTTAGTGTATGGGTAAGGCCGGCCTCATCACAGGAGTGGGGCATGGAGGTTAGATCTACGCTGGTAGGATAGAGTGAAAACATTAATTGAAATGTGATGATTTTGATGACAGTGAAAACGTTAGTCTCAGTGACTAAGTAAGTAGTAACTTCCCAACTCCAACAAACTGATTTTTGACGTGACGCCGGCTGCATCGATAGAGCCGGCAGCACGCACGAAAAAACATGACTCATGCGGCGTTACATCGCTTTGAGGCGTTCCATGTTGAAGTTCAAGCGAGAGAGCTGAACGAGCGACAAAGAAGCACAATCGGCCTTTGCGTTCGGCAGCGTTCGACATCCATCTATTAAATATAATTATTAAATATTTTAATTTTAAATTAAAAATTAATATATTTATTATAAATTTAAAATATAAATTTATAAAATCAAAATCAATTATTTTATTAATTGAAATTAATATTTATAAAACTATACTTAAATTAAAAATTTTAATAACCAATTAAATGCTACCATTCCATCAGTATTTTCTTAAGACGTTGTCACGTTCAACTGTCGTCAGTAAACCGACTTTACAGACAACCAATTTTTTTTTTAATTTCTTAATGGCCTAGAGTCAAGTTTTTGTGGACAACCAAAAAGTTTATCGAGCGATACTTACACGCCCAAAGAGGACTGAGGGTAGATAAAAGAGAAGAAAAGTGAAATCAGTATTAATATTTCATTTTCGGTTAGTTGGTCGGGTGGCCGGCCGTTGACCCCTCGTAAATTTTTTTACTGAGAACTTCATCAATATACGTCATCAGTTACATATACATACTAAACAATTTCCATTTCATTACAGAGCTGCAGACTTCGATAGCTCGGAAACATTAGCCTTGTTAATAGCAACCAGCGGTACTACAGGTCTTCCTAAATCAGCAGCAGTCACACATAAAAACCTGGTTGTGTCTATACCATACATGTGGTAAGTATTTTATTCATATTTGCTATAAAGAGTTAGGGCTGTATTTATTATTTTTTAACCGACAAAAAAAAAACGGAGGTTCTCAATTCGACACGTATATATTTTTTTTATGACCACGCATAACTTTTTACAGAGTTGTCCAATTTTAATAATTCTTTTTTTACTAGAAAGGGCACACTTTCAATATGGTCCCATAGTCATCATGTTAGGATCTAATGATGATATCCTGGGAAAATTGAAGGAACTCTACAAATCTTATAGGCGCACTTGGAGCGATTTCGGTTTTTGTATAAGTATCGGTAGCTTTTTGGCTACTAGTGCCGTACTATAGAGATATACTATGAGAGTATATTATGAGTACGTTATGTGGCAATAAATCACTAAAGAGTAAGAAATGAATATTTTTAACAAAAAATAGAACCGACTCAAGACGCATTAAAAAGTAATAAATAACTGCGTCATTTAGTTGCTTTAATTTACTTAAGCGTATGTATGAGTCGGTGCCAACCAAGGTTTCTACGTTAAATAAATGTTCCTTAAACTTGGCTGGCACCGACTTCATAGATATGCTTAAGTAAATTAAAGCGACTAAATGACGTAGTTATTTTTTACTTTTTAGTGCGTTTTGAGTCGGTTCTATTTTTTGTTAAAAAATTTTAAGCGAAATACCACAGACTGAGTCTTTACGAGATCTCGACAAATATAAGCTCGATTGACTTTATAGTCTAAGATCCGAACTAAGATCGACCTTCACCGAACTGATAATAGGATGAAATATATTTCATGACAAATTTAGTATATTAGAAAATATATTGAAAATAGGTTGCCTAAAAAAATCCTGGACAGACTATTTTTTATTATTTTTTAAAAATAATTTTTATACTCTAGTAAACAGTGAGCGTTATTTTGGAGCAACTTATGTCGTGAGTTGTAAAAAAAATAATAAATTCAATTGTCAATATAAATATATATATAAATTTTGATAAATATTTATTGATTTAGCTGATTTTATATGGTGTCATATTATATTTCATATATATGATTTATATTTATTGAATTTATTATTTTTTTACAACTCAGAAATAAGTTGCTTCAAAATAACGCTCACTGTTTACTAGAATATAAAAATTATTTTTTAAAAATAATAAAAAATAATAAAAAATAGTCTGTCCAGGATTTTTTTAGGCAACCTATTTTAATATATTTTCTAATATACTAAATTTGTCATGAAATATATTTCATCCTATTATCAGTTCGGTGAAGGTCGATCTTAGACTATTAACGTCGACCCTTGATTGGTGATTTGACTTCATCTATGACGTAGCTGGTAATAGGTTTCGATTATCAGATAGATCACTAGGGTTTAATAACATGCTCAAATCAATGTAGAATTTCATAGTAAGTTGTTGCTGTGGCTATTTGCTAGCATACCGGCAAAGGTGTATCTGAATACCTATACTAAAGCCAAACTCGATTGAGAATGCTTGTCAACAAATAAATTAAAAATGAAGGTAGAAATCACCAGTAATTTTACACCTATTTTTTTTAATTAACTAGTTAATGACGAATTCATGACAATAAATTATATTAGTAAGCTTGAAACTAATTAATATATTCCATATCTTTTAAATACAACATAGTTTTAAATTTATTAGGCATAAAACGTGTTGCATTTTCTACCTTCATTTTAAATTTGTTTGTTGACAAGCATTCTCAATCGAAACTCGATTTTATAGCTTTAGTATAGGTTCCTACCGTAGAACTACCGAAGACAATTGTCATTTCCTCGTTTAAACATCGTGTCATCTAAGGAAAAGCAATTACATTCTTGTAGACTTCTTAAGTAGGTAATTCCTTGTTAGACGTTTTGTTATTATTCAATAGAAAATGCATATTTTATGTTATTAAATAAATTAGGTTCAATTTCAATGTTTTTAAGGTCGTGAAAATAGGTACTTAAATTAAATTACATAGATTTGTTATAGAGGGACCTATCAAGAAACCATAAAAAATATCCGAAATGTATATTTCCGAGATCAAAAGATTTTTTCAACCCAATTACACCCAAAAATACAAAAACCCAATCCTATAGGTAATAAACAAACTCTTAGTATTGGCAAATTAAATTATAATCTTTGAATGTTACAGGCATACTTTCGACAAGTTCCCGACACCAAGTCGCATGCCGATCGTGCTCTCACCGATACAATGGTATTCGGCGTTGTTCCTGTTTGTGCTGTCACCGATATTAAGGCACACAAGAGTCCAATCATCGCTACCCTCGACGCAAGAACACGCTTATTATCTGATTAATAAATATAAAGTAAGTATTTTATGAACTCATAGTTTACTTACTCACATCGTATGCAGAAGTGTTTGCAGTTGGCTCGCAGGGTGTAATTTAGAAGCCAGTTAATATCACATATCTAATGGTCTTTTCACTACATGTTACGAGTAGAGTAGGAGTTCGTTCGTTTGTCATCGGAAGACTAGCACACATGCGTCCAAATTCTAAGGTATAATGAGGAGGACAGATGAAAGACAAAAAAAAGACAGAAGAAAAACTAAAATGCCTTATTTTTCTTTTTAAGCCAACATTCACGATGACCAGTCCAAATACGTTGACCACATTGTTCAAAGCGGGTGACCGGGATAAATGTGACCTGACAAGTTTTGAACTTATCAGTGTCGGAGGCAGTGCCGTCCATCCGAGTCTCGTAAAGGAAGTAAAGGTATAAAAAAAATGTGTGCGTGTACTAGCGTACACTCGTAAGAAGTGAAACTTTTTTATGACGTTATTTTTCAAAAAATAATTTACTATATGCAACTTTACAGAAATTGGTTAAATAAAATTAAATTAGATAAAGTTTAGTAAAAGGCTTCTATTATCATAGACATTTTATTCTTGAAAAATGCAATCAAAAACTGAGGTTGACTTTTAATATTTTAGAAAAATAAATACCACAATCAACATTCAAGTATTAGAAAAAATTGATACCATAATTACACCCACGTGTTAGTGTACTGAAAAATACAATCAAAAACTGAGGTTAATTTTAAATAACGTGGAAAAATAAATACCATAATTACTCCTAAGTATTAGAAAAAGAGATGTAATTACTTACTTTTTTTAGAAATTCACTGGAATTAGAATTAAAATAAACCCTTTGATTTTGCTGATCACTTCAAAATAACATATATATATTTATCACGTCACTTCCATAAGTCAAAGATGGCGCGTAACGGAAAAATGTTACGCGTAACGAAAAAATGTTACACTAAATTTTTTTCCAACCTCGATAAAGAAGTTTCACTTCAATAATTTCTTAAGGACAACAAGTAACTCAGAGTTAAATTGACCATAATAATCTTTGAAGATAACTAAGACAACAAAGAATAATAAATACAGATCTAAAATATAATTATTTACCTATTTGAATTGTACACTACGAAGCCAATCATCACTTCATATATGAAAGGAGATTTGGACCTTAGATCCAAAACTCTACTCCCAAGCGAGGTAGTGAGCTTAGAGTTATATAGAGTCTAAAAATGACGGTCACTTTGTACGGGGTGAATTAAAGGAGTGTAACACTACTAACATCTTAACTCCGGGTTACTATCAAGAGTTTCTCAAAAGAAATAAGAGCATTATAAAACCTAAGACTCGAAGTTGGCAATCCATGATTTAATCACCAGACCAGAGATAACATTAGATATTAGAGGTTGAGAGTAGATGAGATCTTTTGTATATGCTATGACTGCATTTACACCTATTGATAAGTGATAATGCAATCTAAGATGGAATCGGGCTAGCTAAACTGTAATCCACACCCCTTTTTTTACACGACATCATACCGGAACGTTAGATCTTTGCTGGCAGGGTTATAACTAGACAAGGGAGAATCCAAGCAATTAAAAAAAAAGACGTGTGGCACTTGGAGACTGCCGCGGTAAAGCTATTGCATAGCATTTTTTATCAACTTATGTTTACCTACCGACGTCATCGGGACCGTGGCCTAGCCACTTAGAGCGCCTTACCGCTAAGCCACGTTCCCCGATGACGTCGTTAACGAAATTATGCTTTTGATATTATGTTTTTGATACTCAGGGGGTGTTAGGTTTTTTCGTTACAGAATTTTTGTATTCGGTCTCCACGTTCAAGGTTCGTGATAAAAGCTATACAATAGCTTAAAAATATGAATCGCCCCTGACATCAGTCTTGTACGTCATACCGATGTGACATTGTGGCCGTTAATGTCTGATCGAAGTAGAAGTGTTTATTGATGTTAATATTTTTCAGGAAGTTTGTCCTAAAACAGAACTAATGGTGATATACGGTATGAGTGAGTTGTCTGGACTAGCTATGGCCTATGATGGCAGTCGCACCGAATCACTAGGCAGGCCTCTTTCGTGCATGCATGTTAAAGTAAGTAATAATTCAATATGATCAGCATATTACAAGGTCAAGCCTATGACATGGTAGGAGAGGGAAAATAGAGTGTAGGTTCACCGATGCGGGTGGCAGGCTTATGGGGATAATTTTTAGTTCATTAATGTTGATGATAATGACCGGAGCCGACGGCTTAACCTGGTAGACGGTGGTGTAACACAACTCACTTCCTGACTCCAGGCTAAATATTTTCCTGTCAGTTTCTTAGAAGACAAAAAATCTCAGAATTGTTACACAAGTTGATCCAGGATTTGAACCCAGGCACTCGCGATCGAACCTCAAAGGCTAACCACTAGACAGTCTATATATACTAAAACCAAACTCGATTGAGAATGCTTGTCAACAAACAAATTTAAAATGAAGGTAGAAAATGCAACACATTTTATGCCTAATAAATTATGTTTTGTTTTTTTATAATTCTTATTTAATATTGAATATATTAATTAGTTTTAAGCTTACTAATCTAATTTGTTGTCATGAATTCGTTATTAACAAATTAACTAAAAAAATTAGGTGTAAAATGACTAGTGATTTCTACCTTCATTTTTAATTTGTTTGTTGACCAGCATTCTCAATCGAGTTTGGCTTTATTATAGTTAGGTAACCTAATTATTTTAATCACAAGAAGGTACACTATAGAATAAGTAAGAAATCACTAACAATAAAAGT
Organism: Mycalesis mineus; assembly: GCA_034621355.1. Classification (NCBI taxonomy): domain Eukaryota; kingdom Metazoa; phylum Arthropoda; class Insecta; order Lepidoptera; family Nymphalidae; genus Mycalesis; species Mycalesis mineus. The sequence goes on from CM067888.1 coordinate 14,215,424, forward strand.
ATCTGGCCTTGTTAATTATATGAATTAATATATTAAGAAGTATATATTATTTTCAGCTGATGGACCCTTCTACCTTAGAAGAAATTACCGAGCCCAATAAAACTGGAGAACTATGGGCAAAGGGACCCGGCGTATTTAAGGTAGGTAAAGATTTAATTAAAGCCAAACCATCTTTCCAAGATAGAAGTATTCAAATATTTAAATAATCTGCTATTAAAACAATTACAATCAAATAACTATTGTTAATGTCTATAATCGAAATCCTATAAATAAGTCTTTATTTGGTGCTTGATTATTTTTAACAACAGAGAGAGACCAATATTAAAATATTAAACTAATATTTAATATTTATAATAATAATGCTTACACTGTGGTACGGATTCCGTACCAAACATCGTGAGTTTTAAAAAAGTTACTGGAGAAGCGGACGGAAGGTTGCATTCCAGGCTAGTCTCAAATTATCGCGCATGGGCTACAGATCGTAAAAAGTTATTAAAAAAATGTTTATTTCAAGCTGATTGTTTATATATTTTATTAATGTTTCTCTGGAAGTGAAAGTGTAAGTTTTTTAAAGAGAAATAAATATCCCTTGGATATTTACACTGCTCACAATTGGATTGCCCTTCCAGCCTCTGTTTTCCCTGTAACCTATTATATGGGTATCTTTCAGTCAAGAGTGAATAGCCATCCAGACAAGCGCGTATCACCGTAGGCTGCATCATCTCTTGCCATCAGGCATGATTGCAGTCAACCGCTAGCCTATCTATACTTCTATACTAATATTATAAAGAGGTAAAGTTTGTAAGTTTGTATGTAAGTTTGTAAATAAAGTTCTGTCGGGGCTAATCTTCGGAACTACTAACCTGATTTTAAAAATTCTTTCACCAGTAGAATGCTACGTCATCGGTGAGTGTCTTCTTCTTCTTCTTCTTCATTTCCTGGGTATTTTCCGCACTTGGCCAGTGAGTTGGCCGTTGTGCGTGGGTCCCTTGGTGTAGGCTCCCGCTGACTCACTCCAGCCAGCCGAGCTCGCTCCAGAAGCTTAGGAGGCCTCCCAGGTCGCCAATTGCCTCATGGAGTGTCGCTTTGGAGCCAATGTATGTTTCACGTTGTTCCGATACCCCTCTGCAGCTGAGCATAACGTGTATCGGTGTCTCGTCGTGTTCCAGACAAGCCCTGCACAATGGGCTGTCGGTCATACCTAGAAGTGAGAGGTGTTTGTTTAATGGACAGTGTCCTGTAATCAGTCCTAGTTTTTTGGTTAGTTTTGTGTTTAGACATGGTATTGCCTCAGTCTGTGTCCAAATCCTGGTGTGTTTAATGTGGGTGTCTTTGTGTAACCAAGATTTGTATTCACTGAAGGTTATTGGAATTATGGGGTTCGGTCCCATGACCTTCAGTGTTAATTCGTCTGCCCTCTCGTTACCGTAATTACCGTCGTGTCCCTTGACCCAAAGCAAGGTTACTTTGTTTTCTTCGGAGAGTTTCCTGAGTGTATTGTGGCAGTCAAGCAGCAGTTTAGAGGTGGTCCAGTGTTTACCTATTGCCTTGAGTGCTGCTTGGCTGTCGCTGTGTATATTGATAGTAAAGTTTGTTACCTTTCTCGCGACCATAGCCATGGCCGCAGTTGTAATACCAACGCATTCAGCTTGGAAGACAGAGTTATTCCTGCCGAGCGCCTGTGCGATGTTTATGTTCAGCTCCTGGTCTCCGTGCCTGTAACTGTTTTAGAGCCGTCGGTGTATATGTTTATTTCGTCTGGTCTTGCTACATTACCATTGTTACCGTCTATGTTGACCTTGTAGGGTTTGTCCTTGTCACATATCCAACTCAGGGGCGAGTTGTCTGTGGTTGATGTTTTAAGTATTTCTGTGTGGCCCGTGGTTGTTTCTTTCCATTGTTGGCAGGCTTTTAGCCTGAGGGCTGTTAACTTCGCCTCCTCTTGTATATACAGGTGAAGCGGTGGTATGCCCATTAGCGCCTCAAGAGCTGCTGTAGGTGTAGTGTTCATACAGCCGGTAATGGCTAGCAATGCCTGTCTTTGAAATTTTTGTAAGTCCTTCTGCGCTGTTGTTAGTAGCGTCCTAAGCCACCATATTATCGACGCGTAGGTCAGTGAGCTCCTCACTACCGTCGTGTATAGCCATTTCACTATGTGTGGTCTTAAGCCCCAGGTTTTACCTATCATGCGTTTGCATTGGCAAAGGATGATGGTGGACTTCTGTTTTTTGTCTTTTCCAGTTTAGTTTTTGGTCCAAAAGCACCCCCAGGTACTTTACCTCTGTTGATAACTTTAGGGTTTCATTGAATAGTGTTGGTGTTTTATTTAGATTAGGTTTTCTCTTGTGTGTAAATAGGACAAGTTCAGTTTTCTTTGGGTTGACAGTTTTGCATTATTTCATGCAATGTGTTTTCTTGTTTACCGCCGATGAGTATTGTAATATCATCCGCGTACCCTATGGTTGGGAATCCTTTGTTATTCATTTTTGTAATGAGGTCGTCCACCACTAGGTGAGTGTCATAGGATATATTTTATATTTGTATTGTATATATTAACCGAGATACCACAGTTTTTGTCGCGCGAGTCAGACCGTGCAATTTATTAAATCGGGATTATTTCGCGAACGCAGCCTTAGCTATTGGATATAATTTAAAACATTGTATGAAAACTTTATGCATCTTAAAAAGTTCTACAATAAAGTCCGCGAAAGCATATATCTATCTTTTATATTTTGGTAGATATATAACTATTTGTGTTTTAAAAAATCATTTAATTCGTATGTTTACGTTTACATTATTATTTATACTACTAAACTTAAATCCTTATCAAAATAAATTATTTAATAATCACAAGGATACTATAGAGATAAGATTTCATTTTTACAGTATGCTAATTAGTTATATAGTTTCGGCGATATTACAACATTTTTATAAAGCGCGACTCTGTAATAAATCATTTAATTCACATGCTTAATTTTACGTCATTATTTATACAACTAAACTTAAATCCTTATCAAAATAAATTATTTAATAATTAAAAGAATATTATACAGATAAGATTTGCCTTTTACAGTATGTTAATTAGTTATATAGTTTCGGAGATATTACAAAATTTCTACCAAACATGACAATGCCGCTATAAGGTCCAAATTAAGTTGACCTCCTCCGTGTTATGTTAACGTTTATGTTATGTGTACTGAATAGGGATCAATATTTTGGCACTGATATTTTTTGAGAATTCGATCTTTGATTCTTTCTTTCAATTTATTTGGCATGGCCAACCATATTTATATAATATACGAAAAAGTTCGTTCGTTTGTTTAAACGGTCAGATTGTACATTATTTTGTTTATTATGAAAGCTAGACTCAAAAGTGAAATAGACTATTTAATACAAGCTATACACATCAGTTTGCCATAAATATATATTGTTAATGTTAATGTACTGTAATAATGTATAATGTTTAACAAAAATGTAGATCTTTAGTACACGGGACGGGACGGAGGATATTGCTTTACGGGAAACTATAAAAAAATTAAATTGAGAGGGGTAGCGGGGAAAGAGCACACTTTATATGAAAGTCTGCCTTAAAAATTAAAAGGGTACCTAAGAGGTTTTCACGCGGACGAAGTCGCGGGCGACTGCTAGTAGTATATAAAAAGCCATCGAAACGACAGAATATAAATGAATCTTTTTTGAAAAAATTTTTAACGAAAAATAGAACCGACTCAAAACGCACTAAAAAGTAAAAAATAACTGTGTCATTTAGTTGCTTTAATTTACCTAAGTATATCTAGGAGTCATAACATAAAAAAATATATACGTGTCAAATAGAGAACCTCCTCCGTTTCTTTTCGTCGGTTAAAAAGATTAAACTATAGTACTAAAATCTAATATTTGTTTTACCAGGGATACTATCGCAATCCGGAAGCAACAGCGGAAGTCCTCAATGAAGATGGTTGGTTTAGAACAGGAGACATGATGTACAGGGATAGTTGTGATTACTACTACTTCGTGGATCGCATGAAATTATTACTCAAATACAGAAATCATCAGGTATGTACTAGACGCTTTTATGCACTTAATGTGACCTTGAACTGGATGAATGTTCTATAATACTATTAAAAATGCTCAAAGTCACTCAACAAGCATTTAAGTTTGAGTTAAATTAAGTGGACTTTTTGCTACCTAAATTAAATGTAGTAGCAATACGTATTCATAATTAGCTAGATTAAAATATATTTTTGACTCTTCACCTGTTTATAAGGCTTTTTAAAGTTTCATGCGGCACTCAGTGGTCGATAGAAAGAGCAATGCCCAGTGTGTCTTTACATGATTGATTGACAATTAAGAAAATCCGCAGAAAATGTAACCGACATAGCTCAACGAGTTGCAAAACTGAAGCAACGATGGGCATAACGAAGATTCGTTGGATGTTGAGGTGCAATGAAGACCCTGCTCTCGTATTCGCAGTGCTGATTGGCCTAGGTCATCTATACTAAAGCCAAACTCGATTGAGAATGCTTGTCAACAAACAAATTAAAATTGAAGGTAGAAAATGCAACACATTTTATGCCTAATAAATTTAAAATTATGTTTTGTTATTTTAAAAAATCTTATTTAAAAGATATTGAATATATTAATTACTTTTAAGCTTAGATCTAAATTATTGTCATAAATTCGTCATTAACAAGTTAATTAAAATAAATAGTTTGTAAAATGAATAGTGATTTCTACCTTCATTTTTAATTTGTTTGTTGACAAGCATTCTCAATCGAGTTTGGCTTTAGCATAGGTGGAAAGCCGACAACGTCAATGTAAAGCAAATGATATTCTAAAACGCCTTTATTTATTGTTAATATTTTTTTCCAGATATCTCCATTAGAGTTAGAAAGCGTAATAGCCAAACATCCTGCAGTACTGGAAGTAGCAGTCACTGGAATTCCCCATAAAGAGCATGGTGATTTACCCGTCGCATTCATTATACCACGGGAGGGTTACAAAGTCACTGCACAGGAGATCAAAGATTTGATCAAAGGTAATTTTCCTTGTGATCACGATCACAGGGTCCTGGCTTCTAATAAATAGTATAGCGCCGATAATATGCACGGCTGATAAAGATGAAATTTTCTCTTCCTACTCGCTCTCTGTAATATAACAACTGTAATATACTCGTACTCCGTGCCTGTCTGTATTCTTCAACATATTTGGAATGTAACCCTTTTTTTTAATAAATAACATCATCAATACACAGGGTTGCAATACCTTGTAGATGGAACTATGAAGATCAAGGTTAACCTAGAATCATATAAATCCATTGACATATTAATACTATGGACTTCGCGTCAGCGTTAAAAAGTGTCCGAACCAAAAGAGAGCTAAAACGCGAAAAAAAATTCTAATCGCATTTAGTCTCATATTAGCTTACTGAGAGAATACACGTCAATAAAGTTTTAGAACTACGACTGCATAGAGCTATTTTGTTGTTTAAAATTTGATTATTTTAATTTAAAACCGTGACCTGACGTCATTGTACTAAAAAATATAAATTGGTTGATTTATCCCAGCATATAGAGGTCACTGATACATTTAAAGTTTGCTGTAAATCTATACTAATATTATAAAGAGGTAAAGTTTGTAAATAAAGTTCTGTCGGGGCTAATCTTCGGAACTACTGATCCGATTTTAAAAATTCTATCACCAGTAGAATGCTACGTTATATGAATGTTATAGGCTATATTTTATATTTGTATTGTATATATTACTCGAGTTATCACAGTTTTTTGTCGCGCGAGTCGGACCGTGAAATTTATTTAATTTAGCTTTAGGCGCGTACGCTGCCTTAGATATTGGATATAATTGAAAACATTGTATGAAAACTTTATGCATCTTAAAAAGTTCTACAAAAAAGTCCGCGATAGCATATATCTATCTTTTATATTTTGGCAGATATTTTATATATCTATCTTTATAGATCTATATTTATATATCTATCTTTTATATTTGACTTTTTGTGTTTTAAAAAATTATATATTTCATATGCTTACGTTTACGTATTTGTTTATACAACTAAACTGAAATCCTTATCAAAATAAATTATTTAATAATCAAAAGGATATTATAAAGATAAGATTTGCCTTTTACAGTATGTTAATTAGTTATATAGTTTCGGAGATATTACAAAATTTCTAAAAAACGTAACAATGCCGCTATGTCGTCAAAATTAAGTTGACCTCCTCCGTGTTATGTTATACGTACTGAATAGGGGTCAACATTTTGGTACTGATATTTTTTGAGAATTCGACCTATGATCTTTTCTTTCAATGTATTTGGCATGGCAAACTATATTTATATAATATACGAAAAAGTTTGTTCGTTTGTTTAAACGACGATCCCTAGATCTGCATGTCGGATTGTAAATTATTTTGTTTATTATGAAAGCTAGACTCAAAAGCTTGCCATAAATATATAATATTAATGTAAAGGTACTGTAATATCGTACAATGTTTTACAAAAATGTAGATCTTTAGTACACGGGACGGGACGGAGGATATTGCTTCACGGGAAACTATAAACAAATTAAAAAGATTTTTAATTTTTAAAATTTTATATGAAAGTCTGTCTTTAAAATTAAAAGGGTACCTAAGAGGTTTTCACGCGGACGAAGTCGCGGGCGACTGCTAGTACAATATATAGGTCAAAGATTCCAAAAAAAAATCAAAGCTGTCTACTCCACACCATTTATTTTGTCCTATTTTCACGAGAAGCTGCCATGGCAACCGTCACTCAAAGCTGGTTACTACAACACTATACTACATAAGACATAATATATTACAATGTTTTTGTTTGTTTATAAAAATAAAAATTCATTCTAGTATATATAAGATATCTCGGGACACTTTTGTCGTGAATTTTGCATTGCACCCGAAGTCCATAGTACTTACTATGAATATGTCAATGTATAAATCTTAAAAGTTTGCGCTAATTCATACCAAGTTACTTATTTACCTAAGTTTTAGAGCCCGCTGCGCAGACAGAATCACTTTCTGTTTGCATCGGAATTTTGTGCAATGTTTGTAACTTTATACGAGTACCACCACGCAGATAATACGAGGTCAGATCCCGGCGTTCCTTGTTTTGAGCAATGTTACAAACTCTCTGGAATGGAGCTCGGAACGCGGGACTCTTTTTACCTGTACGAGTTCTAGGCATAGATAGTATAGGACACGTTTCTGTTTCCTTTTCAGACAACCTGACGGAAACGAAGCAACTCAGAGGTGGAGTGATATTTGTGAAGGACTTACCGTTAACATCTACTTCTAAAACTGATCGGAAGAAGCTGGCCAAGCTGGCGCTGTGCATGCAAGCTGAATGAGGAAATAATCTTTAAACATCAGCCCGCGCCAAACGCCTAGTTTACTCTGATGCTGCAACACGCCGAATTGCGCAGGATTAATGACAGCGCTGAGAACTATCGATTCGAATATGTAGGCCTCGTGTTCAGAGCAGGCTACACGTTTAGCAAGACTTATACAATTGCCCATGATTCGAGGAACATTTTCACCTGAAATCACTGGTAGCTATCACAATTGAAAAATGTTGTAAATAAAAAAGTAGAGCTAACGAAAAAAGCCATTCGCGGCAAATTTACGTCTTGATAGTACCAAATTAAATTTTGAAAATTTTTCTCGGAACTTGGACTACAATATTGTAAATACTAAATAGTAATTGGGTAATAAAGGTCACCTATATTTTAATTACCTACTCAATGTATTCTAGATATCAAAATGAAATAGAAATAAATTATGATCTTTTTTCATTGTTCTTATTTCATATCCTCTATGATTTACGAATAATGTTTCTAGTATGTGAAGTAATTAAAAAAAGACGGGATTCGAACCTGTGTCTCTCTGGCAATCCGGGCACTTAGAGCGCCTTGCCGCTAAGCCACGTTCCCCGATGACGTCGTTGTCGAAATTGTGCTTTTGATATTATGTTTTTGATACTCAGGGGGTGTTAGGTTTTTTCGTTACGGAATTTCTGTATTCGGTCTCCACGCTCAAGGCCGCGATAAAAGCTATACAATAGCTTAAAAATACTGTTTTTGCTTGTTCATTGCTGCGTTTTCTAACCAAAGACACCACAAATAGAAGAACCTAAATCTAATAGCTTTTATCCCGAGATCCCACTGCTCGATTCTGCAGGATCCATTTTTTTGATAAGGGTTTCGATTATTTCGATTTAAGGGTTAAATTACCAACGCTAGTTACCGTATTAAAACATTAGTTGCTAGGTGCATTTACAAAGTATAACATTTGTGATGATTTCGTACCGTATACTTATAAAGTTATATTGAGCTTTTCTTTAGCTTAACTTTTTACAGTGTTGTCCGATTTTGATAATTCTTTTTTTATTAGAGCTACATCCAAGGTGGTCCCAAATTCCAACCCCATTAGGCGTAATTTCTGTTTTTGAGGGTCTGTACACAAAACTTGCGATGCGACGTCGCGGTGATAAATCACTGAAAAGTAAGAAATAAAATTTTTTATACCGAGTCAAAAACCGAAATCGCTGTAAATGTGCCTCCGAAATTTGAAGAGTTCCTTCAATTTCCCCAGATTTGCATCGCACATTCTTGCGATGTTACGTCACACTTGTTAACAACACTTTTAGTCGGCTCTGAGACGTTTAGGCAAGACGTTTACTTTAATGTAAAAACATGACGTGCTTAATTAAATTAAAGCAACTAAATGACACGGTTATTTTTTACTTTTTAGTGCATTTTGAGTCGGTTCTATTTTTTGTTAAAATTTTTTATTATTCCACTGATTGAGGAATGCCCCTTTCTTTGGGACACTAGTAACAAAGATTATAAAAACAAATTTATTAAACAAGAAGCAAGGACGAACGTATGTAAAAGATTATTTCCAAATTTCGAGGGAGAAGAAAACAATGTAAAAGCTCAACTTGGTAAATACTTTTATTACAACTTCAAAACCTTTCAATGCTTCATATTTTCGATGAAAATAGTTCACTTTGGCGTTCATAATAGTAATAAATGGATAAACCCAAATATTTATTTTGCCTATATCTCTTAGGCAATAACAAAAGGGCACCCTTCTTTTTTCGATCCTTGATACGACCTAGCTTTCAAAATACATCCAGTAGGGTTGACGGTCGTCAAAGGAATGATTACCCTTGTCGTGGAAGAGAGACGCCTTGTCGCACGAAATCGCATTGCAGCAATTCGTATCGCAACTTTCTGCGTTGCGAATTCGCATCGCATCGCAGTTATGAGTACAGACCCTAAAACGCATGCCACAGCCCGTCGCTACATTTTATATATTATCCATACTTGAATAATGGAAATATAATTGAATATTATAAGTTATAGTTAACGAACTTGCTTCGCTTTCAATCTGAGTTGAGACTTACATCAGCGTGGCGGTTCTAAGCTCTATAATCGCTTTTAAATAAATAGTGACGCTTGTCCCTGTTGTTGGTAAGCCGTTAAAATTTAGTTATAATGATGACGAGGCATATTTCAAGTTTTAAGATTGCATAGAATTGCAATTTTTATTTAGGTATATTACTTAAGTATTATCTCGATTTTTACATACTCGCTGGAATCTTCTAGTGCTATAAAACAAACATTATTATCGTATCCACATCTATATCAGTGCCTAGTAACTGTGTGCAGTGTATTTTTTTTGTTATAATAATTTAAGTTGCATTGATAAGTCGCGTGTACACATATTATGTTGAAGTTGTTGAGTAATATTTGTTGGATAATTCAATGTTTTTTTTCACATTAATTTTATATACATTTTATTTCGATTTCCAACAATATTGAGTCGACGATTATTGTTTCTGTAGTCGTTTCAGTTAATGGTCTTATTGCGAAAAGCTTCGACCAACATCTTAAGAAGCTTTCGCTTGACTGTTGGATCAAGGGTCGGATACAAAAGGCGGTGATTCTTGAGACGGCGCGTATTGTGAGGACTGAGTGAGTCACTCTGGAGTCCTCACCACCGGTTGCTGGGCCCTCAAAGGAAAGTGGTGGAACAATTTTTTTTTATATAAATTTTTAATAGTGTTTTATATGTTTTTGTATGATATTGCTACGAATTAAAAAAAAATTGTAAATAAATAATAATAGAAAAATTTATTAATATTCAAAAATATATTTTATCACACTATTAAAAATTTCTATGAAAAAAATTCAACACCTCCGTTTTTGCGGCATTTGTTTACACAAACAACCATCAACAACCGGTGACCAGGGCTCCAGAGTAAGGAACTTGCGCACTTCGGGCCCTTCAAGGATTACTGCAGTTCCTCCATCCAGCAGCCAAGCGAAAGCTTTTTAAGATATTGGTCGAAGCTTTTCGCAAAAAGACCATTGCCTAAAATGATCCAATTGTAGTAGTTTGTGCAAGTATCTAACCTTGAAAGCTTTCCTTAACCTTAGATGGCATTGACTTCATAATTAGATACGTTTGACGCAATTAAAGTAACTAAACAAATCAATTATTTTTATTGTAATTTTTATTGTATTTTATATTATATATAGTTTAGGATATTGTAGTGTTTAAGCTTTTACTTTTTTATTTATTTAATTGTAAATATTTAATTCAATGTACATATTTAACTGTAAATAAATTTATTGACATTATTTTTAACTAGCGGACGCTCACGACTTCGTCCGCAGGAAATCCTGTTTTTGAATGGTTCGAAAAAAGTAGACATAGACTACTTTTTTTTCAGGCTCTTAACTATCTCTGTACCCAATTTCATTAAATTCGGTAACAGTTTAGGCGTGATTCAGTAACAAATAGACAGAGTTACTTTCGCATTTGTGATATTAATATTTATTTATAGTGTATTTGTCGGTCGGTTTAATATTTTAAAAAAAATTATATTATTGTGATCTGTCGCTTATTTGTCTGATAAATCAAAATGTAGACGAGATAGCTGTTTTAAGATAAGATTAGACTCTTTTTATACTTAAATTACAAGAACACTCACATCATACGACGCATAGCAACTACAGGTATCTACGATCCGTTTAAAAATCAATTTGTTAACTAAGTAAGTCAAAAATTAATATTCATTATACTCTATTTCTCTTATCTCCCCTCTACCCCAATCATTATAAAAGTTAATGATAACTGAATAATAATTTTCATTAACCGACCGTAAAAGGAGGTTATCAATTCGACACGTATGTATGTAAGTGCCATTCAAGGTTTCTACTTTAAGGAAGTTACCTAGAACCCACAAAGTGATTTGCATTTTCTTCGTATAAACGTTCTTTAAACTAGGATGGCACCAACTTCATAGATATGTTTAAGTAAATTAAAGCGACTAAATGATGCAATTATTTTTTATATCTTAGTGCGTTTTGAAGTCGCTTAATTTTTTATTATAATATAGGTATTTCAGAAGTGATTTAAGAGCAAAATGTCGGAATGGCAACACAAAACCGACGCAGTACACTGGTGGATGCAGGATCTATCATCCAGGGTGGTGGCTGAGTCAGGTATTCCAAGCGACAGGCACCATCTTGGGAAATTGATTTTGAAAGGCTTCAAAGATGCCCCTGACTTCCTCTTACAGGTATAAATAGAAATATCTATATTTAATTAAAAACGAAAAGTTTAAAGATTTACATGTTTAGGATATGTGTATAATTTGATATGCTTAATATTTATGTTATTCTTGCATTATCCTGTGTTTTAGTTGTTTGACATCTTTATTCTAAACGTTGGCTAGCAGAATTTGCTTTAGCAATAAGGCCGGTTTTTCACACATCTCTGTTAATAATTTCCTTGTTCATCGTATGTGTTACTTGTTACTTATAAATAAGCAATAAAAATAAATAAATACTATACTTTAGTTTGCCTAAATAACTTACGAGGAGGACCAAAAGTAGGGCTGGGGCGAATTGTACTGAAGTGAATGATTATAAAGATCTTCTTGAAAAATCTTTCTCTTTTAATCGCATGATAATAAAAAAAGACTAAGAAGAAATAAAACTTAATAGAAAAGAATTATTTCAATAGCAATTACCTTGTAAGAAACAGGCAACTACAACTTGTAGTATAGAACTGTTTAATGTAGTTCTCGTTTCTATGGGAACTTCTGGATAAAATGTGATATATTTTTGTGTTTTATCAAAATCCATTCAGTAATTTTTTACGTGAAAGAGACACAAACATCCATCCATTTATACATACATTTTGACGACCTCTGTGGCGCAGTGTTATGCGCGGTGGATTTATAAGACGGAGGTCCTGGGTTCGATTCCCGGCGGGGCAGATTGAGATTTTGAATTTGTCTTGATCTGGCTGGTGGGAGGCTTTCGCCGTGGCTAGTTACCACCCTACCGACAAAGACGTACCGCCAAGCGATTTAGCGTTCCGGTACGATGTCGTGAAGAAACCAAAAGGGGTATGGATTTTCGTCCCACTCCTAACAAGTAAGCCCGCTTCCACCTTAGATTGCATCATCACTTAACATCAGGTGTAATAGCAGTCAAGGGCCAACTTGTATATGATAAAAAAAAATATGACGGCGCCTGCGTCATCGTACGCGACTAGAAAGCAGTCTGTGAACTGCACGTGCACCAGCTACGCCCTCTTGCGGCTGCGCATCGTTCGATACCCCCACTCACCCCACTACTTGAGTCATTCTAAGTTGTATAAAAGGAGCAGGTCTACAACTGGAGGGCAGTCTAGGCTCTGGCGTGGCGCAGTGCAGATGTTGTACTTTGCCTATGGCTTAACCTAGACAACTCGAATAATTAAATTAGTGAAAAGAATTAATTATTAATTACCTTGTAAGAAACTGGCAACTACAACTTGAGACGCAGTGTTTTAGGGTTCCCATATTATAGGGAAGGAGAAAATGTGACTTGTTTAACAAAAGAGCGTAATTGTTGACGTGAGAGACAAAAGGTCCACCCTTGAACCTACATTTGACGACCCGTGGCACAAGTTGCTCGGGATTTGTTCGGAGGTCCTGGTTTCTCGGCCAGATTCGGAGTTTAATTTTCTTATCTCGCTCAGGTCTCTCAATTCAAATATGATTCCAGTCTTTGCACCTACGTCCAAAAAGGTAATTCCTCTATCGACATCAGAAGTGGGATCGGATCCATCCCCACTACAAAAACTTGAAAAGTATGGACCTTATCATTGCACTTCCTCACTCACAAAATAAAATAAAAAGTAATTCTCTTGGTGACGATGACGTGACGGTGGATGATGATTAAAAACCGACAGTCATCTAAATAATCTAGGAGTTGATTATCAAATTAATGATATTGATAATATTAGTCCATGCCAAAACAATTCAGATACCATATCAGTCAATAACGTAACTATGTCTGCCAACTCTGACACAATGTCTGATAACTTTGATACTGACTCTGTACAATGTGAACCTCACAACATTGTGATGCAGGCTGATGTTCACATAACTAATAAAAAAATAAAAAAAAAAACAAAAAATAATAAAAAAAGAGAAAAAAAGAGTAGCTATCATTGAAGGCGCAAGCGGTCCAATGATAGGGCTAAAGGGAATTATTAGTTCCGGTCTAGCAAAGGTTAAAAAAAAGAGAGAAAAAAAAGGAAAAAAAAATAATAAAAAAAAGGAAAAAAAAGTCATTGCAGAGCTTAGCCGTTCCAATGACTTTGCTAAAGGGATCAATGTCCGGTCTAGCACCACACGCTAAAGGGAATTGATCTGGTCTAGCATTATTTGCTAAATTGATCAATGTCCGGTCTAGCACCACCAACTATAGGGAATTGATCTGGTCTAACACTATCTGCTAAACGGATCAATATCCGGTCTAGCATTATCCGGGCCAGTTAATAAACTGAAAGGATCGCTGTAGAGTCTACTGACCGGTCCAGCATAATCTAAAGATAAGCAACAAAGACGCCCATGAGGACGTGTGCTGGTCAGCATGGCCGTGACGGCACCTGCGTCATCGTACGCGACAAGAAAGCAGTCTGTGAACTGCACGTGCACCAGCTACGCCCTCTTGCGGCTGCGCATCGTTCGATACCCCCACTCACCCCACTACTTGAGTCATTCTAAGTTGTATAAAAGGAGCAGGTCTACAACTGGAGGGCAGTCTAGGCTCTGGCGTGGCGCGGTGTTGAGATGTTGTACTTTGCCTATCGTTTAACCTAGACAACTCGAATAATTAATTTGTGCAAACGAATTAATTATTATTCTCAGCTTGAGACGCAGTGTTTTGGGGTTGCCATAATTAATAGGCAAGGAGAATGACTTGAACAGAGGAGGTGAGTGTTGACGCGCGTCACTAAGGGTACCCTTAAACCTACACCCGTGTCATAAGTCTCGGGCTCTGTTCGGAGTTATTCTCTCAGCCAGTTACTCTCTCAGTGTCTCTCAATTCGAATATGATTCCAGTCTTTGTACCTGCGTCCAAAAAGGTAATTCCTCTTTCGACAAATAAATACTTTCGCCTTTATAATAAGGATTTGTTAAATACAAGTATTGATATTTGTTAGATGCAAATAATAATTGATCTTAAATCGATTGATATAAGACAGAAAATCCCAAGTAATATATTTTTTTTTGTGTATGACCACGCATAACTTTTTACCGAGTTGTCCGATTTTGATTAATCTTTTTTTATTAGAAAGGGCATACTTCCATGGTGGTCCCATTGTCATCATTTTAGGATCTGATGATGATATGCTGGGCAAATTGAAGGAACTCTTTAAATTTTATAGACACACTTGCAGCGATTTTGGTTTTAGTGTAAGTATCGGTAGCTTTTTGGCTATGGATATGCATGCTTAAGTAAATTAAAGCAACTAAATGACACAGTTATTTTTCACTTTTTAGTGCGTTTTGAGTCGGTTCTATTAAGCTATTGTATATAGACACACACGGGTTCGAATCCCGTCGGTTCAGCATTTTTTTTTCAAGCGTAATATTTCAAAAAGTCATTGTTTTTTAATTAATGACTTTTTGCAATATCACGCTAAAAAAAAATTGCGGGACCGACGGGATTCGAACCCGCGTCAATCCGGGCACTTAGAGCGCCTTACCGCTAGGCCACGGTCCCGATGACGTCGGTAGGTAAACATAGTTTGTAAAAAATGCTATGCAATAGCTTTACCGCGGCAGTCTCCGAGTGCCACACATCTTGTTTTTTTGTTAAAAATTTTATTTATTTAATAAACTCGTAGATCGATGGAGCAACCGATGAGAGAGAAAATTTTGAATCGGCGTTAAAAAGATCCGTACAATGTGCCAATGCGTTTAGAAAACTTGGCGTAAAACATAGAGATGTTATACTGTTGATGGCACCAAATCACATTCATCTGACTATACCGATGTACGCAGCTTTTTATCTTGGAATTGCTGTGGCTGGAATTGATTGCACTTTAGGAGTTGGTAAGCATTACAAGTTTTGTTTGTCTTAACAGAAAACACTACGACGACTGACTTGTTGGTACAGTGTATAGCCTTTATTGCTTTAAATCACGAGGCCCTGGATTTGAGTCCTGGTTCGATCAATAGGATAATAATAAGGGTTTTTTAACCGACGAAAAAAAACCGAGGAGGTTCTCAATTCGACACGAATACATTTTTTTTTATTTTTTTATGTACGACCACGCACAACTTCTTACAGAATTGTCCGATTTTGATAATTATTTTTTTATTAGAAAGTTAGGATCTGATGATGATATCCTGGGAAAATTGAAAGAACTCTTCAAAATTTATAGGCACACTTGCAGCGATTTCGGTTTTTGTGTAAGTATCGGTAGCTTTTTGGCTACAAGTGCTGTATCATAAACTATGACAGTATAGTACGAGTACGTTACGTGGCAACAAATAACTAAAAAGTAAAAAATTTTAACAAAAAATATCGGTTCTATTTTTTGTGAAAAATTTTCTTTCTTTAGAGAGAAATTCACAGTAAATTCTTATCTTAACACGGACTTAGGAAGTTGATGGTGTTACATCCCCGTGCCTCAAAGAACACAGGTCACCATCAGCAACATCAACAAAGGAGTATGCCAGATCCTAACCCAGAAAGAACACAAATTGTAAATATACTAAAAATATCCTATTATTATATCAATGTTTTACAATAAGCCATTTTACTGTTGGACCTTGGAATAAAATTCCGTTAAAAGAAGTGATTAAACTATTTCCTTTTAATTACACTCTTTACGCATTTTTAAATCATTATTGTTTCACCAGGTTCTAGCCTTTCAAATCATTTTTATTGTTTTTTCATCAAATGTGGGCTTTAAAAGGCTAGTATCCAGAGGCGTAAAGCCTGTTTAAAATGTCGTAAAGCCTGTCATGTCAGTGTGATAACTATACGGAACAACAATACGGAAATGGACTATAACCAACGTTAGGCCCTTGTCGAATACTCCGAGTTCTAGAGCTTTTAAATGTAATCTGTATTAAATAGTAAAAAAATGCAATAAAATGATGCATAATACATTGTTGTACAATATGTTTTTATAAGTGGGTTAAAGTCCTATACATTGTCTGGCATTCTCCTTTTACTACTAGTAAAAGTGTTCAACTCGAAGTACGAAAGTCGAGCACGTTAAGACGTCGGTTCCATACATATCATAATCAGCCTATTTTAAAGTCCGCCTACAAGACCTGGCCTTTCTTTTTTTTATCGACTACAAGTTAGCCCTTAACTGCTATCACACCTGATGTTAAGTGATGATGCAATCTAAGATGGAAGCGGGCTAGTTTGTAAGTAAGATGAAGTCCACACCCCTTTCGGTTTCTACACGACATCGTACCGGAACGCTAAATCGCTTGGCGGTACGTGTTTGTCGGTAGGGTGGTAACTAGCCTCGGCGAAAGCCTCCCACCAGCCAGACCAAGACAAATTAAGAAAAATCTCAATCTTCGCCGGGAATCGAACCCAGGACCTGCGTCTTATAAATCCACCGCGCATACCACTGCGTCTCTTCCTCCTTATAGGTGAAGAGATATGGAGCTAAGACCCACCAAGCTACTCCAATAACGGGCTTTAATAGTAACAACAATCAACACCACCAATATCCCAACTCCTAACATGTAATGTTAAACACATTTATTATAATTATTTTTCAGATGAACTTCGCGACACCTTCAATTTCAATGAACCAAAAGTGATTTTCTGTCAAAGTGAAAGAGCAAAGGACGTTACATTGGCACTAGAAGGTTTAAAAATAAAACCACAAATCGTAACCTTTGGAAAGGCAGATGGGTTTATTAGTTTTCCAGAACTTTTGGAAAATTATGGAAATGACGTTTCTGTTGAAGATTTCAAGTAAGTTCATTCGCACACATTATTTGGTTTAAAATTAAAATGAAAAAACATCTTTCACCGATATTCGATATTTATTTTCATTACATGGTATTTTAGTAGTTTGAAAGTTGTCTTACAGTTTTGAGGTTGAGAATTTGGGGCGAAATAAGGTATCAATTATTTAAATTAGCGCAACTAAAAAAACAAAAAAAAGCAAAAACGTTAGTCTACTTATACAATAAAATAAATCTGAAGAATTAAATTCTTTGTTTTTAATTTCATATAAATATATGCATATGAAAGAACTACCAAACTTTCGACGTGTCAGTCTCGTATTTCTGCTTCCCGTAGGTATCATCACTATCCTTATCATAATATGGAGCGTACATCCACCACGCTGCTCCAATGCGGGTTGGGGGGCTTAGGGTGATAATGTTTCATTTATTAACGATCACTATCAGATGTTAATGACAGTGACCGGAACCGACTTAAAGTGCTCTCCGAGGCACGGGTTGTAACACAGGTAACACGGCCAACTTCCAGACCCCGGGCTTGGAATGTACTGAACATTTCATAGAAGAAAGAAAAAGCTCAGAATTACTCCATGACCCGACCCAGGGATCGAACCCAGGACCTCGAGATCGAAGCCATACAGGCTAACCACTAGACCAACTAAGCCTGTAAGAAGTTCTCGTGTGAAAGCGCAAACTTTTGTTCTATAGTTTATAAAATTTTTCAGAGCTGCAGACTTCGACACCAGTGATACGATAGGACTGCTGCTGGCGACTAGTGGTACAACTGGATTGCCGAAATCAGCATGTTGCACGCACAAGAACTTGGCCATCTCAATACCATATAAGTGGTAGCTATTATTTCATAGCCGAGCTCCAAAAACCCGCCGCCTGCGCCCCTACCAGCGACGTTTCGCTTTTTTTGACGTGACTACGTCTTATAGTTCGATAGAGCCGGCTGCACGCACGAAAAAACATGACGTCATGCGTCGTTACCTCGCTTTGAGGCGTTTCATGTAAGGCTTAAAGTGCAAGCGAGAGCGCGGAACGAGCGACAAAGAAGCACAATCGGCCTTTGCGTTCGGCAGCGTTCGACATCCGTCTATTAAATATAATTATTATATATATTAATTTTCAAATTAAAAATTAATATATTTATTATAAATTTATAAAATCAAAATCAATTATTTTATTAATTTAAATTAATATTTATAAAAATATACTTAAATTCAAAATATTAATAACCAATTAAATGCTACCATTCCATCAGTATTTTCTTCAGACGTTGTCACGTTCAACTATCTCCAGTAAACCGACTTTACAGACAACCAATTTTTTAATAATTAAGTATTTAGGTTACTTAGTGGAAAAATAGAATTTTGTGGAGATATCCACATATCCTCTTTATTTAGCGGTGGTTTGTTCTATAAATAATGAGGCATGTGACATCAAGAACACCAACAAATATTCCATGTTACCCTTTTCAAAAATTAAGTAAAATCTAATATATAAAATTTTCCTGTCACAATGTTAGTTACAGTACTCCTCCGAAACGGCTTACCGATTTTTACCAAATTTTGTATGCGTATTCAGCAGGGCTGAGAATCGGGTACTATCTAATTTTTTTTTAAATTTTTAATGCAAAACACCGTTTGCCGGGTCAGCTAGTATATATATATACAATCTATATATGTATACATCGTTGTGGTATATCTCAAATAACTAGGCAGCGGTTTCTATGAAAGCTTAATACTTCCAACGATTATTGTCAATTTCCGGACGTCTTAACGAATTGTACGAATTACGAATATTAAAACCGTTCTCGGGAATCACTACTTATTAATGCAAACCGCATACAAATTCGTTCAGTAATCTTTGAATTTATTGTAAACAGATAGACAAACAGAAACGGCGGGGTACTTTACTGTAATAAATGGTGATAATGATAATTCTATTTCTATTTAACCGACGATGAAAAACGGAGGAAGTTCTCGATTCGACACGTATATATATATATTTTTATGTATGACCACCCATAACTTTTTACAGAGTTGTTCGATTTTGATAATTCTTTTTATATAAGAAAGGGCGCACTTCCAATATGGTCCCATAGTCATCATGTTACGATCTGATGATGATATCCTGGGAAAATTGGCGGAAGTTTAGAGTCGGTTTTATTTTTTGTTTAAAATTTTGCAGCGGGATTTTAAATAATATTCTGATGTCTTTATAAAAATTTTTAACAAAAAATAGAACCGACTCAAAACGCACTAAAAAGTAAAAAATAACTGTGTCATTTAGTTGCTTTAATTTACTTAAGCATATCTATGAAGTCGGTGCCAGCCAAGTTTAAGGAACATTTATTTTACATAGTAAAGAAGTTTGTGGGTTCTAGGTAACGTTCTTGAAAGTAAAGACCTTGGCTGGCACCGACTCCTAGATATGCTTAAGTAAATTAAAGCAACTAAATGACACAGTTATTTTTTACTTTTTAGTGCGTTTTGAGTCGGTTCTATTTTTTGTTAAAAATTTTTATTTCTTACTTTTTAGTGATTTATCGCCACATCACATACTCGTACTATACTGTCATAGTATATTATTCGGCACTAGTAGTCAAAAAGCTACCGATACCGAGTCAAAAACCGAAATCGCTGTAAGCGTGCCTCCAAAATTTGAAGAGTTCCTTCAATTTCCCCAGGATATCATCATCAGATCCTAACATGGGGACAATGGGACCACCTTGGATGTATGCCCTTTCTAATAAAAAAAGAATTATCAAAATCGGACCACACTGTAAAAAGTTATGCGTGGTCATTAATTAAAAAAAAAAAAAAACAAATATACGTGTCGAATTGAGAACCTCCTCCGTTTTTTTTCGTCGGTTAAAAATTGTTTTATTCTTTCATAATCTTTTATCTACCGCCGCATCGGGAAAGCAGTCCGTGACGAGAAAAGACGCGGCTAGAAAAACTCGACATATGCTCTTTTTACATGAATACAAAACCACTCAATTACAATAATTAATATTACACTAAAAATATGCATACTTTGTAACAACCAAAAGAACAGTGCCATACACTATTCGACTTTCTTAACATATCTATTTTACATTTTATTTTACGGCCTGGAATCTAGTCCTCTGAAATCATCTCACTGTCGACAGATACAGGCTTACGTTACCATAGACAATATCGTACAGTAATGTCTATGGTAACAAATTGTAATATTTTAAAATGCTAACAATTTTTTTTACTTTTCAGTGCGTTTTGAGTCGGTCCTATTTTTTGTTAAAAAATTTTATGTCTAAAAGGGTTATGTTTGTATTGTTTTGTAGGCTAACTTTCGATCAGTTTCCGACGCCGACTCGCCTACCGTTCGTCGTGTCACCAGTCCAGTGGTTTTCAGCACTTTTTGTCTATATAGCTTGCCCCATACTGAGGATGACACGCGTCCAGTCTTCCCAACCTATGACACAAGAGCACGCCTACTATATTATCAACAAATACAGAGTAAGTTAAAGCACAGGTACAAACTAAACTTGACTGCCTCGTTATTCCAGTGATTGCCTATGTGGCTTCAGATCACGAGGTCCCGGGTTCGAATCCTAGGTCAGGCTATGATATAATTCTGAGAGTTTTTTTTTTAAGAAATTTTCAGTTAATTCTAGTCCCGGAGTTATCACGTTGAGCTGCCGCTCCCGGTCATTACAGTCAACAACAAATAGTAATCGTTAAGAGATTCCAACATTAACGGCCTAAGCCCGCCAAGCTGCATTGAAGTGGCGTGGTGGATGTAAGCTTCATATTCACTTTCCTAAGAGGAGAGAGGCCTGACATTGAAAGATAATGCAAAGTTAAAATTAAGCGAGCAAAAGCGCCTACTTATACTAAGTTTGTCTCGATGCCCAGAAAATGATGTGGTTTCTGTTACCCAATCTCCCTCCTCTAGCCGTTTCCTCATTGTTGAGGGTCGTGACCATCTCCATCTTTGATTCTATTAGAGATGTGACGCCACTTTGCTCTGTCCTCTGCTGTCTGAAGAGCATTGTAGACCGTGGTGTTGAGTGTGGTGCGGATCTGATCAGACCAACGCATGTGGCTGCGGCCACGCGGCCTTTTTCCTTCCACTTTGCCAGTATAACTATTAGTTTCTCGAGGTTATCTCCATGTTTCCTGGCAATGTGTCCGAAGTACTCTAGGATTCGCTTCAGGCAAATGGTTGAAAGCCTTTTTTTTTAATTTTAAGTTTAGTCAGAATACATGCGTTGGTCCTATATGCTGTCCATGGGATTCGGAGCACTTTTCTCCAGCACCACATCTCGAAAGCGTCAATCCGTTTGCGATCTGCGGTTCTTAAGGTCCAGGTTTCAGCTCCATACAAGAAAATGGAGAAGACCAGTACTCTTACTAGTCTAATCTTTGTTTTTAGATTCTCCTGTCTTTCCATGTTTTATGGAGCTGAGACATGGCACTCTTAGCCATTCCGATCCTATTGCGGACGTCTGTTACCCAATACATGATAATAAATCTGAAGTGTCATGTTTTAATATTGCATATTTTTTTTAGCCAACATTTACCCTGACGAGTCCAAACATATTGACGACATTTTTCAAAGAAGGCGATCGGGACAAGTGTGATTTTTCATGTTTCGAACTGATTATTGCAGGGGGAAGTGGCGTGCACCATAGTCTAGTCAAACTAATGAAGGTAATAGTGAACAAAATCATGTTATATCATATTTTTCATGTTTCGAACTGATAATTGCAGGGGGAAGTGGCATACACCATAGTCTAGTCAAACTAATGAAGGTAATAGTGAACAAAATCATGTTATATAATATTTTTTAACCGACGAAAAAAACGGAGGAGGTTCTCTATTCGACACGTTTATTTTTTTTGTGTTTTATGTATGACCACGCATAACTTTTTACAGAGTTATCCGATTTTGATAATTCTTTTTTTATTATAAAGGGCACACTTCCAAGATTGTCCCATAGTCATCATTAATGATATCCTGGGAAAATTGAAAGAACTCTTCAAATTTTATAGGCACACCTACTTCGGATTTTGTGTAAGTATGTAGCTTTTTGGCTACTAGTGCCGTATAATTGCTATGACAGTATAGTGCAAGTACGTTACGTGTCGATAAATCACTAAACAGAAAGAAATAAAAATTTACCGACCAACTCAAAACGCACTAACTAAATGACGCAGTTATTTTTTACTTTTTAGTGTGTTTTGAGTCGGTTCTATTTTTTTTTTGTATGATTAATACAGTAAATGGACACAAAAAGACGTTTCTATTTGTCACATTTGTGTCAGAAAATAATAAATGGGTGTGAAAATTGTTGAGTCATTTTTTTTTTATGTACGCAGGAATGTCATTTTAGTGTCCGTAAAGAAAAAAATGAAGTATTGAGGCTGTCACCCACGTCCGAATACCGATGACCGATATAATATAATTCTACCAATAATCTTTTTTTTATCGACTTCAAGTTAGCCCTTGACTACTATCACACCTGATGTTAAGTGAAGATGCAGTCTGAGATGAAAGCGGGCTAATTTGTTAGGAGTGAGGATGAAAATCCACATCCCTTTCGGTTTTTACACGACGTCGTACCGGAACGCTAAATCACTTAGCGGTACGTCTTTGTCGGTAGGGTAACTAGCCACGGCGAAAGCCTCCCACCAGCCAGACCAAGACAAATTAAGAAAAGCTTAATCTGCACCGCCAGGAATCGAACCCAGAACCTCCATCGTATAAATTTACCGCGCACACTACTGCGCCACGGAGGTCGTCAAAATCGGACCGATTTATTTTTAAAATAAGTATATTTAAGGTTTACTTTTTCCACGCATGCGTTGTTCTATTGCATTTAGTCATAGATTAAAGACTACTAGATGGAGTCATAACGCGGCTGTAGGTTCAAGAGCGTGACAGACTTATTTCATTCGGCCTTTATTAGAAAGTGATACAAGATTATTTTTTGTCCCTTTCAGCGTGTTCGTTTTTATTATTTGTCAAGAGTGGAATTTGTGACAGACAAGGGACATATCTGAACAATTATTAGCTTTTTATTAAATTTGGTGAAAAATAATATAACTTTGCGGTTACTATATTAATTTAAACGTTATCGTGCTATGGTGGGTTGTAATATTTTCGGCTGCAACAGTCGCAGCGAACAGATAATCGAAGGAATTACGTTTCATACGTAAGTAGGCATAAACTTCATTGATTGATGATTTAAAGCTTAGATATGTTATTTTTTAGCAAATTTCATGTATTATGCGTTTACTAAACTATATTATATAAAGTAATATTTCGTTTTTTACGATATTTTAAAACATAACGTTTTATGATGTACTTTAAATGTTGACATGTCATGTCAATAAGGCTGATTTGCTGTCTCACGAGTGGACACGCTATGGGCTCTATCTAGTAGTCTTTAATCTATGCATTTAGTACATTCCATTTTTCTCCTACTATTAATCGGTCACCGATTATTATCAACATGTTTAAAGCTATACACATATACCTAAAACTTTTTTTCTAAACGGTTTTTATATTCATTTCAATTTTATAAAATAACTCTGAAAGGTATATTTCAGGAAGTTACGCCAAAAACAAAAATAATGGTTATGTATGGCTTGAGTGAGTTATCCGGCATGGCTTTCAACTTTGACGGCTGCGTGCCTACAGCTCTTGGAAGGCCTGTACAGAGCTTACAGGCAAAAGTATGTATAAATCACAAAATAATTATGCGTATACATGAGCATTATACTGTCTCGTCGATCGAGTGGTTAACCTATGTGGCTTCGATCACGAGTCATGGAATAATTCTGAGCTATTTCATTCTGCTACGAAATATTCAGTACATTCCAAGCCCGGAGTTGGTGGTGTTACACCCCCGTGCCGCGGAGAGCACGTTAAGCCGTCGGTCCCGGTCACTATCATCAACATCTGATAGTGATCGTTAATAAATGAAACATTATCAACCTAAGCCCGCCAACCCGCAACCCTATATATATAAAATATAGCGTATAAATATAAAATATACACTCACCGATAACGTAGTATTCTACTGGTGAAAGAATTTTTAAAATCGGATCAGTAGTTCCGAAGATTAGCCCCGACAGAACTTTATTTACAAACTTTCCTCTTTATAAAATTAGTATAGAGTATAGATTATCATAAATTATACTGCACGTGAATGATCAGTTTTGGTGTTGATGTCACTCACCTTTCAACTGTATCACAGTGTGTGTGTAGTTGAGCTATCAAAACGAAAGAGAACAAATGAGTTATAATTGAAAAACTGATAACATTTTGCTTGATAGATATAAGGACGCTTTTGCATATAAGCCTTTTGCTTAAATAATAAATGTTACAGAACAATTTCACACATCGCAAAGTAAGCTTCGGTAGCTTGTGTTATGGGTACTATGATAACTGATGAATATTTTAATATATATAATACATAAATACTTATAATATATAGATAAACTCCCAGACACTGAAAAACATCCATGCTCATCACACAAACATTTTCCAAAGGTGGGAATCGAACCCACAGCCTAGGACGCAGAAGCAGGGTCACTACCCACTTCGCCACTCGGCCGTCAACTTACCTACATTTATTCTTTTGATAAAATTAACAATAGATATAATTTGACAATGCATTAGTGCTTCTACCTTCTACCACATCCAAAGACAAAATATCGTCTTCTCGAACTATTTTTAATTTATTTTAACTAAAACTATAACGATGTGATAATGTTGTAACAATGGTTGCTAAATAATACATTGCCAAGCATTGACTTTAATAGTAATCCACAAATAAAGATTAATTATTTTTACAAAATTCATTAATTCATTTTTCAGATTGTTGATCCTACAACGTTAGAAGAAATAACTGAACCAAACGTCACTGGTGAACTTTGGGTCAAAGGGCCGACTGTATTCAAGGTAAGTACGCTTAAAAATTTAAATGTTATTCGATTCGGTTATGAAATACTAAGTAACTTTACAACATCATCATCATCATTATCAGCCGGTGGACTGTTGGACCTTTTTTAGGGACTTCCAAGCACAACGATCCCGAGCCGCCTGATGCCAGCGGCCCCCTGCGACACGTTTGATGTCGTCAGTCGGTGCGGGGTCACCAATCTAGCACTTTAGGCCCCCAACGTCCATCAGCTGTTTGAACTACGTGCCCCGCCCATTGCCACTTCAGTTCTGCGACTCGCTAAGCTATGAAGGTTGCTTTGTTTCTTTTGCGGATCTCCTCATTTCTGAATCGATCACGCAGAAATGCTCCGAGCATTGCTCTTTCCATCGCCCGCTGAGCCTTCTTATGAAGCCCGCAGTCAGCGACCAAGTCTCGTCCGTAGGTCATCACTGGCAACACGTAGTTCGAAGACTCTCGTCTTCACGCACTGAGGAATTTTGTCCAACTTTACATATTGCACAACAATTGGACCAAGAGATCGTGAGCCAGACCTTCGTCATTTTAATATATGTTCAATAGTATCAACTATTAAAATTATCTTGATGATGAGCTTATGCTTCTACCATAAGTAAGTATTCGAGGTTTTCTCTTTTCACGCAAAAAGACTGCGAGCATTGCTCTTTCGATCGCCCAGTGAGTGACTCTGAGCCTCCTAATGAGACCCGTTTAGTACTTATTTCTTTTTCTCCTTCTTTGAGTGCCTCTCCGACTACCGAAGGTTGGCAGTCGGCTTCGAAATTCATCTCTATCTTTTGCCAGGCGAAATAATTGTGCAGCACTCGCGAAGTTAGTTAGAGTTAAGTAATTGTTGACATAGTATTACATGACAAATAAGTAATAAGTTCATGTGTTTATTTTAGGGTTATTACAATAATCCAGAAGTAACAGCACAAACAATTGTGGACGGAGGCTGGTTGAGGACAGGGGACATGATGTACAAGGACTCTGCATACAATTTCTATTACGTTGATCGGTTGAAACTTTTGCTCAAATATAGAAATCATCAGGTATATGCTATGGTTTTTTGAAGTTGATTTATTATTACTTCCAAACTATGATTAACTTTTTGAAAAATGTCCTGGGTGATTAAGAGTTCATAAATTTACCACGCTGTTCCAATGCTGCCCGGCAGGCTAACCTTGCTAATCTACAAAACTTGAAACGATCACTATCAGATGTTATTGATAACTAGCGGCCTGCCCCGGCTTCGCACGGGTGCAATGCTGGTACTAAAGTATGTCCTTGCATTTTGAATCTTATATATCTTGGAATATATTCACTTAAAATACATGCAGCAAAGGGAAATTGTGATCTATATTGTATGCACAAAATATTTCAGATTCTTAATTGGTAAGGTGATAAGGATTAATGCAGTGTTGCTTTAAATCGCTTCGTAAATAAGCCATTACTTTTGATTGAAAGTAAAAGATAAAAAACGGTTATTGTGGGTTATCCCTAAGAGATAGACATATACCATCGCAGACTTTTTTGTTGACCTTTTTAAGGTGTGCAATACTGTGGTACATTATTTTGATATATCTTGTAGGGTTTAGCCAGCATTTGCAATGTAAACGCAAAAATACGTTAATTTAGATATCACATCAGAAACCTCCAAAATTATCAGTGTTTGTGTACTATATTATACATGTATTAGGTATACATATAAACCTTCCTTTTGAATCACTCTATCTGATAAAAAAAACCGCATGAAAATCGGATGCGTAGTTTTAAAGATTTAATAATTCATAGGGACAAAAGCGACTTTGTTTTATACTATGTAATTATAGTGATTTCAATCTTTATTAACGAACGAAAATCAATATTGCCCGTGTGAGTCGGAATAAAACGTGCTTCCGAGCTGCGCCGGAGTATCTAATTCGTTATTGCCACGTCGATACAAGGTTTTACAAAAATGTAGATTTTTAGTGCAGCTAAAAAAATACTATATACTTATGTCATATACAAAAGCTACAATAGGATAACATCTGTCAAAAAAGTATTGAAAATTAATAAGTGATTTATGAGCAATAATTTTAGAAGGACAAAAACTGTGATAACTCGGGTAATACATACAATACAAATATAATATATAGCCTATAACACTAATTGATAACGTAGCATTCTACTGCCGAAAGAATTTTTAAAATCGGATCAGTAGTTCCGAAGATTAGCCCCGACGGAATTATTCACAAACTTACAAACTTTACCTCTTTATAATATTAGTACAGATAGTCTATGACACCCACCGATAACGTAGCATTCTACTGGTGAAAATTGTTTTTTAAATCGGATCAGTAGTTCCGAAGATTAGCCTCAACATATCTTTATTTACAAACTTCCAAACTTTACCTCTTTATGATATTAGTATTGATGACACGATGTTTAACACTAATTAACTTTCCTACTCCATGTTGATAATATTTTTACCGAGAATATCCTACAACATAGAAAAACTCTATATATTATGGCCCACCCCAGGACCCAACACCACGTCTTTCAGTAAGCTAAAATATTGCTCTTTCAATAATTTTTGCAATGGGATAAATGTTTTATAAATTACAAGTCGACTCCCGTGATTTCGTCCGCGTGGACTTTCAACCCTCCTCTTAGGGCTAACGCTAAAACTCACGCGGGCGCACGCGAGTGCATGACCCGTTCGACTGCATGATCCGTTCTTGACAAGTAGGTTACTCAGCGGAGAATTTGATAATTCATTCGCTATACCCCATAATAATGGCCGAAATTACACCTCAATTATTACGCACTTTGTATCGATGTTCATGATTGTACCTAAACTCCGACGCGTGTGACCGTAGCATCTAGCGGCGCTCGACTGATTTGTAGAAACAAACCCGCTCGCGTGCGCCCGCCGCGCGGTTGAAAATCCGCCACACGTGCCCGCGCTCCATCGCACGCGCCTGCGCTGTCCATACTATTTTTCAATATACACCCGCGAGCGTGCACGTTTAGCGTTAGCCCTTAAAGGAACAGTACTGATTTTCGGAATACACAATATCTTTTATCCTTCCTCGTAGTATTTGTGTTCTGTATCGAGTACGTAATACATACCACTTAGTTTTTAAAAAATATTTAATGTACAGAATTGACTTCGTTACTCTTTTATAATATTATGTATTGATAAATTGATGTAGGTCAGTGTACTTATTTTATGGTAGTAGTACTAACGTTCCCATAATGCAGTCCCAGGCGATGAGTTGGAACATCGTGGGGTTTTAGTCGGTAGAAGTCCGACATAATCTTCTTGCCTCCCCATGGCGAGAAGGTATCCATGAGGATTTCCCCACGTTAAAAAAAATGGTCAGTGTACTTATACTAGGCGTGCTGAAGCAATTTTAAAAATATAAAATCTATATTGTCCTCAGATATCTCCATTGGAAATTGAGAGCGTGATAATAAATCACCCTGGGGTGTTCGAAGTAGCAGTAACAGGAATACGTCACGAGGAACACGGGGACTTGCCAGTGGCCTGCGTCGTCCCGTATGACGGCTCCAAGGTTACAGCACAGGAAATCAAAGATCTTGTAAAAGGTAAAACTGGTTCTGGTTATTTCTTTATGGCATTACCCTTTTTATAATAATAGGTAAAACGAAACAGATGGCCCACGTGATAACCATAGGTGGAAAACCGTGGCCTACGAATAGAACGACAATCGCATTAAGTATATAAATTGAACATATTCTATATTTAAGAATAAACGTAAAATCAATTATTATTATAAAAACAAAAAACCCGACTGCATA
Organism: Mycalesis mineus; assembly: GCA_034621355.1. Taxonomy (NCBI): domain Eukaryota; kingdom Metazoa; phylum Arthropoda; class Insecta; order Lepidoptera; family Nymphalidae; genus Mycalesis; species Mycalesis mineus. The sequence goes on from CM067888.1 coordinate 14,244,518, forward strand.
GAAGTTATGAACTGAAAAGAGAAAAACAAGGATCACTATATCTATATAAAATTTTAAATACTTTATGGTGATACAAGCAGGGACAAAATACTTTATTTTCTGCGGGGAAAGAAAGATCTACCAAAACTACGTTTGTCCCCGCCAGCAGCACCATAAAGTATTTAAAATTTTATATAGATATAGTGATCCTTGTTTTTCTCTTTTCAGTTCATAACTCCTATGCAGTCGGGTTTTTTGTTTTTATAATAATAATTTTATTTGAGACATTTTTGTTTTTGTTTATGGTATAGAAATATAAATATAAATATGATATGATTTTTATATTTTTGAAATGGTCTTTTTACGACCTTTCAATTGGTACCCATATTGCAAAGATAAGAGAAAAAAATACACACATCCCCCCTTTTTTCCCCCATTTACAGGCGCCATTTTGAAAATTTATATAGCCTATGTCACTACCACAATTTTGACAAATACAACAACACCTCACATGTTAAAATTCGTTTAGCCGTTTAGGCTGTAGCGCGTGCCGAAGAAATGGACATACATACATATATACATACGCTCGAAAAACATAACCCTCCTTCTGACGCAGTCGGGTAAAAATTGCGGAACCGACGGAATTCGAATTGCGTCTCTCTGTGGCTATCCGGGCCTTGACGAGCGCCTAGGCAGTGTTAGTGTCGGCACCGAAATTGTTGAATATTATGTTTTTGATATCCAGGTATACGGCTTGTAACGCCATCTTTTAGCATGAACTTAAGATGTTACAATACCATTGAAGGCTCATATTACGAATTATTTATTAAAGATGACATATTCCTATGTTTATTCTTTTTTAGTTGTATTAAAAAGTATTTACCCACACTTTTGGGATCTTTTACATTTAAGAATAAACATAATATCAAAAATTGCGAAACCGACTGGATTCGAACCCGCGTCTCTCTGTGGCTATCCGGGCCACAAGATATTCTATTGAGTTTTGCCCTTTGTCCGTTTACCTGAAGCGTGGGTGTTACTTCTTACTTACTACCTACTTCTCTTCTTCATTAGCCTTTTTATACCATTCTGGTGTACGCCTTCTTTAAACTCTTGCATCTTATTCTATTTTTACCCGACTGCGTCAGAAGGAGGGTAATGTTTTTCGAGCGTATGTATGTATGTATGGCCATTTCTTTGGCACGCGCTACAGCCTAAACGACTGAACGAACCGATCGGATGGTGGCTGTAAGTGGGGGAAAAAAGAGGGGACGTGTGCATTTTTTTCGTTTATCCTAGCAATGTGGATATTAAATGAAAGGTCGTAAAAAGAAAATTTCAAAAATATAAATATATCATGTTCATATTACTGTTTTAACAAGCAATGTCAAAAAGTGTACCAAGTGTACCGTCTCATTTCTATACCACAAGTTAAAACTAAAAAGTCTCAAATAAAATTATTATTATAAAAACAAAAACCCAACTGCTTAGAAGTTATGAACTGAAAAGAGAAAAACAAGGATCACTATATCTATATAAAATTCTAAATACTTTATGGTGCTGTAGGCGGGGACAAACGTAGTTTTGGTTTTCCAGGTAGTAAACTATTTTGTCCACACCTGCAGCACCATAAAGTATTTATGATTTTATATAGATATAGTGATCCTTGTTTTTCTCTTTTCAGTTCATAAGTTCTAAGCAGTTGGGTTTTTGTTTTTATAATAATAATTTTATTGACTGTCAAAATCCAATTCGTAGTTGAGCCTACGTCTACTACTATCCTTATAATTAAGGATACTATCGTTATAATTAAGGATTATTATTAAGAAATAACTCGGCAACTACGCTTTTCGGACTGGAATACAGCAACGCTATGGTAGTACTTCCCCGGAGGAGATTTATAAGGAAATAAAAGAAAGAAAGTTTTACAGTAAACAAACTGGAGTTTTTTCTTTCAGAATCGCTGACAGACTCCAAACAACTGAGAGGCGGGGTGTTATTCTTGAAACAGTTGCCGCTGACTTCAACATCGAAGATAGATAGACAGAAGCTTCGGAAATTAGTCCTCTCGGCGCCTCTAGAATAACGACATAATTATAGATATTACATGAAATTTGTGTATTATAAAATTTAATAAAAATACCTGTACAATTATGGTGTTAATCGAATTAGTTTTCCTTCTTTATGCCCGAATTGTAAAACGTCACTCTGTTATTCAAAACCCCATCATATATGGGGTATACTGGACGTCTACTAAACTTAAATTTCATATACTCAACCATCGAATTTGAGTGGTACTATTATGTATTTTCTGGTGGTACCTACTTGAAGTTTACGAGTGCTCAAAGTGAGAGGCGTATTTGAGTAGGTAATGTTTCAGTATTATTGGGCGTAATTCCCTTCACAACATATCAGGTTATCGCCATTTTAAGTCAAACTGCGAGACTCTTAACTACGAGTATATTATCGCTAATCATTGCAGTTTTTAAAAATTTAATTAGCACGTTTTTTTATCGACTACAAGTTGTTCCTTGACTGCTATCACACCTGATATTAAATGATGATGCAATCTAAGATGGAAACGGGCTAACTTGTTAGAAGTTGGATGAAATGCACACCCCTTTCGGCTTCTACACAACATCGTACCGGAACGCTTTGGCGGTACGTCTTTGTCGGTAGGGTGGTAACTAGCCACGGTGAAAGCCTCCCACGAGCCAGACCAAGACAAATTAAGAAAAATCTCAATTTGCTTCGCCGGGGTCGAACCCAGAACCTCCGTCTTATAAATCCACTGCGCCACGGAGGTCGTCAAAATTGTCGTATTTGCACGAGACATGGCATAATTATTAGTTAAACAGGTGTCGTATATGTGATTATTAATTAAGGTATACAACTGTAAAAATGTGCAAAATTACATATATAGATACATAAGTACATATATTATGATAACTGGGATGTAGCTAAGTGAAAAGCTTGTACCTGGTGCTCAAGGTTGCTAAAATGAAATACAATCGCTCTTGAAAGCATAATGTTCGTATGATAGGACAAAACTTATCTTAGAGGTATCAGTTGTCAGTATAACATATTGGGCTGCTGGAAGCCGCTAGACTAGGCTTGGATTGCCTTTTGACTCGTGGCTATATATCGTAATGAACAAATGAATCCTAATACAAGATAAAATAAAATATCCTTTTGGCCTTTGGACCCCTCCCATGCACGACGTAACGTGAAAAATCCACTGTTCGTTACTTTTTAACCGACGAAAAAAAACGGAGGAGGTTCTCAATTCGACACGTATATTTTTTTTGTTTTTATGTATGACATGGCATAACATTTTACAGAGTTGTCCGATTTTGATAATTCTTTATTTATTAGAAAGGGCACACTTCCAAGGTGGTCCATTTATCATCATGTTAGGATCCGATGACGATATCCTGGGAAAATTGAAGGAACTCTTCAAGTTGTATAGGCACACTTGCAGCGATTTCAGTTTTAGTGTAAGTATCGGTAGCTTTTTGGCTACAAGTGCCTTATAATGTACCATGATATTATAGTACGAATACGTTTCGTGGTGACAAATCACTAAAAAGTAACAAATAAAAATTTTTAACAAAAAATAGAACCGACTCAAAACGCACTAAAAAGTTAATAATAACTGTGTCATAGTTGCTTTAATTTACTTAAGCATATCTAGGAGTCGGTGCCAGTCAAGGTTTCTACTTTAATAACATTACCTAGAATCCACAAATTGCTTTACTACGTTAAATAAATGTTATTTAAACTTGCTGGCATCGACTTCATTGATATGCTTAAGTAAATTAAAGCAACTAAATGACACAGTTATGTTTTACTTTTTAGTGCGTTTTGAGTTGGTTCTATTTTTTGTTAAAAATTTTTATTTCTTACTTTTTAGTGATTTTTGTTACGCCATAATTAGTAGTTTTCGTAGTCGGTACATTCGGTTTATAATAATTAGGTATGTATCTAAACACAGCATAAATTAAGTTTCACTGCAAAAAATCACAGCGAATAAAAAAATTAGAAAAAATACACCCAGTTAAAAATAACCATGATGAATTTACCAAGTTTCATTTCAAACTCTGCAGTCAACGAAACGACCGATTGACAATAACGAAACATTCAAACAAAATATTTACACTTTCTGAATACAGTCGCCGGCATGTGTTAGGCTCCACTCAGATTGGAAGTGAAGCGACGCGTCAAGTTCGTTAACTACAAATATATAGAATCTCTATTTCAAAATCGGTACAAAGTTGTGTTGATCAAAAGAATGTGTGTGTTGTGTGTGTGTCAGCCAGCCAGTTTCCTAGTAGCCCAAAATGGCCGCCCATACAATATGGTGGATTGCATAGTTTTTCACAACACCCTCAACATGGGTATCAAATGAAAAGGCTTGGCAAGTAGAATATTATTCTACTGCGACGAATATCTTAGCATTCCATGGATTCACCGTGCGGGTGCCGGGTCCATCGCGTGGCTGAGAGAAAAACTCCGAACAGAGCCCGAGACTTGTGACACGGGTGTAGGTTTAAGGGTACCCTTTGTGACGCGCGTCAACACTCACCTCCTCTGTTCATGTTATTCTCCCTGCCCAACCATATTCGGAAGGACCCTACTAGTGCAGCTTTGGACACTTGTTCCAATATAGAGCTTACTAACTTAAGACCATATCTATAATATTAATATAAAGCGGAAGAGTTTGTTAGTTTGTTTAAACGGGATAATCATTTGTCAGATTGTACAAATTTTACTATTTAATATTAAGCTATACATAATTATCAGCTTGCCATAAATATTTATATATTGTTAATGAACTGTAATATCGTACAATGTTTAACAAAAATGTAGATCTTTAGTACACGGGATGGGACGGATATTCCCGGGAAACTATAAAAAAAAATTGAGAGGGTGAGCGGGGAATGAGCATTTTTTATATGAAAGTCTGTCTTTAAAATTAGAAGGGTACCTAAGAGCTTTTCACGCAGACGAAGTTGCGGGCGACTGCTAGTAGTGTATAAAATCAAATATCTATGAAAAGTTTCAAATCCAAGATGGCCGCCGCGAAAATAATGATGAATAACATTGCTCTCGGGTTTTCCTTAAAATTTTAATTTAATCTTGTGTATAAATAATACTTTGCACTTTAACCATCGGTCTATATTATGAATTTACTAAAGGCAAAAATCAAGACGCGACTCTTCGCTTCAACCCTGCGCCAGTCTGACTTAAGCCTTAATGCTACATTGCAAACATTATCATACAATCAAGTATGTATTTATAAATGATACGATGACGATGTTTTGCTTTCCTTTAACCTTAGCCGTCAGTTTCATAATTCGGGGCTTGCACTTGTAGAAGACTCACGTAAGTTAAATATTTGAAATAATTATTTTATTCGTAACCCGTAGAATGATTCAAACCTACTAATATATCTATAAAGCGGAAGAGTTTGTTTATATTATAGATTTGTTTCATTTATAGATGAAGGCTTTTTAGGCTATATTATATCACGATGTAACCATTAGAAGCAAAGAATCAGCGGAAAATTTGGAAAAAGAGGGAAAAATTATTTATCTTTTAGCGCTAATATAATACAACTAGTATTCGCCCGTGACTTCGTCCGCGTGAAAACCTCTTAGGTACCCTTCTAATTTTAAAGACAGACATATAGAGTGTGCTCATTCCCCGTTCTCCCTCTCAATTTAATTTTTTTATAGTTTCCCGAATATCCTCTGTCCCGTCCCGTGTACTAAAGATCTACATTTTTACATTACAGTACATTAACATTAACAATATATATTTATCGCAAGCTGATATGTATATCTTGATATTAAATAGTCTATTAGACTCTTGAGCCTAGCTTTCAAATTAAACAAAAATAATTTTACAATGCGACACGCAGATCTAGAGATTAGCCCGTTTAAACAAACGAACAAACTCTTCTGCTTTATATTAATAGTATGGATATGGTCTTCTATGGCAAATAAATTACACAAAGATCGAATTCTCAACTCCATTACCGTATTATCGTTTATAGCATGGAACAGCATATTTACCAAAATGCTGACGCCTACTCAGTACGTACGTGTCGCGTGTCGTGCTTTTTAGAAATTTTGTATTATCTCCTAAACTAGGAAACTAATTAACATACTGTTTAAGGCAAATCTTATCTCTATAATATCCTTGTGATTATTAAATAATTTATTTTGATAAGGATTTAAGTTTAGTTGTATAAATAATAACGTAAACGAATATTTACGAATACATAACGAATTTGCATAAATACAATACGTTGTATATCTGCCAAAATTTAAAGATAAATATATGCTATCGCGGACTTTTTTGTAGAACTTTTAATGATATATAAAGTTTTCATACAATGTTTTGAATTATATCCAATAGCTAAGGAGCGCACGCATTTAAAGCCGATTTAATAAATTTCACGGTCGGACTCGCGCGACAAAAACTGTAATAACTGGGCTAATATATACAATACAAATATAAAATATAGCCTATGACACTTGTCGAACTTGATTTTCTTATGGGGTTTAATATTATTGTAAGAAATCACAATAAAACTGGAATTTTTAACCATTAAATAGATATCGTAGCATTCTAATGGTGAAAGATTTTTAAATTTGGATCAGTAGTTCCGAAGATTAGCCCCAACAGATCTTTATTTACAAACTTACAAACTTTACCTCTTTATAATATTAGTATAGAAGTATAGATAATTCTTACAATAAAGGTTGTCTGTAGGAGATCGCTATCAGCGATAAGACCACTTTTGTACATTAGTATATTTATTAATCGTTTTATTTTATTTTTGTTTCTACCTTCCTAGTATACAAATAAAAAAAATTGAACCGAAAAGTAAAAAATAAATGCGTCATTTAGTTGCTTTAATTTACTTAAGCATATCTTAAGTCGGTTTAATATCTATTAATATTTTTTCTTACTTTACAGTGAATTATCGACACGTAACCTGCCCGTAATGTACTCTCATAGTAGATGTGAGTCACATTATAAACCGCGGACGTCTGCTATTGATTATACATACTCAATTTTATAAAACAAATCGTATAATTTTCAGCATATAATAAAATGTCCGAATGGCACCACAGAACCGACGCGGTACACTGGTGGATGCAGGATCTGTCCTCTAGAGTGGTGGCAGAATCAGGTATTCCAAGCGATAGGTATCATCTTGGGAAATTGATTCTACGTAGCTTCAAAGATGCGCCGTACTTTATTCTACAGGTAAAAAATAAATTAATGCTCCATGCTACTATAAAACAAAACATTGTTATGGGTTAATAATACACACTAAATCAAAATAGCAAAAAACTAAGTTGAAAATAAAAATCAGACAAAAAGGCGATCTTATCGCTAGAAGCAATCACCTCTAGACGTCCGTAATACCAACAGCAAATCTTCTGCTTAAAAACAGTTTACAGACATCTCATCTCGCCATATTCCAATAGGGCTAGACAGTGACTTCCTTTTGGGTATTTTTTTAATACTTCTTGAACGTCTTCCACTCTCATTAATCATTTCATACAAGTCGGTCGGTTTAGGACTCTCCTAACCTTGCCATTAGTTTAAAATGCCAGCCATCCATACTCTCTACATGACCAAAGCATATAAACATCCCTTTCTGTATCTTAACATTCTTTTATTTTTCTGGAAATCATCCGGGACGGGTTTTTAAGCAATTTTTGTGTTCGTCTAGATTGATGGAGCAACAGGCGAAACAGAAACCTTTGGTTCAGCATTAAAAAGATCCGTACAATGTGCCAATGCGTTCAGGAAATTTGGCGTACGGCATGGAGACGTGATAATATTGATGGCACCAAATCACATTCATCTAACTGCACCGATGTACGGTGCTTTTTATCTTGGAATCGCTGTTGCTGGGATGGATTGTACTTTGGGTGTTGGTAAGCCTTGCTCTGCCACGTTGGTTTTTTTTTTATCAACTACAAGTTGGCCCTTGACTGCTATCACACCTGATGTTAAGTGACGATGCAATTTAAGATGGAAGCGGGCTAACTTGTTAGGAGTGGGACGAAATCCACACACCTTTCGGTTTCTACACGACATCGTACCGGAACGCTTAATCGCTTGGCGGTACGTCTTTGTCGGTAGGGTGGTAACTAGCCTCGGCGAAAGCCTCCCACCAGCCAGACCAAGACAAATTAAAAAAAATCTCAATTTGCCCCGCCGGGAATCGAACCCAGGACCACCGTCTCATAAATCCACGGCGCACACCACGTCGTCGTCGTCGTTTGCTTACAGGACTTCAAATCATGATGTTTTGGGTCGAACAATGAAGTATTTAGATTTTCTTTCTGCCATGAAATTCTCATAAATAGTCCATAGCATAATATCAACCCCGTGCAAGAGAACTCGCAAAAGTTATGTTGATGACAACATCAACATTCGTTCGTTAACCCTATTAATCAGGTGTTAAGCTCCAAATCTTTTTTGTTGACAAAATTAAGGCATAATCCTGTAGTTAAAATAGTCGAGTTGATATTTTGACAATATTTCTTTCAAGAGCAATTAATAGCAGTGGCTGAAACAAAGAAACTCATCACACTGAGAAGCATCTCATCATACTCAAAGTTTTAATTGTTTATGGAGAAATATTTTAATAAGAAGAAATAATTTTGAGAACCTGCATAGCGATTTACGAAACGACGACGACGTAGTGGTATGTGCGGTGGATTTATAAGACGGAGTTCCTGGGTTCGATTCCCGGCGGGGCAGATTGAGATTTTTCTTAATTTGTCTTGGTCTAGCTGGTGGAAGGCTTTCGCCGTGGCTAGTTACCACCCTGCCGACAAACTCGTCCCGCCAAGCGATTTAGCGTTCCGGTACGATGTCGTGTAGAAACCGAAAGGGGGTGTGGATTTTCGTCCCATTCCTAACAAGTTAGCCCGTCTCCATTTTAGACTGCATCATCACTTAACATCAGGTGTGATAGCAGTTAAGGGCCAACTTGTAGTCAATTAAAAAAAAAAAACTTGTCTACTCCTACAAATATTTAATTGTTTGATCTAGACGAACTTCGAGACTCTTTTAAGACCAATGAACCAAAAGTGATATTTTGTCAAAGTGAGAGAGCAAAAGAAGTAGCGTCAGCATTAGAAGGGTTGCATTTAAACTCACAAGTCATAACTTTTGAACATGCAGATGGATTTATTAGTTTTTCGGAATTCCTTCAAAATCATGGCAATGATACAACAATTGAAGATTTTAGGTAAGTTTTATATAATTAAGTCGTATTTTTTTAGATAGTTTTAAGTCAAATTAAGCCTCTTTGCTATTTATTTATACTCAATTATGTTTATACGTATAAATCATTTTTCTTTTAATAAAAAAACAATGCACAAAAACATTATTATCTAAGGACGTTATTGCATCAAAGATAAGATGGGATAAGAGAGAAAAATTGCATAAAGATAAAAACCGGCCGGAGTTGGACTCGCGCACCGAGGGTTCCGTAAATTTTAAGGTTGTCGGAATTATTCCTTCATATGTACTATAAAACATTGCTTTATGCGAAATTTCAAGATTCTAGGACTAGCTGCGAGTAGTAGAGATTTAAATATGCGGCTTATGCTGTATCTTTTGATTGCGTTGACATACGTTTAATTATGATATAAGTTGATACAAGTTTGATTTTAATACAGCTTATTTTTATAGGCTCAAGTATTTGATATGAATTTCAATTTAATACCTTCAAATATTCATGAGAAAAGCAGGTAAGTGTCAAATTATTAAAAATATTTTTGGTATATAATTTAAGTAAAAATATACTGTTTTCTCAATTTTTCCATTATCTTTGCTATATATGTTATATACGTATATACGTTGCTTCATACAGTTAAGTATTACGTAATAAAACACGGACAGTGGATTGCAGACTGATTTAATGACAAGCGCTATAGTGTGCGAACAACAATTAATTATCGAAATACCCGACACCTCCTTACTAAATAACAAACTATATTTACATAATAGGTACATTTAAAAAATAACATATAACACAACTTAACATTATTTAAAATTTAATCTGTGAGGCAGAGGTCTCAGACCCAGCCTTTCTCTTGGCGCCGGTGCAGGAGAGGAAGGGGCCAACTCAAACTTGTCGTCCTCCACCTGATCATTGATTGTAGATTGGACACTAGGACTATGATCCTTGCTCTCCTGTTGCGGCAAACTTACATAATCTTGTTCGTTAGGTTGTGCAGACGGGACATCTAACGTTGATGTCATGTCTGTCGAGGAGCACGCGAGTGAGTAGCGTTTCGAAGACCTCGTTGGCTTAATAATTTGATCTATATGCCTTTTTACAGTACCACGTGGTACGTTAACTGCAAAAGAAGAAGGCCCTACTTGTTCACTCACCTGTCCCTCGACCCACTTATTCCTCTCCCTACCATAATTCCTTATGAGCACTTTATCTCCTAAGCGAACATCACGCTGTGTGCCTCCAGCACGCTCTATGTGTTCGGACGTAAAATATCTAAACGACCCCTTAACTTCCGCCCGATCAATGCTACTGCGGGCGCTATCCCCGTCGTAGCCTGCTCGCAGTTCCTATAATGGAACAACATCTTACTTATGGCAGCATCCACATCTACCCCTTCATAGCAAGCTTTTTTAATGCAACGCTTGACCGTTTTAACAACATTTTCAGCCGCACCGTTCCCTTTAGGTCTATATGGGCTAGTTATGTTGTGAACGATGCCGTTCTTGTTAAAATATTCTTTTATTTCATGAGATCCGAATGCGGGTCCGCTGTCTGTGACCACCTGGAGTGGTAACCCGTACCTTGCAAACCTGCTGCCAGGGGCGCGCGGGGAACTCCCAGGGGGTGAGCGGCGCGTGCGGCGGCGCGTCGCGCTGCTGCTGACACGCCGCGCAATCTCGGCACATACTTTCAATGTCGCCATCCAAGCCCGGCCAATACACGTAATTTCGTGCTGTATTTTTCATTTTCACAACCCCTAAGTGACCCTCATGTAATTCATTTAAAATATATTGACGGAACTTGGGTGGTACGACTATTCTAAAATTAAACATAATACAACCATATTCTACAAATAGATTGTCTTTACGATTAAAATAAGGCTTTTCCTGAACGACGTCTGTATCGGAAGGCCATCCGGAAACAATATATCTATAGACGTTATGCAAAACGGGATCCCCCTTGATCGCCTCCGCTATATCCTTATGATTAACCGGGAACTCGTTTTCTAAACAACATAAATACGAGACCGCATCAACGCGCTCGCCGTCCGCGTGGCGAGGCAGCGGCAGTAGCGAGAGACAGTCCGCAGGACCGTTCTGTGCGGAGTTCACCCACTCCACGGTATAGTCGTAGGCGGCCAGCCGGGCGGCGTACCGCTGCAATCGGCTGGCGGCCGTTTGGGGTATACCTAACTTTTCACCGAAAATATAAGATAACGGCTTGTGATCCGTCCGTATAATAAATTTCCTACCGTATAAGTACTGGTGATTTCTTGTTACCCCGAAAAATATCGCTAGTGCCTCTTTATCGAGTTGACTATACGATTTCTCTGCCTCGCTGAGCGTGCGCGACGCGCAACATATCGGCCGCTCCGAGCCGTCCGGGTAGCGATGCGCCAACACAGCGCCGACGCCGTACGCACTACTGTCTACACTCACCACTACAGGCAACGCAGGGTTGTAGTGAGCTAATACCTTTTCACTTAATAAAATATTTTTAAACTTCTTCCACGCCGCCTCGCAATTCGAGTTCCAATTCCAATGGCAATTCTTTTTTAAAAATAATGCGTATAACGGATGTAATAGACTACTTAAGTTAGGTATGAATTTTCCATAATAGTTCACGAGGCCTACAAAGGCTTTAAGCTGTTGAACATCGGTAGGACGAGGAGATTCCGAAATTGCTTTAACCTTCTTAGGGTCCGGCCGTAAGCCGTCTTTATCTATTACATGGCCGAGATAACAAACGCTAGATGCAAAAAAATCGCACTTTTCGAATTTTATTCGCAGCCCCACTTTTTGTAAGTTGCGAAATACATCGCGCAAGTTACGAAGATGGCTTTTAAAGTCGACGCCCGACACACAGATGTCATCGCCGCCTCCAGCGCCAGCGCCAATTCTACCGCCCGCTTGTAGTTCAATTCCGTCTCGGCGAAAATACGGCTTCGCATCTCGTCATTCACGAGCCCCGAGACGAACTGGTCCCTCAAGTTTTCTTCCAATTTCTCACCAAAATTGCACGTACTAGCCAAGTGTTGAGTTTTTGTAAATATAAACTCAAATCTTCACCCGGCTTTTGTCGCCTTTGCCGGAAGATGTGACGTTCCGCGATCTCCGAACGCCTGGGTTCTAGATGTTTCTTCACAATCTCGACCAACACGTCAAACGATTTTTCTTCTGGCTTATCGGGTGCACACAGATCACACATCAGATCGTAAGTGGCCTCCCCGACTACCGTAATTAACGTGGCCACATGAAGCGAACTTTTGATTTCGTTTAACGCGATAAATTGTTTCACACGATTTACATATATCGTCCATTTACGCGATGCCAAATCAAATCATTTTTCCGTAAGGCATGATCACTAAAACAACTAAATAATGACAAAAAACTTAATATGTTCGAAAATTTCTATAAAAACTCGTCGCCAGTTAAGTATTACGTAATAAAACACGGACAGTGGATTGCAGACTGATTTAATGACAAGCGCTATAGTGTGCGAACAACAATTAATTATCGACATACCCGACACATACCAAATTTTAAGATCCCAAGTCTACGGGAACTACCCGTTAGGTTTTGATATGCTTGATTGTGTCGAACTGCTGTATCTTTTAATTTCCTTGGCCTAGAAGCTAGATTTTTTCAAGACTCTAAGGGACAGATTTGAGTATTTGAAATAAATTAAAAAAAAGAGGGTCTTGACAGACAGACGGATGGACAACGAAGTGATCCTTTAAGGGTTTCGTTTTTTCTATTTTAAGTACGGAACCCTAAAAAAGAATAATCGGAAATAAATATTTACCTACTTTCGGATTACGTAACGTTATTTATACCTACTTTGAGACTAAAGAAACCGACTGCATTTTTCATCCTTACTATATTACAAGGATGAAAAATAAAATAATTATTATAAAAACAAAAAACCCGACTGCAGCACCATAAAGTATTTAAAATTATATAGATATAGTGATCCTTGTTTTTCTCTTTTCAGTTCATAACTTCTATGCAGTCGTGTTTTTTGTTTTTATAATAATAATTTTATTTGAGACTTTTATGTTTTAGTTTATGGTATAGAAATGATATGGTACACTTTTTGCCATTTTTTGTTAAAACGGCAATATAAACATGATATGATATTTATATTTTTGAAATGGTCTTTTTACGACCTTTCATTTGATACCCATATTGCGAAGATAAGAGAATGAAATACACACATCCCTCCTTTTTTTCCCCATTTACAGCCACCATTTTGAAAATTTATATAGCCTATGTCACTACCACAATTTTAACGAATTCAACAACACCTCACCTGTTAAAATCCGTTCAGTCGTTTAGGCTGTAGCGCGTGCCGAAGAAATGGACATACATACATACATACGCTCGAAAAACATAACCCTCCTTCTGACGCAGTCAGGTAAAAAGGCAGTTTGTTTCTTTTGTCTCAAAAATCTCAGACACTCTCGGCATGTACTACATGTGGAAACACGGCAAGGTGGCCTGCTGGCACTCAGCTGACACAGGGATTTTAGCACTTACCTTTTCGCCATTGACACTGCACCGACCGATGCAAGTTTGTGGAGAAAGGACAGTCCGAGGCATGCTTTCTTTGAATGCCCTGACTGTGCTCAAAACAGAGCTTAGGGAGTGTAAGAGCTAAAAGCGCAAAAGTTAGTGGCTCACATATTTAACTAAGTGCGAGTCGAGACCATGAAGGGTTCCGTAGCAGCAAGTCACATAATATAAAAGTTCTTGTAATTCGTTGTATATATCGATGAGTAGTAACAGTGTATTTTTGTTCATATTTTAAATGCACGAAGTTTATTTTTATTAAAATATTTTTTTTAAATTATATATTTAAGTTTATTAAATGAAAGGTAAATTGTGTTCTCAGAGCCGCAGACTTCGATACTACTGACACGATAGGACTATTGATAGCGACCAGCGGATCTACGGGATTGCCCAAATCAGCCGCTTGCACGCATAAGAACTTGGCCATCTCTGTTCTGTTAAAATGGTAAATATATCTTCCGTAGGTATTAGAATTTGTCAGGGGAAACGAAGAACAGGTCGTAGACACATGTCCTGTTATAAGATCGTACGCTAGTTGTTTAACATGAGCTCTAGATCACTGTTTTGAGCAGCAATCAATGAAAAATGTTAATGACACAATCTCATTCAATTGCCTCACAAATCTATCAGGCGTATACTTTATTACCAACAGTTTAATTATAAACACCTGCGAATATTTTTTACATTGCCATATGAAATGCCATTTTACTTGCTTCCATCTAGTTCTCAAACGTAATACACGTATTCATTATAAAAATGCATTTTAATCGACAAATCCATGAATTTAGAGTCCAAACCCAAACAAAGGCAAAGCCTTAATGAATGCTGACCTCCGATAGGAGATGGTACTCAAATAAGAAGAAGAAGAATCAAATAATATATGTATAAGTCGAAAGTAGGTCGGACATAGTGAATAAAATAATAGGGTAAGCCTTTGTATTTAGAGTTTATAACTAACCCACAAATAGATAACTGAAAGAATAATTAACAGCAACTTAATTAACAGTGAATTACTACTGGCAAATTATTGTATTGCAATGATACGTAACGTCTCGTGTTAATTAATGTAACCCCAAGACACCGCGACTCAAGCAAAGTACAACGTCTGCACCGCGCCATGCCAGAGCCTGGACTGCCCACCAGTTGTAGTCCCGCTCCTTTTATACAAATTAGAATTACTCAAGTAGTGGGGTGAGTGGGGGTATCGAACGATGCGCAGCCGCAAGAGGGCGTAGCTGGTGCACGTGCAGTTCACAGACTTCTTTCTAGTCGCATACGATGACGCAGGCGCCGTCATATACATACTTATGGACCAAAGGCTTGTAATAAAAAGTAGAATGAGACGAATATCATAGCAACCCTGGATTCACCGTGCGGGTTCATAGTGTGGGCATCTTGTCACAGTATTAAGACATAATTATAGATAGCCTTTGCCAGTACTTCATTTTAGAGCATTTATTATTATTATTATACTTTATTTGTACACCACACGACATGTAATAAATACAAACAGAAATAATATTAAAAGGGAAGTAGAAGTACAGTCTATCAAAATTGTTAAAATTAGAACAAACTAACGAATGTTAAATTTTGAACCTTGATTTTGCATTTTTTACTTTGGAAACTAATAAAAGTATGATTGATTTAATATGTTGGCATAGTTTTATTTTATAACAAGCGCAGATGACCCTTTTTAACAAATAACTAGAAAAAAATTAGATAACAATTTTAATTTCGCAATAAAATTACTTTATAATGGGAGTAATTATAACCCAGCGTCATTGTCCGCATAATTTTTTTCACGTCAATCACGCCGGGTTAATAGCGATTTCTTCCAGGCAACCTTAGGCTTAGGAAAATATTAGGACCAAACTGCGGGTTGCATAATATAATAAGATACAAACATACAAATAATAATAATACGTACAAATATACAAAAAATTACATAAATAACACAATAAATAATAAAATAAATATCATAAAATAAACTAATACATACATAATATGACATAGAATAGGAAATTCAAACCAATAAGTCATTAATAACTATACTACACCTTCTTAAGATATATATTATTATTATACATAACAGACTTTTTAAAAATGAACAGTGAATTTGACTGACGTATGTCCACCGGGAGAGCGTTCCAAAGCTCAATTGCATGCACAGCAAATGAATGTTTGCAGAACATAGTTCTATGTACTGGCATGCGCAATGTAAGGGCACGACATGATCTCAAAGCGGATTGCTCTCCCAGAAATGTGAATTTCTCCTTAAGATAGGGTGGAGAATTTAGGTTAAATAGTACACAATACAGAAGTGAGAATACGTGCAGATCCCGGCGACGACGAATGGGAAGCCACTTTATTTTTTGACGAAATTCAGATATGTGGTCATATTTGCGTAGGCCAAATATGAACCGAATAGCAAGATTTTGAAGTCGCTCAAGTTTATTTAGCTGGTCCTGAGTTAAATTAAGATAGCTTACGTCAGCATAATCGAGAACAGAAAGGAGAACGGAATGCGCTAACATAACTTTGGTCGAAATTGGGAGAAAAGATTGAAGACGCTGTAACATAATTTTAAATGTGTTTAATATATTTTATTGTTTTTTCAGGACTACTTTCGACCAATATCCGACTCCAACTCGTTTGCCAATCATCCTGTCACCAATCCAGTGGTATTCTGCGCTGTTCCTGTTTGTATCTACTCCAATACTGAGGAATTCACGATTACAGTCTTCTCAGCCCATGACGCAAGAGCATGCTTATTACCTCATCAACAAGTATAAAGTAAGTTTCCTTTGAATAATAATAATTATAAGTGTGCTGCCCTTCCACAGAAGAGTCTGGTCGACCTCATTGCCTTCTGGCGGAGTATCTGGTCAAAAGAAGAAGAAGATGGCACTTGGATATTTCAATAGATAGATATTTAGATAATTGACATAATCTTTGAACTTATTTTTGCTTATAGCCAACATTTGCCATGACGAGCCCAAACATGTTGACAACTCTGTTCAAAGCTGGCGCCTGTGAAAAGTGTGACTTCAGCTCTTTCGAACTAATTATAGCAGCTGGGAGTGGTGTGCACCAAAATCTTGTGAAACGTATGAAGGTAAAACTTAGTAACTTCATGTAAAAATTGCAAGTTTGAAGTTTCATTATTATTTAGTAAATGGTTAACCAAGCTTTGCTTGGTATGTATGAAAATTGTTAGGGCCGTTTCCGAGATTATGTATATATATTTACACGAATTATTCCTTTAAATGTATTAGATAAATAAATGTAATAAAGAAACGCGTGTGTTTCGGGACGCCCCACAAATGTGATAACTTAAATACGGCTAGCGGTATGGGATATCATTGAATGTAGTGGATGAGTTCTGCTCATGGACTGGTGGGCTGAGGGTAAAGCCAAGCAAATGTCACTGTCTATGTCTGGGGAGACGAAATACTAAATTTACATCTTATGATCCGGGTCTCTCTATTAGTGGCCAAAGTGTAACCACCATTGCTGAAGCATTGCCTTTTAAGTTCCTCGGTAGAAAAATTGATTACAAAGGACGCACACCATCCCTTGAGGTAGTCGTCGATAACTTCATAAATGACCTCAATAAGGTAGACCAACAGCCCATTAACAATATAAAAAAAGCGTGGGTCTATGACAACTATCTCACTTACGTCTGACTTGGCCATTCCTCGTTTATGATATTGGCAGAACCCATCTGGCAAAACTAGATGCAAATGTCATAAAAACATTGAAGTCTTGGTTTGGTCTAGCACTCTCGGCTGACCCTTCAACTCTATTCAGAGATTACAATAATTTTGGGTTAAAACTAAAAAGGCCATCGGAACTCTATAAACACCTCAGGGTTACCAGAACGCACATTCTAGTTAAGTCCCAGGACGAACTAGTTGCATCACTTCCTAAAGACGAGGGTGCCGGAAAACTTGACTCTAGGCTTCAATTTTACAAACAATTTATGGCAGGGGCTCAGGTAAATAGAACCGGGTTGGGTGCAAGACGTAAAAAGGAAGACCAAGACATAATAAAATCTTTTCTTAAACAAGATGAGGACGACAACTACAAAGTGCATGCCATGAACCTAGAAATGCAAAACGAGTGGTTAAACTTAGGCGAGTTCTGCATCCCTCTGGCTCTGAAGTGGCGCGCCTTGCTGTACGATTGGTCTCCTGCCTTATTGAAATTTTATCTTAATGCCTTTCAACTGACTCTCCCAGATCAGAGTAACCTAGTAAGATGGGGAAA
Organism: Mycalesis mineus; assembly: GCA_034621355.1. Lineage (NCBI taxonomy): Eukaryota > Metazoa > Arthropoda > Insecta > Lepidoptera > Nymphalidae > Mycalesis > Mycalesis mineus. The sequence continues at coordinate 14,262,620 of CM067888.1, forward strand.
AGCCTCGGAAAAATCTTGCTATACCTGTGGTGAGGCAGTGGGCACTGCAAGGCACTTATTGGTAGGATGCAAGGTGCTCCTGGACAGGGGTCTCTACTCACGCCGCCACGACAGAGTACTAGAAATCATACGTGAAGCTATAAGCCTTTCAGTAGCTAGGGCTCAAAAAGGGTTGACGACGAATAAAAGACAAACTAACTTCGTTAAAGCAGGCTCAAGTACAAATTCCACCAGCAAGCCTTATTCAATTCTAGGCTCTGCTCCTGATTGGACTATATTAATGGACACGTATGAAAAGCACTATAAAATCCCGGAAGACTTAGCTATTACGACATCTAGACCGGACATATTTCTTTTTTCCAAACAAATCAAACGTATAGTACTTGTTGAGCTTACAGTGCCGTGGGAAACAAACATCCCTAAAGACCATGTATTCAAAGTGAATAAATACTATGACCTTACTAATGAACTAACCAAAAATGGCTATGTGGTTAGTTTATACGCGGTAGAAGTGGGTGCGAGGGGTATACCAGCGAAGTCTCTCTACAACCTGCTAAAAGACCTTGGCCTTACTAGAAGTGCAGTAAGCTCCATATTATATATATGAACGAGTGTCCAAAGCTGCACTAGTAGGGTCCTTCCGAATATGGTTGGGCAGGGAGAATAACTTGAACAGAGGAGGTGAGTGTTGACGCGCGTCACAAGTCTCGGGCTCTGTTCGGAGTTTTTCTCTCAGCCACGCGATGGACCCGGCACCCGCACGGTGAATCCATGGAATGTTAAGATATTCGTCTCTCTCGAGAGGTCTGCCTGTCGCTTAAGATTTATTTCCCTCTTTTACATCTAAAATTACTAAACGTTTTTCGCCCGTTTATTTCCCGTTCCCATACGAATCATCATCATCATCATCATCATAATCATAATCATCATCATCATCATCATCATCATCATCATCATCGTCATCAGCCATCATGCATCCACTGTTGGACATAGGCCTCTTTTAAGTAGCGCCAGCCCACTCTGTTATTAGCTTTTTACCTCCAATCAAAGCTAGCCACTCTGCGGAGAACGTCGCTCCACCTAGTCGAGGGACACTCCGCTTGCCAAGACGCGGTCTTTACTCAAGGACCTTGCGACTCATCCTGATATCCGTTGGAGTCGCAAGGTCCTTTATACAAATAAACCTATGACAATCCTCAGAAACCTGGCTATCTATGTGAAAATTCAGTTAAAATGCAGTGAAAAACTGGTTATTTGAAACTAGAGGTCGCTCGCGGTTTTACCGGCGTAGCTCCCGTTCCCGTGATTTCGGGATAAAAAAAAAGCCTATTGTTATTCTGATGCTGTTGAGTTTCATCAAAATCCGTTCAGTAGTTTTTGCGTAAAAGAGTAAGAAACGTCCATCCTACCATATAAACTTTCGCGTTTTTAATACAATTACGAACATAAAATTCAATTTTATTTAATTATGTAACATAAGAAAATTTACGTTGATCAAAACTAAATGGCGCTAGTAGTCTGTTAGCTCGCGCTTTCATTGTGTTCTTATCGTAATACAAGAAGGCCATCACGGCTTTGTTATGGTTGTTAGGTCGATTTTACCCACTTCTTTGTCCCTTAGATTCTACAAGGTGTGCATCCGCCCCATTATGACCTACGCTAGCGTAGTGTTCGCCCATCGTCCCAAGAGCGCAATACATCGCTTACAAATCGGTACAAAATAAGTTTATGCGCCTTGCCACGGGCTCCCCGTGGTTCGTTCGCAATAACGACCTCCACCGAGACCTGGATTTACCCATCTTAGCACACTACATGAAAAAGCTTTTGAAAAATTACTTTTCGAAAGCCGCCACACATCCCACTCCACTCGTGGTTGAAACTTGTTCTAACACCCCCGAAATAGACTGCACACGCAGACGCCCTAAAAACGTCCTTTACGACCCAGACGACGACACGACTACGGACAACGCCTCCTAATACACACACACACAAACACAGCGTCTTCGCCGGCGAAGACGAGGTCCCCGATTCTTAACGTCACCCGGACGTGGAACTCACCCACGTCCATTAAGGGGACGCTTTGGCCTGATTTAACAGTCACGCCAAAACCACATGCCCATTCCAAACGTCCCTCTAAGCCGAGGCCCGAGTCTCACAGGAGACGCCCTTAGAGAGACGTTACGCCCTCTTACTTTTCTTCGCCTTCGGGCACTCTCCGGCGATGCTTCTGCGCTCGCCCAACCCCCCCGGTGACGCCGCTGTGGTCCCGTATGGAGCCTACGGCACTTACTCAATCAGGAAAAAAAAAAAAATATGTTTTGGTTTTCATTTATAGCTACTCTAAGAGCTACGGAGAGCGTTTTCCTCTATGGAGACACTCGCTGAACTCTGAAGTCGTGCTTCCGCCCTAAGCGCTTCCACTCCGGGACGTTTAGATAGGGACGCGACTTTGAAAGCTCTTATAAATACGTAACTAACTGTATGTCTATGAAAATATTAAAATAAAAGTTTCTCTTGAACTTCCTTCGGTGTTGTTATTCCACGACCCGACTCTACTAACGTAGAGTTTTACTCCACTACAATTATATATATAAGAATATTGTTTTTGTTTCACCAGGAAATTATGCCCAACACCAAAGTAATGGTTATGTATGGTTTATCTGAGTTATCCGGTATGGCTTTTAACTACGACGGGTGTCTACCTTCCTCACTCGGCAGACCATTGCAGACTGTAAAAGCAAGAGTAAGTATGAGTCATGATTTTTTTTATTATATTATTATCCTATTTTAACCTCCTTATCAGAGAGGAGAGATGGAGCTTTAACTTGCAATGCTCCAATTGAGTTGGCGGGGTTTTTACTAAGAATCAAAAGCTCTGTTGGTAACCCGAGACCAAAACCTTGTAACCGTGAAAGTGATATACGCATAATATGTATATAAGATTAAATTGAAAATTTAAAAACCCCGACAAACTAGTGATTCTCCATTCTTTCGAGGCAGTCGCCTAAGATATGAAATTTTTATAGTGTAGACTATTCTACTCATCAAGCTCTTTCATTTGATACCCATATTGAGGGAATTGTGATAAAATATGTAATCCGCCATCTTGCAGCGGCGGCCATTTTGGACCGGTTTTTCTTAAATATAGCTAAGAATCCGGTCTAAGAATACGGTGCATCCGTTTACTCGTAATCGTTACGATGCCACAGACACACACACACACAGAAAGACATCGACGTCAAGCTTACAACCCTCTTTTTGGGTCGGGGCTAAAAAACGCGTGCGCACGACTATATTACTGAAAGTCTCAATCCTGCATGCCCGATATTGGCTGCGGTATTATCCTATTACTATTATAAAGGCGAAAGTTTGTATGGATGTATGGATGTATGGATGTTTGTTACTCTTTTACGTAAAAACTACTGAATGGATTTGAATGAAACTTTACCACAATATAGCTTATACGTCAGAATAACACATAGGCTACATTTTATACCGAAATTCCCAAGTTAATACTTACCTATATATTTTTAGTTATTTTCATGTTGTTCATAATATTTTACAGCTTGTTGATCCAGCTACGCTCAAAGATGTAACAGAGCCAAACGTACATGGAGAACTGTGGGTTAAGGGACCAACTGTTTTTAAGGTAAGCAATAAGCAGAAGTCCCTTAAAGACTTAATATCAGAATAAAAAGTAGCCTAGATAAGTCAAATTTTTAACAAAATCGGTTGCTTGTTTGCAACGTAAAGGAGTAACTTATGAACTTTCTCCTCTGTAATATTAGAGCCTGTTCCAACGTGTCGGATATCGGACCCGGATTTTAATCGGATGCTTGAGTGATGAATTATTGTCGGCGCCAACACAAAATCGGTATCAGATAATCGTGAACAGCTTCATAACATTAATTAATATCCAAGACCGACAATCGACAAGTGAGAACAAGTTCTTAGGCCTGTGTGCACCAAGATTTCAGTTATCATAACCAACGGTTAACATAAGCTAACTATTAAATTTACTGTTCACGACCACCCGTACCCCGGTTAAGGACGAAAACCGGGCGGTTATCTTAACCGATCTTACGTCCTCAACCAGCGTAAGGGTTGTCGTGAACATTTATAGTTACCTTATGTTAACCGTTGGTTATGATAACCGAAATCATGGTGCACACAGGCCTTAGTGTTTTTTTTATTTTTTTTATCGACTACAAGTTGGCCCCTTGACTGCTATCATACCTGATGTTAAGTGATGATGTAATCTAAGATGGAAGTGGGCTAACTTGTTAGGAGTACGATGAAATCCACACTCCTATCGGTTTCTACACGACATCGTACCGGAACGCTAAGTCGCTTTGCGGTACGTCTTTGTCGGAAGGGTGGTAACTAGCCACGGCGAAAGCCTCCCACCAGCCAGACCAAGACAAATTAAGAAAAATCCCAATCTGCCCCATCGGGAATCGAACCCAGGACCTCCGTCTTATGAATCCACCACGCATACCACTGCGCCACGGAGGTCGTCAAATTATAGTAGTGTTATATTATTACACATCATTATGTGTAATAATATAACCGCTTATTAATGATATAAATTTTGCAGGGATATTACAACAATCCAGAAATAACAGCGCAAACTCTCGTGGAAGATGGCTGGCTGAGAACCGGCGATATAATGTACAGAGACGCTGCCTATAATTTCTACTTCGTTGACCGGCTGAAAATATTGCTCAAATATAGAAATCATCAGGTATACACTATCACAACCTACCTACCCTTCCTACCTTCAGGGAACATTTTCGTTCTAATTGGTAAAAGAAACGTGGAAGGAGTTGATATTTTTAATGTGTATTGTCACAAGATCCGCCGTTCAAGTCCTAATAATAATGAGCGTTTTGTTTTTTTTTATCGACTACAAATTGGTCCTTGACTGCTATCACACCTGATGTTAAGTGATGATGCAGTTTAAGATGGAAGCGGGCTAACTTGTTAGAAGTGGGACAAAAATCCACACCCCTTTCGGTTTATAGACGACAGCGTACCGAAACGCTTTGGCGGTACGTCTTTGTCGGTAGGGTGGTAACTAGCCACGGTGAAAGCCTCCCACCAGCCAGACCAAGAATAATTAAGAAAAATCTCAATCTGCCCCGCCGGGAATTGAACCCAGGACCTCCGTCTTATAAATCCACCACGCATACCACTGCGCCACGGACGTCGTCAACGTATACGTAACGTTGTAAGAAATTCTTCGAATAAATACTCAGCCCAGAATTTGGAGGGTAGCGGTGTTACATCCCCGTGTAAGAGAGAGCACGTTAAGTCAACATTAAATTACATTTGACTGCAACAAGATTCAAAAATTGTCGCTATTTGCCCGTCAACAACATTGGAGCCATGACGGGTATATCCCCTCCCATATAAGGTATAGGTATCCCTCCTTTAATATTACTGACCTTCACATTGTGTCATGAATCTATCCGCAGATATCTCCATTAGAATTAGAACGCGTTATAGCAAACCTGCCGGGCGTGTTCGAAGTAGCAGTAACTGGAGTACCTCATGAAGAACATGGCGACCTACCAGTAGCATGCGTCGTGCTATACGAGGACTCCAAACTTACAGCGCAAGAAATCAAAGACTGTGTTAAAGGTAAATCTTTCGTAATTAATTAAATAAATAAAGCCGTCTTCAAAATTCACTAAAAAGTAAAATTTTGTTGCGTCATTATTTAATTTGCTTGATAGATAAAGCGGTGGCATCGAGTTTAGGAAATTTAGTAAACGAAGCAATTTCTCAGTTTAACGTACTTTTTTAACGCTTTATAGTAGCTTCACTTGTATGTCAGTATGTCAGTATGTAACTTGTATGTGTGTTCGCGCATAACTTCGTCGTTTATGAACCGATTTTGATAATTCTTTTTTTGTTGGAAAGTTGATAGTCCGGTGGTGGTACCATGAAAGCAAACAAGGATCTGATGATGGGTCCTGGCGAAACAAACAAACTTTCAAAAATTGTAGGGACAACAAGTACGTTTGTTAGTTTTTCCGATAAGTATTTTAAAGCACTACAATTCGATGAAGGTCTGGAGTCGATCTGATGATGGAGCCGATCTACATATAATTCCATTCCAATATGAGTAGAGTGATTATCATTTTGATAATATCTTAAAAAGCACCCCACGCTTTTTTTTAAATAAAATATTTTTTTTTTTATTTACACTATTATTAATTTATAGCTAATGAAATTTTTAACACTATTCTCAATTTAAATTTAGTAAAATTTATTTTCTATTTTTTAGTTTGGGTTTTTATAAAAAGCGTGTTTTTAGTTTTTTTAAACTATTATTTATTTTATTTTAACGCTGGGTAATGCATTTACGCATCCCTCCAGGAAGCAAAGCCGACTGAAGGGTATGTGGGTCTCCACGGGACCGAAATACCCACAAAAACCCAGTGGACACGTCTGCGTCATTGGGTGATACGCCACAGGATCGAATGCTCATTCTACTGTTGGAGTAGGTGCCTCCTTCCTCCCTGCCTTCGCCTTCGTATGAGAGAGGCGTCTTGCCTCGCCCCTTTCATCAGCCTCCTTGAGAGCCATCACCGCCTCGCAGAAAGATATGGCGGCCGTCCAACACGTCTCGCTACCGATTATTGCGTTCACTACGCTTGGCATCGAGAGGTCTTCCTCTAGAATGGCCGTAAAGGAGTGTATCCCAGTAACCGCCTCCTATTTAATTACATCACTATGAATAATTTAACAAACGCGTTTTTCTGTGTTTTTCTTTTATTATATTATCTATAAATACCTATCCTTTTTTTCAGAATCAATGACGGAATCAAAACAACTTAGAGGTGGAGTGATATTCCTGAAACAGCTGCCGCTGACGTCGACTTCCAAGATTGATAGACAAAAACTTCGAAAATTGGCCCTTTCGATGCCACGAGAATAATAAAAAAGTACTTTAACATTAAAATGGACTATTTTGATGTCCATACCTTTAATTACTTTTTGATTCATTCGAAAAATATTACACTACAAGTATAAATAAAACTTTTTATTTTTATCGTAATTAAACAAATTGAATTAAAACATATTAATATAATTAATTTATTATTTACACATTTTATTTTTTTATAATTTTTGACTAACTTATATTTTCAAACTTAACTTATTTTCCACAAAAATCTCACACCAGGGTCAATTAATTTTTGAAACCGAAAACAAAATTAACAAAAATATCAACAGATTTTAATTACAGACTTTCTTGAATCAAATCAAAATAAACAATATGACGGTTATCACATAATTTACTTAACTAGCATTTACATTTTATTGCACTTTAACTTTCAACAAAAATAACTGGCAGCGTAACTGCACACAAAGAGAACATACAAAATAATAATTACTTCTCCATAGGACTTTGTTTATATAACTGCCCGTTCCCCTATTACCCCTTTTCCTGCCCTCAAACCGTCTACCTTCATTTTCACAAAATCCTTTGCAATGGGTTTCATCCTACTGCGATTTTTTTGTACTTTTTATTATTTTTAAAGCTATCTGCACTGGTCTATACTTACTTACAGTACTTCACAATTTCAAAAATGCCTATGTGGCTTTATTCACGAGGTTCTGGTTTCGAATCCTAGGTCGGATAACGGAGTAGTTCTGAGTTTTTCAATCTTCTAAGAAATTTTCGGTGAATTCCAAGCCCGGAGTCGGGAAGTTGGTAGTGTTACAGCCCCGTCGGTCCCGGTCACTATTATCAACATCTAATAGTGATCGTTAATGAATGAAACATTATCACCGTAAGCCCGCCAACCGGCATTGGAGCAGTGTGGTGGGTGTACGCTCCATATCCCCTCTCCTATAAGGAGGGAGACCTGGTCCTGTAATGGGCCGTTAATAGGCTGATATTGGCAATGATTCTTTTTACTATGCTCAACAAAACAAGGCCGAGAGAGTAGCTCTATTGCCTCGCTCTTAACTCCCTAACTAAATATTGAAATGGGGGTATGTGGGTATCTTCAAGTCAAGAGTGAATAGGCTGCATCTTCACTTACCATTAAGTGTGATCGTAGCCAAGCGCTAGCCCATACAGTATAAAAAATTTAAATAACAACCTTAACAAAGTACTTATATGAATAACAATTTTTTAGTTCAATTGAAACTATTCTACTGTCATTACAAATAAGTACAGGTAAGTATTCAATTTTTTTTCGTAGTTAAGTTAATAACATAATGATACTTGCAATCATGTAATCAAAACATCATCAAATTTTGAACTATTTCAATGACAATAGTGCCACATAATCAGATGCCAGTATTATTCAGTAGGTACTTGGTTAGTGGAACAGAAGGTACGAAGCGTAACCGGAACAGGACGATAAAGGTATGTTAAAAGATTTTTCTTGGACAATACAAATATTAAGAAGTAGTTGTACCCCGCGGTATTGCTTACAGTATTTGTATAGCCTGACGTTAAATAGTCTTCCTTAATTAATGGCCTATTCAACACTACAATTTGAACCAGAAAGTTAAGAATTTGAACCTGAGATTAAGCCGTTCAAATTCGAATTCTATAAAAAATGAACTCAGGATAGTTCAATATTTTTTAACCAAAAATTTTTAACAAAAAATAGAACCGATTCAAAACGCACTAAAAAGTAAAAAAATTAACTGTGTCATTCATTTAGTTGCTTTAATTTCCATATCTATGAAGTCGGTGCCAGCAAGCTAAAAAGTAAATAAATTAACTGTGTTATTTAGTTGCTTTAATTTACTTAAGCGTACCGAGACAAACACCAAAATCGCTGTAAGCGTTCCTCCAAAATTTGAAGATCCTTCAATTTCCCCAGGATATCATCATCAGATCCTAACATGATGACAATGGGACCACCTTGGAAGTGTGCCCTTTCTAATAAAAAAAGAATTATCAAAATCAGACAACTCTGTAAAAAGTTATGCGTGGTCATACATAAAAAAAAATATTCGTGTCGAACTGAGAACCTCCTCCGTTTTTGTTCGTCGGTTAACAAAACGGCTGAACTGATAAGCAGCTCTCCAAGTTCAGTATTTAATCCGATGTATTAAATTAAGTTTGCAAAGATATAAACAAAATCGGACTTCCCCCATAAAAGTTTGTCATATTGGACCGACAGTCTAACTGAAGACAGGATAATCGGTAAAGAGGAGATGTTCGAACGATGCATTTTTTTCAAAAATCGACTTACCTGATAAAAAAGCTCTTACTCTTGATAACACAAGGCCTATATAGGTAGACATTGTTCCGATATTCTCATAGGGACGGGATATACGTATGTATAACCATGGACACAAGCTAGTGTCACTAAAAATGTCATACTACTATTATAAAAGCCAATGTTTATGAGTGTATGTGTGTGTGTGTGTTTGTTACACGACTAAATGGCTGGAACGATTTTAATAAAATTTGGTATGGATATACATAGGCTACCTATAATCCCGATATTTTTGCGGGAACGGGAACTGGGAAACCGCCTGCGTCCTTCAGTACCTACGTTAATAAAAGTCGTAAGTACATCTCTATCAGTGCACACGTCAATGTCGCGTTAATACAGTAACTGCAGGTTAGACATTAGCCATTATAAATGTATGAGCCCACTCTACTTAAGCCTTTGAAAATTGCGCCTTGAAGCGAACCCATAATTTGACATGAATAAAGCCTATCTCTATTTAGCCTTAAATAATGAAACGCTTTGAAGGTTATGAGACGGACGCCATTTGTTCGAACGCAATTTACCTAAAGTAGTATTTACAATTTTAAAAAATAAACCATGAATATAACAGTCTTATTTTTTTAATTTAAAATGTTTATACATTATACATTCGGCGTTAAAAAAATCGCACCTTTTAAAAATCTTATTCAAAAATTCCTAAACCTTATGTTAGTGTTAGGTATCATTAGAAAAGTAACAAAAAGGAGTATCAAAAAACAATTAAGTGTAATCTTTTTTTTTATTAAAATTATACAAAAAACATTCAAATTTGAAAAAGAATAAAAATTCTTAATTAAGTACTAATTAACAATCGATAATTTACAAAAAAAATTTACAAAAAGTGTCTTAAAATTAACTTAAAATCTAGTGTTACCCTCCCTTGCCCTGATGACGGCTTCCATACGGTCCCTCATAGACCTATACTTTACACCGATATATTACTCAAAACTTATTTATTTATTTCGTAAAATATAATTATTTACAAAATAAAAATCAGTCAATATAATGCACCAAATATTTACCGCACCTGTTTAACAATTGAAATGCTGATATGACAAACATTTCTTGAATACTTTGTTTTAGGATCGTAATTGTTTATAGAAACACTTTGCAATGCCTATCTGCGTAGCGTCATATCGGCGCCTTCAGCAATTGTTAGTCAATTATACAACCAGCATAAAAAACTTTCAGCTATCTCTCTCAATGTCGGAGTAGTAAGCTTATATGCAACAAAGGAATTTAATTTGTTTGCATAGCACTGACTTTAAAGACTTTTTAGTTTAGAAATTTGTAGTCTCTAGCCTCTAGCACCCATTTGTAGGATAAATTCTACTCAAAGACTTAAAAAAAAATTGGTTGTCTGTAAAGTCGGTTTACTGACGATAGTTGAACGTGACAACGTCTGAAAAAAATATTGATGGAATGGTAGCATTTAATTGGTTATTAAAATTTTTAATTTAAGTATATTTTTATAAATATTAATTTAAATTAATAAAATAATTGGGTTTGATTTTATAAATTTATATTTAAAATTTATAATAAATATATTAATTTTTAATTTAAAATTAATATATTTAATAATTATATTTAATAGACGGATGTCGAACGCTGCCGAACGCAAAGGCCGATTGTGCTTCTTTGTCGCTCGTTCTGCGTTCTCGCTTGCACTTCAAGCCTTACATGGAACGCCTCAAAGCGAGGTAACGCCGCATGAGTCATGTTTTTTCGTGCGTGCAGCCGGCTCTATCGAATTATAAGACGTTGTCACGTCAAAATGGAAGCTGATCATCCACGCAGAGATCTACAGATCTACAGACTACGTTACGTAGTCGATGTACATTGAATGCGTACTAAGCGTTTAGTTCCTCATTTCTCTTACGCACTGCTTGAATGTCCTTCCAGCCTCTGTTTTCCCTACCGCCTGCAATATCTTTAAGTCAAGAGTGAATAGGCATCTTTTAGGCAAGGGCGTACCACCGTAGGCTGCGTCAGCGCTTATCATCAGCCGCTAGCCTACGTTAAAAAATCTAATCATTCTTGATGAGATATCGTTTTACAAACCCCTGTTCCACTGAAACTCTAGAGAGGGCCATCAATGTATTCATAATACAAATGAATAAGGTCCTTAATACACAATCGGACGTTATGTATTACATATTGTAACGAGCAGAACTATGCCGATCTTCGTAAAGATAATACAGAACTTATCATAAAAGTTTATTAAAGTTTTTAAGTGAATATTGATACCTTTTTTTTTTGGGGTAAGTTTTTTACATTCAAATAAATTAAACCACATTGTTTGTGTTCTATTAGGTACATTTTTAACCGACGAAAAAAAAAGGAGGAGGTTCTCAATTCGACACGTATATTTTTTTTAAATGTATGACCACACACAACTTTTTACAGAGTTATCCGATTTTGATAATTTTTTTTTATTAGAAAGGGCACACTTCCAAGATGGTCCCATTGCCATCATGTTAGGATCTGATGATGATATCCTGGGAAAATTAAAGGAAATCTTCAAATTTTATAGGCACACTTGCAGCGATTTCGGTTTTTGTGTCAGTATCGGTAGCTTTTTGGCTACTAGTACCGTATAATATGACAATACTATGACAGTATAGTACGAGTACGTTACGTGGCGATAAATCACTAAAAAGTGAGAAATAATTTTTTTTAACAAAAATGGCACCGACTTCATAGTTATACTTAAGTAAATTAAAGCAACTAAATGATACAGTTATTTTTTAGTTTATAATGCGTTTTGAGTCGGTTCTATTTTTTGTTAAAAATTTCTACTTCTACTTATCACACTAAACTCATAAAGGCGCAAGTTTGTGTGTATGTATTTGGTCCCCTTTACGTCAAAACTGCTAAACCGATTAGGCTGAAATTTAAAATGAAAAAAAAAATTTAGTACCCTTGATTAATACATAGGCTAAATTTTCCCGAAACTAAACTTGGTTTACCATGGAACGCCTTTAACTTCATGCAAACAAAGTCGAGGCTATAAAGTAGTTTGTAATGTTTTTACGCCTATGGTGCAGTAATTACAATGGTGTCGAAACTATCCACGGATGCAGTGCACTGGTTCATGTCCGAGGTGACATCTCGCATAGTAGCCCAGTCTGGACTGCCACACGACAGGTTCCATCTCGGTAAAATTATCCTGCAGAGCTTCAAAGATTATCCTGATGCAGTGATGCAGGTAACCCAATTTCCTAACTTGTAAATAAAAACTCCAATTAGACGAAAACTATAATGATTGAAGAAATGAATCCAATGAAGAGAAAATTATAGTTTAACGAATGCTTCATTCAAATGAAAATTTCAGTTAAATAAATTAGACGAAAACGCTAATGATTGAAGAAATGAATCCAATGAAAAGAAAATTATAGTTTAACGAATGCTTCATTCAAATGAAAATTTCAGGTAAATAAATAGTTCAGTTAACTGAAAATGCCCATTGACAGAAGACTCCGACTGAAAGAAAACTCATGTTAAATGAAAACGCAAGATTATACTAACCAACAGGCGTTTTCACTTCTATGGCCTGCAATTAATGAACTTGTATGGCCTGCAATTAATTCACTTCTATGGCCTGCAATTAATTCACTTGTATGGCCTGCAATTAATTTTCATAAAGATGCATTTAAACATCGTATTAATGCCGCAACAAAAATGCTTAACGTAATTATCGTTTTATAGATTGACGGGGCAACAGGCGAGTCGGAAACGAATGGATCGATAATGGAGAGATCGGTTAAATGCGCTACAGCTTTCAGAAATTTCGGTTTAGACACCGGTGATGTGATGGTGCTCATGGCACCGAACCATATCGATCTAGCCGTGCCGTTCTATGCTGGGTTGTATACTGGAGTCATAGTTGCAGCTGTGGACAGGACTTTGGGTGTCAGTAAGTATCTCAATAAAAATGTAAGCATAATTATTTTATGACTGCCTCGTTGGTTTGCCTATGCAGTTTTGCCCACGCGAGGGGCTTCGAATCCTGGGTTGTGTCGTGGAATTTTGTGAGTCAGGAAACGGTAAGTTTGTGGTATTATACCCCTGGTCCTAGGAAAGCATGTTAGCCATCGGATTAACATCTGATAGTGATGAATCACAACGACATTATCACCTTAAGCCCACCAAACTGCATCGACAAAGACACCCGACAAGGTACGTCAAAAGTCCTCAACCATCTCCGATTGTAAAGCTGACATCTCAGAGGATGTTTTGGAGTGAAACATTTGTCGAATCTATGGCTGAAACATTTGTCTAATCTATTGTTTGGATTCGATGGATTTTCGTGGAAAAAAGAACATATAAATATATTCATTATTCAAATTTCTAGTATGGTATATTATGTTCCGGTTATTTACGGTGAGTTTTGAGTTGATAGTTTTAAACATAAAAATGATGGCCTTGCTGTCATTGTGCTAGCCTATAATATCTTGGTGTCGAGTTCAATATGCACCAATTGAACTGGAGTCACTATCATTATTAATTCAACTGACAGAAGCACGTTATCCAATACGTAATGTAGTCTTTTACCGTATCATTTTCATAAGAATGTCTACGTCTTTTTCAGTTAAATGGCACTCTTCTCTAGTGTCTATATAGATTTAGATGACGAGGGCTATGGGATTTGACGTCCTCCGTGGCGCAGTGGACAGTGACCCTGCTTCTGCGTCCTAGGCTGTGGGTTCGATTCCCACGTCTGGAAAAATGTTTGTGTGATGAGCATCGATGTTTTCCAGTGTGTGGATGTTTATCTATGTAGTATAAGTATTTATGTGTAATATAATATATATAAAAATATTCATCAGTTATTATTTGGAGGCTATGTTGCGATGTGTGTAATTGTCCTATAATATTATTGTTTAATGATATACTCCTTCTTCTATCTTCTAAGAAATTTACAATAAAAACATTTAACCTAGAGTAAGGACTGCCTCGTTGCTCTAGTAGTTAGACTATGTGGCTTCGATCACGAGGTCCTGGGTTCGATTCCTGGATCGGGTCATGGATTTGAATTTGAATTTGAATTCTAGGCTCGGAGTTTGGAAGTTGGTGGTGTTACACCCCCGTGCCTCGGAGAGCACGTTAAGCCGTCGGTCCCGGTCACAATCATCAACATCTGATAGTGATCGTTAATAAATGAAACATTATCACCCTAAGCCCGCTAACCCGCATTGGAGCAGCGTGGTGAGTGTACGCTCCATATCCCCTCTCCTATAAAGGAGTCCTGGCCCTGTAGTGGGCCGTTAATAGGCTCATAATGATGATGATGAAGAACGTCGGTGGTATGGTTCCTCGGCGAGTGCGTTAACCCTTCGGTCCTAGTAATTAATAAACATCAGATGATGATTGTTGAAATGATGCAGGAGGGTAGTTAAGCTTCCCTTCTAGTACGAGCAGGAAGAATTGGCCCTATAGTGGACCGTTTATTGGAACGAAGTTCCTTATCGCGCGTTGTGAAAGGGGGCTAGACGGAAAAAATTCGTAGTACGCCGCCTTTGATGTGTGTGCGCGTGAGCATCGGGGGCGCCCGCGCTGTATGCTGTCTCGCGCTCTCGTGGCGTCCTTTGGTGTTTCGGTGTACAACAACAAATATTATTATTACTTAAAAAAAATAAAATTTTATTACAATTCCTTCACTAATTAATCGAAAGGAACTTCGTTCCATCCGGGTGTCCCTTGACACCTCTCAACTTTTATTTATTTATTTATTCTTTATTTGTACGAAGAAGATTATATAATAGAGACACAAAAAGACTTAATTAAAAATGGTACATAAGGCGGCCTTATCGCTAAACAGTAATTTCTTCCAGGCAACCTTAGGCTAAGGAAAATATTAGGACACTAGAATGTAGGTTTGTATGTGCATATTGTATGTAGGACCATTGCAATTAATATCTATATAATATATAAAATCTTTTTATTATTTAATAATGACGATATATATTTTTTAGAGGAACTGCAAGATTCGTTTAACGTCAGTCGACCAAAACTCATTTTCTGTCAAAGTGAGAAAGCTCCCGACGTTCAAATTGCTCTGAATGAAATTGACCTGAATGCTGTCATAGTTACCTTCGACAAAGGAGATTACCTATGCAACTACGCTGATTTCATAGCGAAGTATGCAGACGACACACCAATTCAAGAGTTTCAGTAAGGACTTTAATTTATTATTTATTTATTCTTACAACTTTCCTCTTTTCTTTTTTCCTGACGAGGTCTAGACAATTCAAATATTCGGCTTGGAAGAAATACATTTCTATCCATATCTAAGACTGTTTCCACGCTTTCGCATTTCTAATTAAGAATGTCATTGACGAAACCAAAGCATTATCAAAGCATTATCAACTTCACCAGAGAAATCTTTAAAACCCTATCATCAACATCATCATTAACAGCCGATGGATGTCCACTAGATACTAGACATGGCTTTTTAGGGACTTCTAAACATGACGATCCTGAGCCACGATCAGGAACTATGTGGAGCCGCTGGTCGCTACACTATACTTATAGCAAATTCTGTTATATGGCATAAGGTATTTGCAAGTTAGATAGACAGATAAACTCTTTATTGCACATATCAAAAGATACAAAGACACAAAAACGAAACAAAAAACAAAAGTTAAATGTACAAAGGCGGTCTTATCGCTAAAAGCGATCTCCTCCAAACAACCCGCATTGAAGTATTTTAAGTTATGGAAAACTTTGGAAAGTTTTGACGACCTCCGTGGCGCAGTGGTATGCGCGGTGGATATATAAGGCGGAGGTCCTGGGTTCGATTCCCGGCGAGGCAGATTGAGATTTTTCTTAATTTGTCTTGGCCTGGCTGGTGGGAGGCTTTCGCCGAGGCTAGTTACCACCCTACCGACAAAGACGTACCACCAAGCGATTTAGCGTTCCGGTACGATGTCGTGTAGAATCCGATAAGGATGTGGATTTTCATCGTACTCCTAACTAGTAAGCCCGCTTCCATCTCAGATTGCATCATCACTTAACATCAGGTAGTAGTCAAGGGCCAACTTGTAGTCTTTAAAAAAAAAAAAAAACGGATAGTGCAATTATAAAAATAAATTACGTTGTGAAGTGCGTTTGAAATAATTTTCACCTTTTTCAGGCCTACAGATTTTGACCCGTCCATAACAACCGGGTTCCTTATATCTACTAGCGGCACGACTGGTTTGCCAAAAGCAGCTGAAGTTACTCATAAAAACTTTGTTATTTCTATACCAATGTTTTGGTAAGTAAGTGAAGAGGTAACTAATTTTGAATAAAAGAAAAAAATTAAAAGACGTTTCTAATATTGATAAGAATCGTCGTACTTAAATTTGATTTGCGTTTAAGTATTCAGGCGTAAATTTATTTATTTAGGATACTTTTCACCACCTTCCCGACACCGACTCGTATGGCACTGGTGGGGTCTCCCTTGCAGTGGTTAACTGCGCTGTTCCATTTCATCGCCTCGCCAATACTCAAATATATACGTCTGCAGACGTCGGAAGCTCTGACACCTGAACATGCATACTACCTCATTAACACTTATAAGGTAAATATGAGATTATTTTACTTCTTACACACTCGTAGATAAATAAGAGAAAATAAGTATTTTGTCTCAATATGTTATATTTATTTTTAAAATTTTTAACAATAGATACTTATTTTGATTTAACAATATTTTTGAGTTAAAAATAAAAGAAAACATACGTCATTCTTAAATTTCGATTATTTACAAAAAATAAAGTAAATATAATTGTGTACTAAAAAAAAACGATACTGATTAAATCTTTAAAAGCGAAATAACATTTATAGACCAGTGCCGACAGCTTTTGAAACCAAAAAAATCTCAGTAGAATGAAAAGGAAGAGAATATCATAAAAATGAGGTAAAAAACGGATTTTCTCAATTCCGGCAACCAAGTTTTACGTTTTTTATTTTTATCTTTTATGTATAAAATTTCATTTTCGTAAAATTTGGTGAAAACTTGTCTTCTAATGTCTCAAATACGCTATAATTTATTTGATTTGAAATATTTATTTTTTCAGCTTATTTTGAATGAATATCAAAAAAACTGGCCGTCAAAATACAATTTTTTTTTAAATTGGTATGCTTTCTTTTCGTTGAAATCTCTACTTTCCGATGGTGAAAAAAATATATGTTACCTTAGAAAAGGCAAAAACTAGGCTAACGGTTTTTACATCCTACTGCGATTTTCTTGTACTTTTTGTTATTTTTAAGGCTAATTCCACTGGAGTATTACAAATTAATCACGAAATCTTAGCCTTAAGACTGCAAAGGCGTAGATACTCATTTCGCGATGTGGATGCTTACTAAGAGCTAGTTTCTCGCTAGTCCCACGGAACAGGATCTACACTGGCGAAACTACATGGCACAGCTAGTACAACATGTATACAACATATATACAACATATATACAACATATATACAACATATATACAAAACGTTTTTACCAATATCCAATCCTCCCATTGTATTGTTTGAGGGCTATCGATACAGGTCCAGAGTTAAGAACTTCTTCACTATACGCGCGCACTCAAGAAATACAGCTTTCTGTGTCCGACCCATCAAGCCAAGCGAAAGTTTGTAAGGTTAAAACTGTTGTAATCAAACATCATATCTCCGTGTGTACATCTTTATTAATGCCATTAGTGACATCTCTGTCATAGCATGAAATAAATATTAAATAACATAGACAACATCACTACATCTTCCCCCTTACAAAAATGAAAAAAAAAATAATAATAAAGTTAAAATAATACCTACTTATTCTAACATTTTCCTATAAAAAAAAAATAATAATGTGACAGAACAAAATTCATTTTAAATTTCTTAACTTAATTCTAGCTTTGATAGCCGCTTGTCTCTTTGTCACCTTATTTGGAGTTTCCTTATGTTGATCCATGATAGGACCTATGGAGGTAGAAGGAGCACAGGTGTCATCAGGATTGGAATTGTCACTCTCTGCACTCAACCATCGTTCTTGCTCCGAAGCGCGTTCTTCTTCTGGCGGCACACATACCAAATGACGCCTATTCCGTCTATACCGCCTTCCTGACATATCTTTGACGAAATAGGAGCGCGGTTGAGGCGCTGCACCTTGTACTTCAGCGCGTTTGCGCCTCCCCCTATCCACTATCACAACATTCTGCCCCGGCTTTAGCCCGGGCAGCGCTCGTGTGTGCTGATCGTAATGCGCTTTGCTGGCGTTCTGCTTTCTTATCATACACTCGTAGTCTGCCTTGTTATCACGGTGGGGTCTGAGCGCCCGCTCGTGCGTCGGTAGCCTGGTGCTCAGTCTACGTCCCATGAGCAATTCTGCCGGAGACGCTAAACCGTCGCGCGGGCACGCTCTAAAATTTAATAAGCCTAAATAAAAATCCGATCCCGAGTTGGTGGCCTTTATCAACATATCTTTTATTGTACGCACACTTTTTTCGCTGCGACCGTTAGCTTGAGGATAATTAGGTGATGTGATAATGTGTTCAAAGCCCCATTTTTTTCGAAATTCTTTAAATTCTTTAGAGCAGTAAGCGGGGCCTCCGTCAGTCACCAACATAGCTGGTATACCGTACCTCGCAAATTGGTCTTTCATAGCTAGTATAACCGCTTTACTCCCTATATTATTTAGTGGACTCACTTCAATGAAGTTTGAAAAATAATCAACTAGAATCAAAAAGTTTTTCTTCTGGTATTCGAAAATGTCTGAGCCTACTTTAAACCATGGGATCTCCGGTATCTGGTGCGATATCATCGGCTCACGCGTCGGCCGAGGCGCGTGCTCCGCGCACGTTGCGCAGCGACGCACGGCGCACTCAACGTCGCGCGACATGCCTGGCCAGAACATGACATCGCGCGCACGACGCTTGCACCGGTCTATGCCCATGTGGCCCTCGTGCACCCGATTTATCATTTCTGCGCGAAGACTTTTAGGCACATAAACTAAATTATCTTTTAATATAACATTATCAATATATTCAAAGCATTCTCTATATGACCATAATTGCCGTACACATTCATCCGCATCATATTTATTTGCTGGCCACCCATCTTTAATATACTTTATAATTGTTTGACATTCTCTATCAATTTCAGTACCTCTCCTAATCAAATTTAGTTTTTCACTACTAAACCTCACATTATCAATCACAAAACAAGATTGCTCTTCAACCTCATCGGACACGTTACTCTTCATTAACTCCGGTAGCGGTGCCCGCGACAGAGTGTCCGATACAAACATATATTTCCCAGGCTTATATACTACGTTAAACTTGTAGCCTTGAATCCTTAACATCATACGTTGTAAACGAGCAGGTACAGAATCTAGCGGCTTTTTAAACAGGGCTTCTAAAGGCTTGTGATCCGTTTCTACCGTGACGTCACCGCGGCCGAACAGATACTGATGAAATCGCTCTAAAGCGAATACTATGGCCAGCAGCTCCTTTTCGATTTGCGCATACCTTGTTTGCGTTTCGGTGAGCGTGGCGGACGCAAACTCCACCGGGCGGCCTCCTTGCAACAACACCGCGCCTAGCGCGCGCGCGCTCGCATCCACTGACAGAAGCACTGGCTCGCTTACTGAATACAGCGCCAGCACAGGCGCTGCGCACAAGGCGTCCTTAAGACGACGCACCGCGGCCGTGTGAACCTCGTCCCAGTACCACACGCAACCCTTTTTCAGTAGGCTACGAAAATTGTAAAAAATTATAGGTTTTATATGTTCTAAATAGCCTCAGGTCTGCTCTGGTGTAAGACAACGGAAGTTACCACCCGACTGGCAAAAACAATTTAACAGTCCAGTATGATTTGGAGGTATGGTTAAATAAACTTAAGTAGGTACTACTTTCAAATTAGCTCGTTACATCATCACTTAACATCAGATGAGATCGAAAGCGCAGCGCAGCGCAGCGTCAAGGGTCAACTTGTCACTGAATGAAATTAAGTAAATAAAATTTTTGTAACGATATCCCGATGTGGAATTTAACCACGGTCATAGAGGCGTTAGAACTGATAAGAACTGATACACTCAGGCCACAAACCCCTATCGAACGGCCTTCTAAACCGAGATCTGACTTCCGAGGCTCACAGGTCACAGGAGGTTCCTTATCTACTCTTTTGGCCAATCTCTGGCAAACAGAGTTTTTGCTCTCGCCTAAACGCTGCGATGCTTAGGCGAGCTTTCTGCAGTCGCATTACACAAAATACAGAAAAAAATAGTGTAGTCAGTGTCAGTGCAGTGCAAGTCTTTGGTACAGACCAGCAGGGAATGTCCATCGACTGGTGTGATGATGAGAGGCTTAATTACGTACCTAATTAAAATAAATGAATTCAATTTGGTTTTAACAACGAAGAGATCATCTAAAGGTTCCGTATTTCATCGTATACAGACCCCTAACGACGACATCCAAAGGTTGTGATAGTGGATAGGGGGAGGCGCAAACGTGCTGAAGTACAAGGTGCAGCGCCTCAACCGCGCTCCTATTTCGTCAAAGATATGTCAGGAAGGCGGTATAGACGGAATAGGCGTCATTTGGTATGTGTGCCGCCAGAAGAAGAACGCGCTTCGGAGCAAGAACGATGGTTGAGTGCAGAGAGTGACAATTCCAATCCTGATGACACCTGTGCTCCTTCTACCTCCATAGGTCCTATCATGGATCATGTTGTAATCAAACATCATATCTCCGTGTGTACATCTTTATTAATGCCATTAGTGACATCTCTGTCATAGCATGAAATAAATATTAAATAACATAGACAACATCACTACATCTTCCCCCTTACAAAAATGAAAAAAAATAATAATAATAAAGTTAAAATAATACCTACTTATTCTAACATTTTCCTATAAAAAAATAATAATAATGTGACAGAACAAAATTCATTTTAAATTTCTTAACTTAATTCTAGCTTTGATAGCCGCTTGTCTCTTTGTCACCTTATTTGGAGTTTCCCTATGTTGATCCATGATAGGACCTATGGAGGTAGAAGGAGCACAGGTGTCATCAGGATTGGAATTGTCACTCTCTGCACTCAACCATCGTTCTTGCTCCGAAGCGCGTTCTTCTTCTGGCGGCACACATACCAAATGACGCCTATTCCGTCTATACCGCCTTCCTGACATATCTTTGACGAAATAGGAGCGCGGTTGAGGCGCTGCACCTTGTACTTCAGCCCGTTTGCGCCTCCCCCTATCCACTATCACAACATTCTGCCCCGGCTTTAGCCCGGGCAGCGCTCGTGTGTGCTGATCGTAATGCGCTTTGCTGGCGTTCTGCTTTCTTATCATACACTCGTAGTCTGCCTTGTTATCACGGTGGGGTCTGAGCGCCCGCTCGTGCGTCGGTAGCCTGGTGCTCAGTCTACGTCCCATGAGCAATTCTGCCGGAGACGCTAAACCGTCGCGCGGGCACGCTCTAAAATTTAATAAGCCTAAATAAAAATCCGATCCCGAGTTGGTGGCCTTTATCAACATATCTTTTATTGTACGCACACTTTTTTCGCTGCGACCGTTAGCTTGAGGATAATTAGGTGATGTGATAATGTGTTCAAAGCCCCATTTTTTTCGAAATTCCATAAATTCTTTAGAGCAGTAAGCGGGGCCTCCGTCAGTCACCAACATAGCTGGTATACCGTACCTTGCAAATTGGTCTTTCATAGCTAGTATAACCGCTTTACTCCCTATATTATTTAGTGGACTCACTTCAATGAAGTTTGAAAAATAATCAACTAGAATCAAAAAGTTTTTCTTCTGGTATTCGAAAATGTCTGAGCCTACTTTAAACCATGGGATCTCCGGTATCTGGTGCGATATCATCGGCTCACGCGTCGGCCGAGGCGCGTGCTCCGCGCACGTCGCGCAGCGACGCACGGCGCACTCAACGTCGCGCGACATGCCTGGCCAGAACATGACATCGCGCGCACGACGCTTGCACCGGTCTATGCCCATGTGGCCCTCGTGCACCCGATTTATCATTTCTGCGCGAAGACTTTTAGGCACATAAACTAAATTATCTTTTAATATAACATTATCAATATATTCAAAGCATTCTCTATATGACCATAATTGCCGTACACATTCATCCGCATCATATTTATTTGCTGGCCACCCATCTTTAATATACTTTATAATTGTTTGACATTCTCTATCAATTTCAGTACCTCTCCTAATCAAATTTAGTTTTTCACTACTAAACCTCACATTATCAATCACAAAACAAGATTGCTCTTCAACCTCATCGGACACGTTACTCTTCATTAACTCCGGTAGCGGTGCCCGCGACAGAGTGTCCGATACAAACATATATTTCCCAGGCTTATATACTACGTTAAACTTGTAGCCTTGAATCCTTAACATCATACGTTGTAAACGAGCAGGTACAGAATCTAGCGGCTTATTAAACAGGGCTTCTAAAGGCTTGTGGTCCGTTTCTACCGTGACGTCACCGCGGCCGAACAGATACTGATGAAATCGCTCTAAAGCGAATACTATAGCCAGCAACTCCTTTTCGATTTGCGCATATCTTGTTTGCGTTTCGGTGAGCGTGGCGGACGCAAACTCCACCGGGCGGCCTCCCTGCAACAACACCGCGCCTAGCGCGCGCGCGCTCGCATCCACTGATAGAAGCACTGGCTCGCTTACTGAATACAGCGCCAGCACAGGCGCTGCGCACAAGGCGTCCTTAAGACGACGCACCGCGGCCGTGTGAACCTCGTCCCAGTACCACACGCAACCCTTTTTTAGTAGGCTACGAAGAGGTGATGCAATATCTGAGTAATTCGTAATATATTTCGACAAGTAGTTCACCATGCCCAAAAACCGCTCCAATGCAGGCCTATCCTGAGGCATCGGCATTTCTTCAATAGCCTTAAGCTTACTTTTATCAATCGCCATCCCTTGTGCACTGAACGTATGCCCCAAGTAACTCACCTCTTGTACCCTGAACTCACACTTTTCCTTATTAAATTTAATTCCTACCTGTCTCGCCCTCTCTAACAAACATTTCAGTCTCTTATCGTGCTGCTCGGCAGTGGAACCCCATACAATTATATCGTCTACAAACGACTCCACACCGTCCAGATCTTCCAGTAGTTGTCGCACCCTCGCGTGGAATACCTCAGAGGCACAATTAATTCCAAATGGCAACCGCAGGAACTGGTATCTTCCGAAAGGAGTTCCGAAAGTACAGAGATCAGCGCTTTTATTATCGATTTGAATCATCCAGTAGCCCGAGCGCGCGTCCAGCTTGCTGAAGTAGTAAGCACCCTGCAGCTTCGCAGCGATATCTGGAAGGGTCGGCAACGGAAAGCGCGAGCGCCGCACCGCGCGGTTTAACGGTCGCGGGTCGAGACACACGCGAATCGTACCATCTTTCTTTGCTACCACTACAATTGCATTCACCCACTCCGTCGGATGTGACACCTTCCTAATGACACCCATGTCTTCCATACGCTTTAATTCCACTTGCAACTTATCACGAACACCGATAGGTATTTTTCTTACCGGACAGACCGACGGCTGTATTCCTGGATCATTATCTTATATTCGCCTGGCAATTTACCTAATCCTCTAAACAAATCATCATAAGAATCTATATTTATAGTGAATACACGCTTGATAATACCTAATTCTTCACAGGCATATTTACCTAGTACGCTCTGACAATAGTTTTTACAGATACAAAAATTAAGGTTATATAGATTATTTTTATATATCCAAGATATAGAGCAAGAGCCCAATATAGGTATCATACTGCCACAAAAAGATTTAGCCTTAACATTATTTTGATACAAAGATGAAATATCTAAGCCTAATTGTTTATATTTTTCAAAAGATATAACATTAAGGTCCGATCCTGTATCAAGTTTAAATCTTTCAGTTTTTTGACTATTATTATATAATTGCAATGTTTCATACCATTTGTTGCCGTCCTCACAATATGAACCATTAATCATCAAGATCTTGTATAACTCATGACTTGTTTCACTATTTTCCACTATTTCATTAACATTTTTTCGTGAATTTAACATACAGGCCCTTTTAAAATGACCTTGACACAGACACAAATAACACACCGCATTCCTAGCGGGACACCTGAAGCTACCATCGCATTGTAAACCTGCACATTTAGGACACGCCGCATGCATCGGCGTACCCGTCGGCTGGCTCCGAGCGTCACGAGTAGGCCCGCGCGGCATCCAGCCGCGCCCGCGCTGAGCCCGCGGCGCCCAGTTGCCAGCGCGCGGCGTCCATCCGCCAGCCCGGCCGCCACCACGCGCGCCATTTATGGCGTCCACTGCCGTCGACGATGATGCACCAGCCTCGTCACCGCACGGCTTGCTGCCCTCGAAATGCCGTTTCTCTTCATTTGACATTTCACTGGCCCGACAAATTTTTAATGCACCCTGAAGTATTAACTCATCCGATCTTAATAATCTGTCGCGTATTTTTCCATCTAATACACCGCACACGATCCGATCACGAATTAAACCTTCCTCTAAGTGCTCGAAATCGCAATGTTCGGCTAGCATCTTCAAGGCGGTTACGTATTCATCAATTGATTCGCCAGCTTGTTGATTCCGGGTAAAGAATTTGAAACGAACCATTGTCGTGTTTTGTTTGGTTCCAAAATGATCGTCAAATTTTTTCATCAGCGTGTCAATGTTTTCACGACTTTCGTCTTTTGCGTATCTAAATGTTGTGTAAATATCGTACCCCTCCGGCCCGATCAAATTAACTAATAGGCTGGCTTGAACATCCGTAGTTTCTCTATGTACACCGGCCGCCTTTAAAAATACATAAAATTGCTGGCGCCATTTTCGCCACGCTGTCGCTCGACAAGCCGGGCCACCTTCTAAGCATAACTCCGACGGCGGTCGAGCGTGTTCCATAGTTGTATATCACTTATACACACTGATTCCACCAAATTATAATACTGCTCTGAACTAATTACATCTTAATTTAATATATTTCGTTCACCGCTGTCACCATGTTGTAATCAAACATCATATCTCCGTGTGTACATCTTTATTAATGCCATTAGTGACATCTCTGTCATAGCATGAAATAAATATTAAATAACATAGACAACATCACTACAAAAACTATTGACTGAAACCAGTATCGGAATAATGGCGGTGATTTCGTGAGGGTGTACCAATAATATTTTAATAATATGAGCATTGTTGAAAATTTTAAAAATAAAGGAATTAGAGAAATAATTAGTCAATAACGCACGCAGTGTTATTGACATCAATATTGCCTTTGGGTATTTGGATATGAGTAATTGAAGATATGCCGTCGATTGTGGTTTACTCTGTGTCTGTTTATTAAATGTGCGGTTGACTTCGTAAGCTGTCTGGGAAAGCATAATATTTTGTTACGTTTTCATTCCATATGGTTATCAATTGTATAGTTTTAAGGAATTAAGTTAGCTTCAATTTCTCAATTCTTTTTTAACCGACTTCAAAAAGAGGAGGTTATCAATTCGAGCCGTATGTATGTAATAATTTCAGAACTGTCCAGTTTTCGCATGTGTTAGTCTATATCGTCGTCTGAACAAATGTGCCAAATTTCAAAAGTGTATGTATGTATGTATGTATGTATGTATGTATTTATGTTTGTGGAGGCATATCTCCGGAACTACAAGTCCGATTTAAGTAATTCTTAGATATGGTTAAGTAAATTAAAGTAACTAAATAACGCATTTATTTTTTACTTTTTATTATTTTTTTTTTGACTATTTGAATATTTCAGCCAACATTCACAATACTTAGTCCAACATTGATGGCGACACTCATCAAGAGAGAGGCGCGAAATCAATGTGACCTGACTTGCTTCGAACTTATTCTGTTGGGAGGAAGTTCGGTACCTACAACACTTATCGATGATATTAAGGTAATATAAATGATATTAAGGTCCTTAGAGCAGTGTAATCTCTAATCTCTATATCCCCTTCCCTAAAAGGGTGCAGGCCTGGCTCTATAGTATCTGCCTGTTACAAAATAATCGGTTATACTGATAAGTAGAGATTTTATGGCAGAGCTTGCTCGGGAAAAGACTAAAGCCAAAGCTCATTTCGCCAAGCAGCATTGATTTTATTTTATCGACTACAAGTTGGCCCTTGACTGCTATCACACCTGATGTTAAGTGATGATGCAATCCAAGATGGAAGCGGGCTAACTTGTTAGGAGTAGGATGACATCCACACCCCTATCGGTTTCTACACGACATCGTACCGGAACGCTAAATCGCTTGGCGGTACGTCTTTGTCGGTAGGGTGGTAACTAGCCACGGCGAAAGCCTCCCACCAGCCAAACCAAGACAAATTGAGAAAAATCTCAATCTGCCCCGCCGGGAATTGAATCCAGGACCTCCGTTACCACTGCGCCACTACTAACAAGTTAGCCCGCTTCCAACTTAGATTGCATCATCACTTAACATCAGTTGTAATAGCACTTAAGGGCCAACTTGAAATTAATAAAAAAAAAATATGGTGGTGAATTCGTAAGTTTCTATAGAGATAGCCTAAGTTTTCGCTATGTTGTTTTAGACTATTACACCAAACACAGAAGTAGTCAATGTATACGGCATGAGTGAACTGGCAGGAATAGCCTTCAGCGGAGAATTCCCGCCACCGGGCTCCTGTGGGAAGCCTATGAGATGTTTCGAATATCGCGTAAGTTTATCTAATATAAAGAAATATTAACGAAATTAAGGATTCTATCTCTATTACCACTACAGAAAGAAAGAATAAAAAATGGTTTATTTCAAACAAATTCTGCCACACATTACAAAATTTGTTTGCATGTTAGGCTAATTATTTTCTTTTTATTTTGTTCCATATTGTTAAGATAATACCTGTATCTAAGGAGGAAGAGCGGGAATCCTGAGACACAGTTTTTAAAACTTACTTCAGGATCCCCAGCACAATTGTAAAATGACTTATTTTAGCAATAAATTTCATTTCATTTCATTTCATTTCACGTTGAATACAATTTCATGGCGCTTGATGCCTCTTGGATTAGTCGAGACTAAAACGCCAACAAGCATCAAAACGTCACTCCTGTCTTGCGCGGCACAACCTAGACAAAAGGGTAGTAATGATGCAATAACATTACAGCTAACTAACGTGGATACTCAAGAAGATATAACCGAACCAAATACGCCAGGAGAACTTTGGCTTAAAGGACCTACCATATTTAAAGTAAGAACTTTTTATTTCTAACACTACTATTATTTTCACTGATTTTGCTCTAAATACTGTCTACGTAGTGAATCAAAGCAGAAATGAAATAACATATTAGCCTCTAGAGGTTTTTAAGCTATTGTATAGCTTTTATCGCGGGCCTTGAGCGTGGAGACCGATCACAGAAATTCCGTAACGAAAAAACCTAACACCCCCTGAGTATCAAAAACATAATATCAAAAGCACAATTTCGAACGAGTCAGCGGGGAACGTGGCTTAGCGGTAAAGAGCTCAAGTGGCCGATTGCCAGAGAGACAGGGTTCGAATCCGTCGGTTCCATTTTTTTTTAAATATATATTTCTTTAAGACATTTTATTTTAATTAATACTTTTTTCATTATCACGTTAAAAAATCAAAATCAATTATTCTATCTAATTCGAATTAAATTTATCGCTAGGCCACGGTTCCGATGACGTCGGTAAGTAAACATAAGTGGATAAAAAATGCTATGCAATAGCTTTACCGCGGCAGTCTCCCAGTGCCACACGTCTTTTTTTTTTATTAAAACTTCCATAAATTGTAGTCTTTTCAGAAGCTACAACGCACAGCACCCATTCCACCGACAAGATTAGACGTCTTCTGTGACGTAATGGTAATGCGCGGTGCATTTATAAGACGGAGGTCTTGCATTGCATGCATGAAAACCTGGCTGAGATTACCAGAAGTAGATACTTTTAGAAACCCAAGAGGTGTAAATATTATCCTATTCCTAACAATTTAGCCCACCTCCACCATCTCTTACAACCAGATGTGATTACAGTCAAGCAACTAAAAAAACTTGCGATTTTGGTTCCATTATCTAAAATACAATATTTGTGAATTTTAGGGGTATTACGACAACGCAGAAGCAACTGAAGACGCCTTCGTTGACGGTTGGTTCAAAACGGGTGACATGTTCTACAGAGATGAACATTGGAACTTTTTCTTTTTAGAACGAATAAAACTGCTGTTAAAATATAAAAGCTACCAGGTAACAAGCGAATAGTCTAACATAATGTAATTTTTAAGTAAGCTTATAAAAAAGGAAGCAAGGACAAATTAATGATCCGTTACTTAGAACTTAAATTTAAAAATAGGTTAAAGTTACTTTTGACGGCTGAATGGTGCAGTGGGTAGTGACCCTAAGCTGTAGGTTCGATTCCCATATCTGGATAAATTTTTGTGTGATGAGCGTGTATGTTTTTCAGTGCCCAGACACACTGTTTACATCTATCTAAATGTAATAAGTATAAATGTAATAAGTATATAAAATATAAATATTCATCAGTTATCATAGTATCCATAACACAAGCTACCAACGCTAACCTACTTTGGACCTATTTAGCGATGTGCGTAACTGTGTATTGTCTTTTAATATTGATTTATTTATACATAATATTATAATGTATAAATAAATCATTATTGATTTATTTATACATTATAATATTATGTATAAATAAATCAATATTAAAAGACAATACACAGTCTTTAATATACACTAATTGGCATGTCTAAAATAATCAAAAAAATTCTAAATTCTAAATCGTTTATTTCAATTAGGCTTATTATAAACACTTTTGAAACGTCAAAGTAGACTATATATTAACAACTCTACCACCGGTTCTCTATAATCTCTATATTATCTGTTGTAAATGAAAGGCACTTAAAACCAACAAAAGCTTAATTTATATTTATGTACAGTTTTATTATAGAAAATTTAACAGATTCTTACTTGTGATAACTTAAGCTAATGCGCCTTGAGAATTCAATAAACAGTTACTAGTTTTTGCAACATTGCTAACAGAGTGCCTAGTGTGAGTTTGTTACCGAGCGACTGCGTAAAAACGTAATGCACATTTATATGGAATTGAAGTAGCGCCATCTAGGTATAGTGAGAGTAAACGCTTTTTTTTATTTAATTTAACATTACGACTGATTACGTTTTTACGCAGACGCTCGGTGAAAAACTCACACTCGCCCCACAGTTTATAATTATTAACATTGAGACAGTATACCTAGTTCAAAACAATATTAAAATGACTTTTCCTGTAGGTACATTGCTCCCTCTAGCACGCACAAGCAGTTCAATATCGTGATTTGAAGTCCATACAAAAAGGCTATGTCGTTCAGTGGACATTTATCAAGTGATAATAATGATGAGGTTGATGTTGATGTTGAAAATAAAAATCTTCTTCTTCAGATATCACCAGTGGAAGTAGAGAACGTTATAAGGCAGCATCCCGGTGTGCTAGATGTAGCCGTCACTGGGATACCAGACGCGGAGTGCGGGGACCTGCCTGTAGCTTGTGTGGTAACACGGGATGGATACGATGTCTCGGTGGACGAAATTAAGAATATAGTTAGAGGTAAACAGAGTATATTAACCATTTTTAGTTCTAAACATATTTATTTTAATTGTATATTTTTTTTTTTATCAACTACAAGTTGGCCCTTGACTGCTATGTCATCTGATGTTAAGTGATGATGCCGTCTAAGATGGAAGCGGGCTAACTTGTCAGGAGTAGGACGAAAATCCACACCCCTTTCGGTTTCTACACGACATCGTACCGGAACGCTAAATCGCTTGGCGATACGTCTTTGTCGGTAGGGTGGTAACTAGCCACGGCGAAAGCCTCCCACCAGCCAGACCATGACAAATTAAGAAAAAACTCAACCTGCCCCGCCGGGAATCGAACCCAGGACCTCCGTCTTATAAATCCACCGCGCATACCACTGCGCCACGGAGGTCGTCAATCATATTAAAAGGCGACCCCGGGCAGGCTAGTAAAGAATAAATATAATTATCTCTATTAAACATTTACGAAATCAAATATCGTTGCATTATCCATAATCAACTTCCGCAAATCAGCTTTCTTCAATTTATTTCTAGCTGACCCGACGAAGTCTGTTCCGCCTTAAAGGCAATATATAAGCAGATCTTTGAATTTATTAAGTTTTTTTTATTAGAAAATACGTAAAAAAATTAAGTACCTACATTAATCATTCATTAGTTTCTGTATTTTAGTACATAGGTTGCACTTCACTAAAGTACCTTTCTTACAGAAATCAAATTGTCATCCATGCGTACATTACATAGGTGTCATTTGCGTTTTGTTATCCCAAGTCTAATTTTTTTTTTTTATACCACGTTTTATAGTGATTGACGTTTTATGTCAAGTCACACAGGAACGCTGTCAAACGGGATAAACAGTATCCTATGTCCGTCTCCTAGCTCTAAGTTACCTACCCACCAACTTTCAGCCATAACGATACAGCTGTTCTTGAGTTATAAATAGTGTAACTAACATGACTTTCTTTTATATATATAGATTTGACTATCATAGAATGTTTAGATTAGTCATAGTAAAACTTACGGTTTTTAGTGACGTGACATGAATGAGGTCCGTCAGATCGTGACGGCTTGAGAGCGTAGGTTTGGGAACCCCAAAAAAACAGTATTTTCTTTCTATGGATATCTGTTCTAAATCATGATCAAATAAATTGTACTGCTATAGTTATAATTGATACTACTAAGTTCTTTTTATGGTAAAAAGGTAAAAAACAGGAACCTAGTATTAAGGCTTCGTTGTTTGTCCGTCGGTCTGTAACCAGGCTGTATCTCGTAAACCGCGGTAGCTTGCTAGATAGTTGACATTTTTACAAATTATGTATTCCTGTTGCTGCTATAACAAAACTAAATAAAAATATTTTACGCGAGGCTATACAACAAACTTGATTTGTTTGGCGTTTTTTCGTAATATACCTATCAATGATGGCAACAGGTAGGCACTTGAAATATTCACAAAATACTCAGTTGTATTTTTACTTTAATAATAAAATTATAATTAAATAAATATTACACTGCTGTTTATAGACAAGAAAGGACATTGCCATAATGTGCCCCAAGCTGTCCAAACGTATGCTCATTTTTAAATACTATTTTATTTAAATACACAATGATTTTTAAACAACTTCCCATGTTTTACAGCAATCACTTGAAAATATATCAAAAATATAAGAACTTCAATCGATTTTTTGTGTTCTGAATCACGTGACCGTCGTCGTAGTATGAGAAGTCAACTTTTATAAACCTTCATAACTTTTATCACCGACTGTTTAGCTACAAGTAACTTTATTACTATTTAAATAGATTATCTGTACTATTTAATGACATATATATCATCTCTGGGCATCTCTGGTTCCCTACATTTTTTACCTATGTCCTTTTGCACACATATCTAAGGAAATAAAATACAAATCTAAGAGGAAAAGGCATATTACCACTAATGATAATTATATTATACTTGTAATTATTTCCTTCACAGATTCGCTATCAGATTCGAAACAGCTGCGCGGTGGAGTGATATTTCTGAACAGTATACCAATGACAGCTTCGACCAAAGTGCACAGAAGACAGCTTAAAGAACTAGTGTTGAATCTAAATAGGCACTGAGGCTATGTTTAGTTACATTGCACAACACCGAATTAAAAAATTTTAACAAAAAATATAACCTGGCACCGACTCCTAGATATGCTTAAGTAAATTCAAGCAACTAAATGACAGTTATTTTTTACTTTTTAGTGTGTTTTGAGTCAGTTCTATTTTTTGTTAAAAATTTTTATTTCTTACTTTTTAGTGATTTATCGCCACATAACGTACTCGTACTATACTGTCATAGTATATTATACGGCACTAGTAGCCAAAAAGCTACCGATACCGAGACAAAGACCAAAATCGCTGTAAGCGTGCTTTCAAAATTTGAAGAGTTCCTTCAATTTCCCCAGGATATCATCATCAGACGATACCTAACTTGATGACAATATGACCACCTTGAAAGTATGCCCTTTCTAATAAAAAAATAATTATCAAAATCGGACAATTCTGTAAAAAGTTATGCGTGGTCATACATAAAAATAAAAAAAAAGTATACGTGTCGAATTGAGAAACTCCTCCGTTTTTTTTCGTCGGTTTAAAACTAACACCATCCTATATAAAAAGATTCCCTTATATTTGACGAAATTTTCTTAGCATGTAATAGCATCGATCGAGATTTTTTTTATACTTACTAGAAGTTTTGCCTTGACAGCAGTTTTATCTAGTTTTAAGTGATGATGCAATCTAAAATAGATGCGGACTAATTTGTTAGGAGTAGGATGAAATCCACACCACTTTCGGATGCAACACGACATCATACCGGAACGCTAAATCGCTTGGCGGTACGTCGTTGTCGGTAAAGTGGTAACTAGCCACAGCTGTAGCCTCCCACAAGCCAAAAGTTCAAATATTAAAAATTTCATTAAGTTATATTAATTATTGCTTTTTCTTTGTGATTCTTAAACGCCTTTTATTCATTTCTTTCTAATAACATGTGTTTATTTAACAAGGGGGTATTTATAGAATAATTGTAGGGTTAATGATAGATATACACCGTATACTGTAGTTATCTAAGTACCACTTATAGATAGCACAAGTAACAATTAGAGACACAAACTACACCAAACGTGTTTCTAAGGAAGATTGTCATTAAATGCATAAATAATTATCTTTTTAATAGTTAATATCTCACGTGCTATGTAGAGCATGACAATCTAATAAACGAGTAACTAAAGCATATTCATTTGTTTATTTTAATAGCGCTTTCTTAATAGCCTGTCAAGTATTAAACTTTATGATCACGTTAGCAGCCTTTTAACGGAATATGCGCGTGCATCCCAGTAGTACCCCCTAATTTTAGTTCTATAGAACTGTTGATACACCATATTAGAGTGTAGTGTGACATTTCTTTAATTTTGTCCCATTAGTTCTACATAGAACTAATGGGACAAAATTAAAGAAATGTCGATATCAACATCTTGTTTGTACGTTACATATAAATTACCTAGTTTTTATAAGTATAATATGAAATCACAGACAAAAAACGGAATCCTTATAGATTTGTAAAGTGTTTCTGTCCGTCTGTATGTAACAGCCACTTTTTCCGAAATTAAGAACTATAGTATTGAAATTTACTAAATAGATTTATTCCTTCACACAACATTTGATACAAAAATAGAAAAAAACAATAAGATTTGGGGGTTCCCCGTACTTAGAACTGGAACACAACATTTTTTTTTCATTAAACCCATACGTGTGGGGTATTTATGGATAGGTCTTTAAAAACGATAATGAGGTTTCTAATATCATTTTTTTCTAAACTGAATAGTTTGCGTGACTTCCAAAGTAGTAAAATGTGTCCCCCTGTAACTTCTAATTTATTAATTCTAAAATAAGAGAATATTTTTTTAGACACTTCTACTACTTGGTTTTAACAACTAAGCTTTTGCCGCAAGGGACATTTTTTTGTTAAAAACAAAATGAAATATAAATTAATAATACAAAGTTTATAACTTATATGATATAAGTAAATTCAAGAGCAAAAACTAAACTACAGTACTATATAGAACTATTAGGATATAATTTGACAGCCCGGAAAATATCCCAACAGTTCTATAGAACTACGGTATGGGGATACTAATGGGATGCACCCGAATATGCGGGGCTGACCCTCCTTATTTGATAGGAAATATGGAGCTTAGACCCACCACGTTGCTCCAAAGCAGGCATTGGATGATAATCATGATATATAATGATAATGAAATGATCCAGGTTGACACGTTGATAGCCTCGTGAAAGCCGAAAAATTAAAAGTATCAAAATACTTGGACCTTGCACACGAGATTACCGCCATGTGGAATATTGAGTCAACTATAATAATAGTTGATCCGATAGTCACTTCAGTCAATGATCTTTTTGCGAAAAGCTTCGACCAACACCTTAAGAAGCTTTCGGATATAGAAGGCAGTAGTCCTTGAAACGGCGCGAATTGTGAGGAGGTTTCTCACTCTGGAGCCCTGACCACCGGTTACTTGGGCCCGTAAAGGCCCCGCAAATGGAGGAGAAGATTTTTTTCATAAATTTTAATAGTGTTTTTATATATTTATATTATATACCTATATATAATATATTTGTATTATATACCTATAACATTGTTAAAATTTTTAATAAAAATATGTAAATAAAGATAAATGAGAGAAAAAAATTTTAACAAAAAATAAAAACGCCTTCAAAACGCACTAAAAAGTAAAAAATAACTACGTCATTTACTTACTTTAATTTACTTAATCACATCTATGAAGTCGGTGCCATCCAAGTTTAGGTAAAGTCTTTAAAGAGAAAGCTCGGGGGCACCGCTTCATAAATATTATAAAAATAAAGTAAGTAAATGACGTAGTTATTTTTTACTTTTTAGTGCGTTTTGAAGGCGTTTTTATTTTTTGTTAAAATTTTTTTATTTCATACTTTTTAGTGATTTATCAAAAACGAAAATACTAAAGAACCTACTCGAGCTAAACCATAAGTACCAATATTCACTAGCTAGTTATAACATTCCAACATCCCTACAAATGTGCCTATAAAGTTTGAAGGGTTTCCTCGAGTTTTCGTAGATTTCATCATCAGATCATGACTTAGTTAACATTAAACCAACTGGACTCCCAATCACAAGGTAGCTACTGTAAACCATTAAAGAGCTCCCTCAGCTGTTCTTCGTCTTCATCGCCAGACCCTTGATGACAGTCACAGCCTATCTAAATGTAAATTTCTCATCGAGACAAATTAATCAAGCCCAAACACAAGGTAGCTACTGTAAACCGTTACGGAGCTCCCTTAACTGTACTTCGTCTTCATCACCAGACCCTCAATGACAGTCACAGTCCATTTAAATGTAAATTTCTCATCGAGACAAATTAATCGAGCCCAAACACAAGGTAACTGCAGTAAATCGTCAAGGAGTTCTCTTATATGTAGATCGGCTCCATCATCAGATCGACTCCAGACCTTCATCAAATTGTAGTGCTTTTAAATACTTACCGGAAAAATTAACAAACGTACTTGTTGTCCCTACAATTTTTGAAAGTTCCCCTCGGTTTCTCTAGGATCCCATCATCAGATCCTGGTTTCCTTGTCATGGTACCACCACCGGACTATCTACTTTCCAACAAAAAAAGAATTATCAAAATCGGTTCATAAACGACGAAGTTATGCGCGAACACACATAAAAAAAAAAAAATATATATATACGGTCGAATTGAGAAACGCCTTTTTTTTTTGAAGTCGTTTAAAAAATGAAATGATCCGAACCGGTGACAGAGTCACAACACTGTGACAGACTTGATTTTTCAAAACTGCTAACGCCCTACTTGAATTAAATTAATTTGAATTTGACAATTTTAATGTTTAATTAAAGATGATTTACAATCCGATGATGATTAATAGTAACCAAAACGCTTAACGTGCCCGATTCTGTATTCGAACCTATGACCTTGAGAGGCCCCAAAGATTAACTACCAGACTAACGAGGCTGTTAAATTCGAGCTTGAAACTTAAGCTGCCAAAAAAACCAAGTAACGTAATGCAGGGAAACTCACAAAAGTTAATATTTCAAAGTCAAAAGTCAACGACATTAGCAACTGTATGTGAATTGAATGGGGAAATCATGGTGAAATATTCACAGACATGACGTACAAGTGCTCTCAGACGCTGGCGCATTTGCGGTCTCATTAGAACCTGTTACTTGAAAAACCACAAAAGTCGGTGCCAGCCAAGTTTAAGGAACATTTATTTTACGTAGTAAAGCAGTTTGTGGGTTCTAGGTAACATCCTTAAAAGTAGAAACCTTGGCTGGCACCGACTCCTAGATATGCTTAAGTAAATTAAAGCAACTAAATGACACAGTTATTTTTTACTTTTTAGTGCGTTTTGAGTCGGTTCTATTTTTTGTTAAAAATTTTTATTTCTTACTTTTTAGTGACTTATCGCCACGTAGCGTACTCGTACTATACTGTCATAGTATATTATATGGCATTAGTAGCCAAAAAGCTACCGATACCGAGTCAAAAACCGAAATCGCTGTAAGCGTGCCTCCAAAATTTGAAGAGTTCCTTCAATTTCCCCAGGATATCATCATCAGGTCCTAACATGAGGACAATGGGACCACCTTGGATGTATGCCCTTTCTAATAAAAAAAGAATTATCAAAATCGGACAACACTGTAAAAAGTTATGCGTGGTCATACATAAAAAATAAAAAAAAAAAAAAAAAAAAAAAAAAAA